>CM069166.1:13733206-14164619 GCA_035221665.1 Okamejei kenojei | reverse complement strand
AAATTGGATAGAATGGTTGGATAGGGAGGGGAGGATAGTAGAAGAGAGGGAGGAGGGTAGGAGGTTTGGTGGGGCGTTTTTTTAGAATTGTGAAATGGTTATGTAGTAAATAAACCTTCAAAACTGATAAAGTTGTGAAAATTGGGATGAAGGTATATGATGTGTATGGTGGAACGTAGAGTGAAGAGGTGTTAACAGGGCTGTTATAAACAGCGGTCAGCAGCATCTGGTGGAGAATATGGTTGGGGGTGGCGTACCTCACCTATGGATTAGCTACATCAGGCTACTGATATTAGGGACACAAGTGGCCCCTTCGTCTACCATTGACCTACCTTTCGATTTCCACATCTGCAAGTTCTTCTTAAACTCTAGTTCTATCTTTATCACCTTGTCCCGTCCACTCCTAGTGGCAATTTAGACGGTAGGCCATTTAACCTACACAAACCGCACCCTGTGGGATGAGGGAAGAAACTGGGCCACCCGGAGGAAACCAACCGGACAATGAGAACATGCAACTAAGAGTGGAACACGGTGACCTGATGTCTCGCCGCCGCAAAACACCGATTACGGCAAGTAAGAAGTTCCCAAAATGTCATTGTTCTAATCGTGGACATAAACGACACTCCTCTGATGTGGACAATAAGACATTCTCTGATAACAAAATGCATTAAATCATTGTGACCCGACGTGATTCCCGAACAGCAAGAGCCTTCTGTCGGATCAGACGCCGCTAACCGTTGCGCCACGCATCCGACCGCATGGACATCACAGTAAAGCCCCGACAAATGCCGCCCCCCACCAACATGCCCATCTACACTAGTCCCACCTAGAAACATAGAAACATAGAAATTAGGTGCAGAGCATGCAATCGCCCTCGGAGCCTGCACCGCAATTCAATATGATCATGACTGATCATCCCAACTCAGTATCCGTACCTGCCTATCTCCCTTACCCCCTGATCCTTCAGCCTCAAGGGCCACATCCAACCTCCCTCTTAAATATGGCCAACGAACTTGCCTCAACTTCCTTCTGTGGCCAGAGAAATCCACAGATTCACACACTCTCGTGTGTTAAAACCGATTTTCTCATCTCGTCCAAAAGACTTCCCCTTATTCCTTAAACTGTACCCCTTGTCCTGACTTCCCCAACATCGGGAACAATCTTCCTGCATCTACCTGTCCAACCCCTTAAGAATTTTGTAGGGGGGAGTCTCTAAGAGATCCCCCATCAATCTTCTAAAATCCCAGCAAGTACAAGCCATGTCTATCCGCCAGAGGTTCTTTCCTTTTGTCGTCGTATGGAAGTCGTGCCATCCCAGAACACCTGCCCGCGTTTTTGGTCCATATCCATCTAAACCTGTCCGATCCATGTACCTGTCTAATCCCTTTTTAAATTTATTCGAGTGCTTGACTCAACTACCTCCTCTGGCAGCTTGTTTCCATTCACCCACACCCTCTGAGTGAAAGGTTTACCCCTCTCAGTTTTCATATTAAATCTTTCCTCACATCTTAAAAAAACCCCATGCCCTATGGTGTTTATTTCCCGCCCTACATTCCCCATATCTATTCCCTCCCTCCACGCTCCGTGAATAAATTAATAGACTCCCCCTTGAACCCAAGGCCCTAGAGTACTGGCAACGTCTTAGTAAATCGTCTCTGCACCCTTTAGCGCTAAAGGACATCCTGTCGCTCGAAGGGTGACCAGAAGTGAACCATAATACGCCAAACAATCCCCAGAATCGTTCCTGTAGTTCCCCCCGTCATTGCCCTGGAAATGTTTTTCTGAAGAAGAGTCCCACCAGAAAAGTCTCCCTTTTTCCCCCGACTCTCACCTGATGAAGGGTCCCTCGACCTGAAACATGGGCCGCGGAACCGGGGTGCTGGGGGAGCGGGGGGGGGGTGCTGCAGCCCCTCCAACTTTTTTGGCGAGACATGCTTCATAACCCGAAATTATCCGGCCCCGCAGCGGAGTTTTTTTTTTTTTTTATTTTTTTTTTTTTTCTAGTCTCTTCTACTGAGACCTCCGACATCCTGAATTTCAGAACAACGCACAGTGAGCGGCGACTAAACAAATAGCATTGAGCGAGCGCTGTGATTTCCGCCAAGGGATGGGAAGGTGGGCCCGTGGGTCCCGAGAGAGAGAGAGAAGAGAGAAGAGTCAGTCTGACCCCGAGAGGAGAGAGAGAAAGCTGGGGGGGGGGGTGGGGGGGGGGGAATACCTCCCCCACGTTTTGAGTTGGGATCTGTAATTATTCCCAGTTTTTGAAGACGAGCACAACAAAAACTAGTAAATTTGCCGCCTGTCCGCTCCCTCACGTATCAGCATCAGTGATTCCCTCATGGCCCCCCCCCCCCCCCTCACTTTCAAAACCGTTCCGCGGCCCCTGTGTAACGTCACCCATGCCGTCTCTCCAGAGATGAGTACTCTAGTTTTTTTTTTTGGTCAATCTGTGGGGTGTAAACCAGCCATCGCAGTTACAACCTTCTCTACCAAATTTTCCCCCAACAGTTTCCCTCCCACCGTTTCAACTGCAAGAGGATGAACTTGAGCATCCGTGGCTGGTTTCTGTAGTGTAGGGTTATCACGTTCGCCTCACACGCGAAAGGTCCCCAGTTTCGATCCTGGGCAGGAACTTCATTTTTCACTCTTTGCTCTCTGGGTTGGCACCTGAAGGGCCGTCTCGTCCACCATATGCACCTCTACAATAACCGCCCAGCCATCCCACCCTTCCAGCAAAAATTAAGCAATACTTTGGAAGCTGGAGGAAACTTCATGGTCAGGCAGCAATCTCCTGAGACTTGCCGGGAGAGATCTCCAGAGATGTTTACAAGAAAGTCTGAAGAAGGTCTCGACCCGAAACAGTCGCCTATCTCCTTCGCTCCTTAGATGCTGCCGCAACCCGCTGAGTTTCTCCCACTTTTTGTGTAACCCCCATGTTACAAGAAAAGTTGGAGTAGACAGGCAGCATCTTGGACAGAAGAATGGTGACGTTTCGGGTCGAGACCCTTCTTCAGACCTTCCCAGAGATGTGTGTCTGACACCCTCTGAGTTACTCAGCTTGTGTGACTATCTTTGTTTAAAATCAAGGAACTGCTGTTCCTCCTACCAGCATACACAATTATCATCAATTGCCAGGCTTTATTCGCCCCCACCACTCTTCCTCCACTTTCTCCAGCCGACCTCATTCGTGTGAAGAAGGGAATTACCTGTGGACTTTATGTTGCCGGAAAGAAAGGGTTGACTGCCAGATCAGTCCATGCGATGAAAAACAACAGATCACTCAAAACCACATTTCAAACATGAACTCCGCCACAGTGACTCCTACACATTCCGCACTGTGATGGAAGGCGAAATAAAGTTCAAGTCCTTCCTTCAGTACTTCATATTTTCCCAACCCAACCCCCTCCCTTCCCCACAGTCACGCTGAAATTCACTATTTTTACTGTGATGGGGGGGCTTTGCAAAGAATGTTTCTCAACTTAATTTTGTGGATTAATTCCAATGAATTTGAAATATAATGCCACCACGATCGAATTTGTCCTCCACTCTTTATTCCTGAATCTGCTCGCGCAATGAACAAGAGACAAGAATCACAGTAATGGTAATTGTCCATCTGTCCCAGTGGTGTATTGTGTGTAAGATTTTATATGTAATTTTATGGTGTTTTTTTATATGCAATGTATTTTAATGTAATGTTGACCCCTTGTTGGACTTGTGACCGGAAATAAAGTTTTTTTATATATATATATATATATAAGATGCGATGTCCTCCAGATGATTGAGCGGCTCGTGCGTCAAACCCATGACCCAGTGACCTTACGTGCACACGCCACTATGGGTGGAGGAGAGATAGATCAGCCTGAATCCAGGAACGTGATTTGCTTTCTCATTCCTCTCTAATGAGGGTTCCTACCCAAAGCGTTTGTCTGTCCATTCCCATCCACAGATGCCGCCTGACCCACTGAGTCACTCCCAGCCCTTACACCCTGTGTCTAGTGTGTGGTCGTTTCTGTATGTAGTGTCCCACAACGCGAAAGGTCCCCCAGTTCGATCCTGGGCAGGAACATCATTATTCATTCTTGCTCTAAGTTGGCAACCTGAAGACCGTTTTCGGCCACTCAGTGCAAACCACTAATAATAACCGCCCACCGCATCTTCCAGCAGAAATATGCAATACATTTTGCGTTTACCAAAACTTACTCCCTGCGTCTGGCGACGGAGAGATCGAACCGGCAGGCATGAAACACACTTATAGACACAAAAAGCGGAGGAACTTAAGGGGTCCGGCAGCATCTCCGAGACTTGTTGTTCCAGAATCTCCAGAGATGTATAAAAAAAGGTTGGAGTATACAGGCATGCATTTTGGACAGAAGCATGGGTGGACGTTTCGGGTCCAACCCTTCTTCCAGACCCTTCTCCAGAGATGTGTCTGACCCGTGAGTTACACTCAGCATGTTTGTGTCTACTTTGGCATCTGCTGTTCCTCCCTACACATGAAACACAATTATCCATCCAATTGCCAGGCTTTGTCTCGCCCCACCCACTCTTCTTCCATCTTTCTCCAGCCGACCTCATGTGGTGTGAAGAAGGATTCGTGACCTTAGTTTTGCCAGAAAAGAGTGTTGGGATCGGGAACGAGCTAGGCCTTGTAATAAACGATGGCCCATGAACCCAAGTGGAAGTAGAATTTGCAAACACAAGTATAGTCATTGGTATGAGAAAATATTAGAATTCCAAATAATTGTCCTAAAACCGAGAACAGTCAAGCGGTCCAGAGGTAAAGGCAATGGAATGCATCGAACGATAGGCTGAAACCCATCCTCCTCGTGAACTGTGACCATTATTTCCCACCCCCAGCCCCCCACGCTGAAATTCTCTCTTTTGGGGGAGGGGGTTGGGACAAAACCTGGCAATTGATGAATAATTGTATTTCATGTGTAGGGAGGAACAGCTGATATAAACCAAAGATAGACACATAGAAACAGAAAATAGGTGCAGGAGGAGGCCGTCCAGTGACTTGGGCCTCCACTGCCCTCTTCCGTGACCGGAATTCTATATATTCACAACTCTCTGGGTGAAAAACGTTTTCTCACCTCAGTCTTAAATGACCTCCCCTTTATTCTAAGACTGTGGCCCCTGGTTCTGGACTGACTCGCCCAACATTGGTAACATTTTTTCCTGCATATAGCTTGTCCAGTTTTTTATAATGTTTTATATGTTTTTACAAGACCCCCCTCTTCCTTCTAAACTCAAGCCTATACTTTTTCAATCTTGGACACCAGCGTGTTGCCAGAAAAGATAAGAGGTGTTTGGGGTCGGGGAATTTTCTCAATTCTGTTAACCCTTGCTGTCTCCTCCCCTCCCACCTCTCCCCCTCACCCTCGCGGCCCTGGCATACGCCTCTATCCTATCTCCCTCCCCCGACCCTAGTCGCTACCAGCTACCTCATTACACACCACAAACTGCTTATCAATGGCTTGTTCCCTTTATCATCGATACTTTTTTTGCAATATCTTCATTCATTGTTCATTATCTCTCCACATCACGTCTATATCTTCGATTCCCTGACCCGCTCCCTGACATCTGAGAAGGTCTCGACCGAAACGTCGCCTATCACCTCTGCTCCTTAGATGCGCTGCACACCGCTGAGTTTCCTCCAGCCTTTTGTGTAACCCTCGAATCCTCCAGCATCTGCAGTTCCTTCTTAACATTTTGCACTTCTACAATAAACCGCTCGGACATCTTCCACAGAAATATGCAATAAATTTGCTGCTTATCCAATTACTTACTCCCTGCGGTCTGTGCGAAGGGGAGAACGACCGGCATGGCATGAAACTAATTATAGACACTAAAAGCTGGAGAGAACTTAATGGGTCCGGCAGCACTCTAGAGACTATTTGTCCAGAGATCTCAGAGATGTTACAAAAAAAGTTTGAGTAGACAGCAGCATTTTTGGACCGAAGCAAATGGGTGACTTTCTCGGTCCAGACTCTCTCTCCAGAGATGTTTGTCTGACCCCCCCGGTTTTACTCACTTGTTTGTAGGAGGTTGCAGGGAGACCTGGGCAGGTTGAGTGAGTGGGCAGAGATGCGTGGCAGATGCAGATAAAATATAGGTAAATGTGAGGTTATCCACTTTAGCGGCAAAACCAAGGGGCAGATTAATTAACTCAATGGGTATTAGGTTAGGTAAGTGAAGGTGCAGCGTGACACCTAGTCCTGAAAGTTGGCTTATGGAATGTAGGCCTTCATAACAGAGGATTTCAATATTGGAGTAAAGAAGTGGTCTTCTGCAGTTGTATAAGGCCCTGGTAAGACCACGTCTGGAGTATTGTGTACAGTTTTTTTCTCCTAACTTGAGTATGGACATCCGTGTGATTGAGGCAGTGCAGCGTAGGTTCACGAGATTGATCCCTGGGATGGCGGGATTGTCATATGAGGGAAGATTGAAAATAATAGGCTTGTATTCACTGGAGTTTAGAAGGATGAGGGGGATCTTATAGAAACATATAAAATTATAACTGGACAAGCAAGATGCAGGAAAAATGTCCCCAATGTTGGGCGAGCCCAGAACCAGAGGCCACAGTCTTAGAATAAAGGGGAGGTCATTTAAGACTGAGGTGAGAAAAAGTTTTTCACGCCGAGAGTTGTGAAGTTATGGAAATTCCCTGCCACAGAGCAGTGGAGGCTCAAGTCACTGGAGATGGATTTTAAGAGAGAGTTAGATAAGCTCTAGAGGCAAGTGGAGTCAGGGGATATGAGGAGAAGGCAGGCACGGGTTATTGATTGGGGACGATCAGCCATGATCACAATGAATGGTGGTGCTGGCTCGAAGGGCCGAACGCCTCCTCCTGCACCTACTTTCTGTTCTATGTTTCTATGTGTCTATCTTTGGTTTATATCAGCTGTTCCTCCCTACACATGAAACACAATTATTCATCAATTGCCAGGCTTTGTCCCAACCCCCCCGGCCCCCCCTCCCCCCAAAGAGACAATTTCAGCGTGGGGGGCTGGGGGTTGGGAAATACTGGTCACAGTTCACGAGGAGGATGGGTTTCGAGCCCTATCGTTCGATGCATTCCATTTCCTTTACCTCTGGACCGCCTTGTCTGTTCTCGGTTTAGGACAATTATTTGTGAATTCTTATATTCTCTCCCATATCCTACATGTCTATACTTGTGTTGCAAATTCTACTTCCACTTGGGTTCAATGGCCGTTATTACAAGCCTAATCGAAAAGACCCAACACTCTTTATCTTTTCTGGGTCAACATAAGTCACAGAATCCCCTTCTTCACACCAAATAGGTCGGCTGGAGAAAGTGGAAAGATGGTGGGCGAGAACAAAGCCCGGCAATTGATGGAATAAATGTGTTTTCATGTGTAGGGAGGAAACAGCAATGCCAAAGATAGACACAACAAGCGAGTAACTAGGGGGGGTCAGACAACATCTCTGGAGAGAGTCGAAGAAACGTCCCCATTGCTTCTGTCTCAAAGATGCTGCCTGTCTACTCCAACTTTTTTGTATCTCTAGAGCTCTGGACAAAGGTCCTGCAGAGATGCTGCCGGACCCATTAAGTTCCTCCAGCTTGTGTCTATAATTGGTTTCATGCCATGGCCGGTCGATCTCTCCTTCGCACAGACGCAGGGAGTAAGTAAACAGTAAATGTATTGCAATATTTCGCTGGAAGATGCGTGGGCGGTTATTTGTAGAGGTGCATATAGTGACGGAGAAGACGCTCGGAATAGCTACAAACGGATTTCCAGATGCCAACCTAGAGCAAGAATGAAGATGATGATCCCCTGCCCAGGATCGAAACTGGGGACCTTTCGCGTATAGCGAACGTGATAACCGCTACACTACAGAAACAACCCACACACACATAGACACCAGTGTGTAAAGGGCTGGAGTAACTCACTGTTTAACCCACTCTCAGTTAAATAGTGCCCCTAGTGTGTAGGGAGTGATGAGAAAGGTGAGAGAACATAGAATTTGTTTGGACCTTTCGGCCCATCAAGTCTGCCCCGCCATTCGATCATGGCTGATCTATCTACTCTCCTCCCAACCCCATTCCTGCCTTCTCCTGCCATTCTCCGGTAACCCCTGACACCCGCACTGGATCCAATTAATTAACGTCAATTGTTCAGTAGCCACCAGACAAGGAGAATTGGGTATAGGAGGGAGGATAGATCAGCCTGATTGACTTGATGGGCCGAAAGGGACCGATACAAAATTCTATTGTTATCCCACTTTTCTCATCCCTATCACATAGGGCAATTCAATCACACAGAGCAGTCCAACGGGGAGATTCGTCCAAACTCCAACAAGACAGCACCCAGGGTTAGGCTCGAACTGCTATGATTGCATTCTTCCTCCTTCCTCTCCGAATAAGGGTTCCTACTCAAATCGTTGTCTGTCCATTCCCTCCACAGATGCCGCCTGACCCACTGAGTTACTCCGGTAAACTTGCTCTCCGTGTGTGGTAGTTTCTGTAGTGTAGTGGTTATCACGTTCGCCTCACACGCGAAAGGTCCCATCTCGACCCGAAACGTCGCCTATCTCCTTCGCTCCTTAGAATGCTGGCCGCACCCGCTGAGTTTCTCCTTTCTTCTCCAGTCTTTTTTGTGTACCCTCGATTCTCCAGCATCTGCAGTTCCTTCTTTAAACATAATTTTCGTTCCTGCTCCAATCTGTCACCCCCGAATGCCGTTTTCCCGGGTCCGCTCACATTCATCTTTACAACGCTTACCCAAAAATGGAACAGGTCATAGATGGAACGAACAGCTGCCGTTTTCAAAGACTTATTCCCACCCGCGGCTGTACGAAGGACAGGGCTATATTCACTACACTCGCGCAACAGCCCCTATGAACGCAATTACTTGCCCGGCTTTGTCCCGTCCCCAACTCTCTTCCCACTGTCTTCCCAGCCGACAACAATTAGTCTGAAGAAGGTTCGCGGCCCTATCCACGACCCTCCAGACCTGCTTCCTTTGTTATTTTTTGCTGCTCAAGGTTCCATTATTTTACAGTTTCCGTGTGTTTCCACCCCCCACCCCCCCCCCCCCCCCCCCCCCCCCCATGATCCGCTGAGCTACAACATGTTGTTGAAGAAGGAACTGCAGATGCTGGAAAATCGAGGGTACACAAAATGCTGAGAAACTCAGCGGTGCAGCAGCATCTAAGGAGCGAAGGAGATAGGCAAACGTTTCGGGCCGAAACCCTTCTTCAGACTGATAGGGGGTGGGGGGAGGCGGGGGGGGGGAAGAAAGGAAAAAGGAGGAGGAGGAGCCCGAGGGCTGAGGGAGAGGTGGGAAGGGGAGGAGACAGCAAGGGTTAACAGAATTGTGAGAATTCGATGTTCAAGCCAAGAGGTATGCCGACTCCCCAAGCGGAATATGAGGTGCTGTTCCTCAAACTTGCGGGTGCTGCTCACTCTGGCCGTGGAGGAGGCCCAGGACAGAGAGGTCGGATACGGTAACATGTGTGTATATCTTCGGAATAAACCAACATCTGCATTCTTCCTAACAAAATTCATCATGTTTATCTGTGTATCTCGCCACTACTTTCCAACTCCTCCCACACTACTAACTCGGCTGAATACCTCGCCGTTTTCCCCTCTCTAAGTATTGTAGGAGACGTTTGTTATTAATTTCTATCGATAACTCCATCTTTACCTTGTAGAGGTTAGACCAACAATACTGGAGTAACTCAGAGGGACAGGCAAGAATCTCTGGAGAGAAGGAATGGGTGACGTTTCGAGACCCTCCTTCAAACTGAGCCTCGATCCGAAACGTCACCAATTCCTTCTCTCCAGAGATGCTGTCTGGCCCGCTGAGTTACTCCAGCACTTTGTGTCTATCCTCCGTGTAAACCCGCACCTGCAGTTCCTTCCCACACATGATCTTGCGTTACAGGGTTGAGCCCTGTACAAACACAGTCCCATTTACCTTTCGTGAAATAAAAAAGTTGATGGCATGTTGATAACATGTCATTGCGAGCAAATGAAATGAAATGTGACATGGTGACACATGTATGAACTGTGTTATGTACTTGCAAATTTTGATAATTCAGTGTACTTTAGGGGGGGAAATCCTTATTTATTAGTACACGTATCAGATGTTATGGGGAGAAGGCAGGAGAATGGGGTTAGGAGGAGAGATCGATCAGCCATGATTGAATGGCGGAGTAGACTTGATGGGCCGAATGGCCTAATTCTACTCCTATCACTTATGACTATAACCTTATCTGATGACGGGTGGTCCAGACATTTAGGGCCGAACGGTCTGGTGCTGTTTTATCTTCTTTTTGTTCTCTGACAATCTCCGTAAATGTTGTTTCACACTCGCTCTAACTCTTCCACCGTCTCTCTGATTTATTTTTTATAATGTTTCGTCCTTTCCCCAGTGACTGGGAATGCGCCCCCCCCCCCCCCCCCCCCCCCCCCCCCCCCCCTTCACAGTCTAACTCTCATCATCCCGAGGCCCGGGTCGGGGTCGGAGTCTGCAGAAGGGTCCCCATCACGAAACGTCTGCCATCATTATTCTCCAGAGACGCTGCCTGACCCGCTGAGTTACCCCAGCTCATCGTGTCCATCTTAATGACATTCTCCCAATAGCAGGGAGACCAAACGTGAACACAATACTCCAAATAATTCCCCGAACCATGCCAGTATTTCTTCCTTCCGTTTCTTTGGCAATGTCTATCTGAAGAAGGGTCCCGATCTAAAACATTGTCTGCCTATTCCCTCCACAGATGCCGCCTGACCCATTGACTGAAGAAGGGTCTCAACCCGAAACGTCACCCATTCCTTCTCTCCAGAGATGCTGCCCGTCCCGCTGAGTTACTCTAGCATTTTATTTCTACCTCTTCATAGATGCTGTCTGTCCCACTGAGTTACACCATCCTTTTATGTCTATCTGTGGTGTAAACCAGCATCTGCAGTTACAACCTATCTACAGATGTTCCTCCAACATTTGCCCCGTTTTCATGTGCAAGTGATGTCTGTGAGTGTTCGTGGTGGTTTCTGTAGTGTAGCGGTTATCACGTTCGCCTCACACGCGAAAGGTCCCCAGTTCGATCCTGGGCAGGAACATCATTTTCGCTCTTGCTGTGGTTTGATAGCTGCAGGCGTCTCCGTCACTCATATGCACCTCTACAATAACCACCCAGACATCTTCCAGCAATAATATGCAATATATTTGCTGTTTACAAAGACTTACGCCCTGCGTCTGTGCGAAGGAGAGATCGACCGGCATGGCATGACACACAATTATAGACACAAAAGGCTGGAGGAACTTAATGGGTCCGGCAGCATCTCTGGAGACTTTTGTCCAGAGATCTCCAGAGATGCTACAAAAAAAAGTTGGAGTAGACGAAGGAGCATCTTTGGACAGAAGGAATGGCTGACGTTTCGGGTCGAGGCCCTTCTTCAGACTCTTCTCCAGAGATGTTGTCGGACCCAGCTTGTTGTGTCTATCTTTGGTTTAAATCCATCAATTGTCAGGCTTTGCTTTGTCCCGCCCCACCACTCTTCCAGCTTTCTCCAGCAGACCTCATTCGGTGTGAAGAAGGGATTCTGTGAATTTATGAAACCACGCTAGTACCACATTAGCACCTACAATTAACCTACAACCCTGCACATCGAGGGAAGAAGCTGCAGGAAACCCACGCGGTCACAGGGAGAACCCAGTGCCCTGTCAGGGAAAGACTGAATTGCTCGGAGCAAAATGCATTAAATAATTGTGACCCCGACGTGATTCGAACACGCAGCCTTCTGATCTGGAGTCAGACGCGCTACCGTTGCGCCACGAGGTCCGGACCCGCACGGACATCACAGTAAGCCCCTACATATGCCCCCCGACCAACATGCCCCATCTACACTAGTCCCACCTGCCCGCATAAGGCCCATATCCCTCTAAACCTGTCCTATCCATGTACCTGTCTAAGTTCCTTTAAAATGTTGGGATAGTCCCAGCCTCAACTACCTCCTCTGGCAGCTTGTTCCATGCACCCACCACCCTCTGTGTGAAAACATTTCCCCTCAGTTTCCTATTAAATCTTTCACCTCTCACCTTAAAGCCATGTCCTCAGGTGTTTGATTTTCCTGCCCCACATTCCCCATATCTATTCCATCCTGATTTTCAACCCGCGACGTCCTGCCTCCAAGGACTAACGTCATAGACTCCCCCGAGAGTGGGCAAATGCAGTTTAATGCGGATAAATGTGAGGTTATCCACTTTGGTAGCAAAAACAGGAAGGCAGATTACTATCTAAATGGCGTCAAGCCGGGAAAACGGGATCTGTGGGGTCCTTGTTCATCAATCAATGAAAGTAAGCATGCAGGTACAGCAGGCAGTGAAGAAAGCGAATGGCATGTTGGCCTTAGATGGGTTGAGTATAGGACAAAGAGGTCCTTCTGCAGCTGTACAGGGCCCTAGTGAGGCCACACCTGGAGTATTGTGTGCCGTTTTGGTCCCCTAATTTGAGGAAGGACATTCTTGCTATTGAGGGAGTACAGCGTAGGTTTACAAGGTTAATTCCCGAGATGGCGGGACTGCCATATGCTGAGAAAATGGAGCGGCTGGGCTTGTACACTCTGGAGTTTAGAAGGATGAGAGGGGATCTTATTGAAACATATAAGATTATTAAGGGTTTGGACACGCTAGAGGCAGGAAACATGTTCCCGATGTTGGGGGAGTCCAGAATCAGGGGCCACAGTTTAAGAATAAGGGGTAAGCCATTTAGAACGGAGACGAGGAAACACTTTTTCTCACAGAGAGTGGTGAGTCTCTGGAATTCTCTGCCTCAGAGGGCGGTGGAGGCCGGTTCTCTGGATGCTTTCAAGAGAGAGCAAGATAGGGCTCTTAAAGATAGCGGAGTCAGGGGATAAGGGGAGAAGGCAGGAACGGGGTACTGATTGGGAATGATCAGCTATGAATGGCGGTGCTGGCTAGAAGGGCCGAATGGCCTACTCCTGCACCCATTGTCTATTGTCTATTGTCTATTGAGAGCCCAGGCCCCAGAGTACTGGGGGTCTTGGTACCAATACAGAGTCTTGGTAATTCTTCTCTGCACCCTTTCCAGCTAAAGGACATCCTTTCTCTCAAAAGTGAACATAACACTCCAAACACCACAACCTTTCCTGTATTTCCTCCTTCTATTGTCCTGGAAATGTTTGTCGGAAGAAAAGACCCGACCAGGAAAGTCACCTGTCCATTCCCTCCTCAAATGCCGCCGGACTCACTGGGATATCTCTGATCTCCCTTTCCCCCCGACTCTCAGCCTGAAGAAGGGTCTCGACCTGAAACGTCACCCATTCCTTCTCTCCACAGATGCTGCCTGTCCCGCTGAGTTACACCAGTTTTTTTAATGTCCATCTGCGATCTGCATCTGCAGTTACAACCTAGAGAGGTTCCTCCAACATTTCCCCGGTTTTCATGTGTGAGTGATGTCTGTGAGTGTTGGTAGCGGTTTCTGTAGTGTAGCGGTTATCACGTTCGCCTCACACGCGAAAGGTCCCCAGTTCGAACCTGGGCAGGAACATAATTTTCGCTTCTGAAGGCGTCTTCGGTCATTCATATGCACCTCTTAACCGCCCAGACACTTTCCAGGAAAATATGCAATACATTTCAAGAAATTAAATGAAATGTGCTATGAATGGTGACACATGTATGAACCGTGTTATGTACTTCCAAATTTTGCGAATTTAGTGTACTTTGGGGAAATAAATCCTTCTTAATTAGGACAGTTGTCAGAGGTTAGGTGAGAAGGCAGGAGAATGGGGTCAGGAGAGATAGATCAGCCATGATTGAATGACCGAGTAGGAGTGATGGGCCGAATGGCCTAATTCCACTCCTATCACTTATGACATGATGACCTTACCTGATGAAGGGTGGCCCTGACAGCATCTGCACTTGCTGATTTACACCGAAGAGAGACACAACATGCTGGAGTAACAGCGGGTGAGACAGCATCTCTGGCTAGAAGGAATGGGTGACATTTCGGGTCGAGACCCTTCTTCAGTTCTGTAACTTAACTGTTGGGCACTAGAGCACAGGAACAGGCCCTTCGGCCCACAATGTCAGTGCCCAACATTATACAATGGCCAATTCTTACCTGTTTGCTCATAATCCATATCTCTCCATTCCCTGCTTACCCGTGTTTAGAACGAGAATTGTAACTGGATCGAAGACTTCTTCGGGCTGATTCTCAGATCTGATTGAGCAAGACAAGGGTTCCGACCCGAAACGTCACCCATCCCATGTCACCAGAGATGCCGCCTGACCCGCCGAGTTACCCCAACATTGTGTGTCAATCTTCAGCAAAATGAGCCGCGAATGAAAGAGCGGCAGGTTCATCTGTGGAGATTCGGCAACTACATTAAATAAATCGTGGGTGAGATTTATTTGATTACTTGCCATGAGCAAGTGCAGAATGGAAAAGTATTTAAACCACAACATATGATTAGAATATACAACGTAGAACACAATTATACAACATGCAAAATTGCTTAAAATGAGTCGATAGGGTGAATGAATTGTTCTTTTCCCAGGGTCCGGGAATCAAGAACCAGGGGACATATACTTATGATGAGCTGGGAACATTTTAATAGGAGCCTAGAGGGCAACTTATTTTCATTCAGAGGTTGGTGTGTATATGGGACGAGCTGCCAAATGAATTTGTCGAGGCAGATACAATAACTACATTCAAGAGGCATTTGGACAGGGACGTGGTATATAGAAGGTATAAAGGGATATGGGCCAAATTATGCAGGAGCAGCTTGATCGGCGAAGACGAGTGGAGCCAAAGGGCCTGTTTTCTTGACCCGAGTTGTTAGAAATGATCAGTAAGTTTGGGGATTGGGATTCTGATCACAATGACCAAAAAATTCTTAGTGCAAGCAGAATATAGAATATAGAAATCCAGTCTGAAGAAGGGTCTCGACCCGAAACGTCACCCGTTCCCTCTCTCCAGAGATGCCTACGGTCCCGCTGAGTTACTCCAGCATTTTGTGTCTATCGCCTGTTAGCACGTGAAAATAAACATGTGGGAGATAGTGGGAAAGATGATGAGATTATGCTAAATTATTTCCGAGATGTAGGAATTTACAAGATGCTGAAACAGACGAGGTGGCCGAGTGGTTAAGGCGATGGACTGCTAATCCATTGTGCTCTGCACGCGTGGGTTCGAATCCCATCCTCGTCGTCACCTGCTACAATGAATAATTGGGTGGTGGTAATGATTTTACTTAAGTACCTCCGAGGCACCAACTTTCACCATTATTTTGCACGCCAGATGTTGTGAGTGTGGAATTTCTTCTCTGCTCTGCTCAGGAGATGAGAGAGATAGGGCTCTTAAAGATAGCGGAGTCAGAGGATATTGGGAAAAGGCAGGGACGGGGTACTGAATGGGGATGATCAGCTATGATCACATTGAACGGCGGTGCTGGCTCGAAGGGCAGAAGGGGCTACTACTGCACCAAGTGTCTATTGTCTATTGTCTATTGCCTCTTTCGCGAAGATTATATTTTGCTATGAGTATTTTTTTTACACTAAAATGGTGCAGGGAGAATGGAAAGGGTACTTCAGCATTTTGTCTACCTCTGACCCTTCTTCAGACTGGGGGGGGGGGGGTCTCGACCCGAAACGTCGCTTATTCCTTCGCTCCACAGATGCTGCCTCACCCAAGAAATGTAGAATGGTTCATTGTTAGCTGAGGGGAAGGTGACAAGGAGTGAGGGGAAGGTGACAATCAGTGTCTGCCTCGGGTGGTGCACTCCACTTGCAATTATTTTCCGAGCTGCATCTGTTAACAGCCTATCGCAATCTGTTTATTTACGTGTATAAATATATGGTCTATGCTATATTGACACAGTGAACTGTTCTGTATTTATGTTTACAATATTCTGTTGTGTGCAGCAAGCAAGATTTTCATTGTCCTACCTGGGACACATGACAATAAACTCTCTTGACTTGTCTTGACTTCACTTTATACATCTCACCCAGACAATGTGACCACGTTGTATTAACCGTGCTGCAAGCTCCCCGCCATCATGGACACAAGAAACGTCGCCCATTCCTTCTCTCCCGATATGCTGCCTGTCCCGCTGAGTCACTCCAGCTTTGTGGGTCTATCCTCTGTCTAAACCAGCATCTGCAGTTCCTTCCTACACAGCTCCCTTCCATCTACACGTTCTCCCATCTCCTTCGCCCAGTAATTATCTGTGATCTTGAAATGTCCTTCCCACATTCTCTGCAGGACGCCAGCCCGACAATAGTCCTTATGTGTAAGAAGGGACTGCAGATGCTGGTTTAGACAGAGGATAGACACAAAAAGCTGGAGTGTCTCAGCGGGACAGGCAGCATCTCTGGAGAGAAGGAATGGGTGACGTTTCGGGTCGAGACCCTTCTTCAGATTGGTTAGGGATAAGGGAAATGAGAGATATAGACGGTGAATTGGAGAGATAAAGAACAATGAATGAAAGAAATGCAAAAAAGTAACGATGATAAAGGAAACAGACCCATTGTTAGCTGATTGTAGGGTGACAATGAGAAGCAGGTGCGACTTGGGTGGGGGAGGGATACAGAGAGAGGGAATGCCGGGGCTTCCTGAAGTGGGAGAAATTAAAATTCATATATCTGAAGAAGGTTTTCGGCCCGAAAAGTTGCCTATTTCCATCGCTCCATAGATGCTGCTGCACCCGCTGAGTTTCTCCAGCACTTTTGTCTACCTTCAATACGGATACCGCTGGGCTGTAAGCTGCCCAAGCGAAATATGAGATGCTGTTCCTCCAATTTGCGTTTCGCCTCACTCTGACAATAGAGGAGACCGAGGACTGAAAGGTCTGTGTAGGAATGGGAAGGAGAATTAAAGTGTCGAGTAACAGGGAGACCAGGTTGGTTCACGCGGGCTGAGCGAAGATGTTCCGCGAAACGTTCCCCAAGTCTGAGTTTGGTCCTCAAATTCCTCTCCAACAATTCTCTCCCCATCTCCTTTCAAACGTAAGGGACCGTGTGGCCTAATGGATAAGGCGTCTGACTTCGGTGTTTAATACGATGTCATCAGAAGATTGCAGGTTCGAGTCCTGTCACGGTCGTTTTGCCAAACAGCATTCCATTCCATTCTGCGGGAATTTACTTCAAATAAGTAACATTTTGGAATGTCCAAGCAGGGCAGAAAGTTCGCAGCGAAAGGTAGCTTGGAGCAGAGGAATCTATCAGAACAGGTACATCGTTCACTGAAAGTGGCGTCGCACATGCACAGGTGCGGTCCTTTCACAGAGAGAGATGAGTCTCTGGAATTCTCTGCCACAGAAGGTAGTTGAGGCCAGTTCATTGGCTATATTTAAGAGGGAGTTAGATGTGGCCCTTGTGGCTAAAGGGATCAGGGGGTATGGAGAGAAGGCAGGTACAGGATACTGAGTTGGATGATCAGCCATGATCATATTGAATAACGGTGCAGGCTCGAAGGGCCGAATGGCCTACTCCTGCACCTATTTTCTATGTTTCTATGTTTCTATGTTTCAATAATCAGGGAATTGAGTCGCGAAGATAAACACAAAAAGAGAAGGGTTTCGACCCCAAACGCCACCTACTCCCTTTCTCAAGACATGTTGTCTGACTCGCTGAGTCACTCCAGTTTTATGTGTCTATCTTTGGTTTAAACCAGTATCTGCAGATCATTGCTACGCAATTGAGTACAGAAGATATGGATAAATGCTGGAGTAACTCGGTGGGTCGGGCAGCGTCTCTGGAGCGAAGCAATAGGCGACATTTCGGGTCTGGACCCTTGTTCAGACCCCGTGATTCACATTGCCTATTTCCTTCGCTCCATAGATGCTGCTGCACCCGCTGAGTTTCTCTAGTGCCTTTGTCTACCTAAGATTTTCCAGCATCTGCAGTTCCTTCTTAAACCCGTGATTCTCTTAACTTCTTTGACCTCTTGAAGAAGGGTCTTGACCCGCTGAGATACTCCAGCATTTTTGTGTGTTTTTGCTCAAAATTCCATCCGTGATTTTTCTGTCTCTGCTTTTCCATCAACTCTAACCGTCTGGTTCTGTCAACGAATTCAATAGTATTTGATTGAGAGAGTCACGTTTACAATTTTACATTTACAAACTCACATTTACAGTTTTTGAAAACATATTGTCAGGAGTGGGATTCGAACCCACGCCCTCAGTTGAGGACCAGAATACCCGCGTTCTAACGGAAGGAATTCACTCCTTGAGTCTGGCGCCTTAGACCACTCGGCCACCCTGACAGCCTTGCAGGAGCATCTTTACATAGGGTGAAGCCACTCGCTGCCCAGAATTGCTTTTACTATCCCCACCATAAATGGACAGCGGAGACAGAAACAAAATACTGGAGTACCTCAGCGGGGCAGGCAGCCAACATCTCTGGATAGGAATGGGTGACATTTCGGGTCGAGTCCCTTCTTCAGGCCGAGTCAGGGGAGAGGGATATACAGAGATAAGGAAGTGTAAGGTGTGAGCACGAGTCAAAGGGGACGGACATGTATCTTGAATCCGGCGTCGTTGCTGGCGGTGGGATGAAGGGGCGGCTCAGAGCAGCGCCGCGCTGCAGGAGTATTCTCAGTGAGGGGTGGGATTCAATGTGAACGAACACGAGAGGCCGGCGGCTGCCGGTCAGGGAGCCGGGCCCGTGGACTATAATAATGTGAATAAAGTTTGGAGCGGAGAGGAGCGGAGTATTGATTGAAATGCTACTTCGGGGCGGAAGGAAGGATACATCGCTGGCCCATTCCCCCACCGGTGCTGCCTGACCCGCTGAGTCCTCTGGTCTTTCTTTGTAAACCAGCACCTGCAGTTCACCTTGTCCACATGTGAAATAGTAACACCGCACCCGCAGAGGATAGAGTCATCGAGAGATACAGCGTGGACACGGAGCCATCGGCCCAACCTGCCCACACCGACCAACATGTCCCATCAACAGTAGTCCCTCTAGCCCATATCCCACCAAACTGGTCCTATCCATGAACCTGTCCAAAATGTTTCTTAAACATTTCATAGAAACATAGACATGGAAACATAAACATAGAAAAAAGGTGCAGGAGTAGGCCATTCGGCCCTTCGAGCCTGCACCGCCATTCAATATGATCACGGCTGATCATCCAACTCAGTATCCCGTACCTGCCTTCTCTCCATACCCCTGATCCCTTTAGCCACAAGGGCCACATCTAACTCCCTCTTAAATATAGCCAATGAATTGGCCTCAACTACCTTCTGTGGCAGAGAATTCCAGAGACTCACCACTCTCTGTGTGAAAAATGTTTTTCTCATCTCGGTCCCTAAAAAACTTTCCCCTTATCAACTTAAACTGTGTCCAACCCCTTAAGAATTTTTTAGAAGGTTCTGGACTTACACAAAAGGCCCCAACATAAGGAGCGCGGGAACGTTTCGGGTCAATCAGACACTGAAGAAGGGTCTCGTCTATCTAGCACCCCTGTCCAACCCCTTAAGAATTTTATAAGTTTCTATAAGATCCCCCCTCAATCTTCTAAATTCTAGCGAGTACAAGTCGAGTCTATCCAATCTTTCTTCATATGAAAGTCCTGCCATCCCAGGAATCAGTCCGTTGAACCTTCTCTGCACTCCCTCTATGGCAAGAATGTCTTTCCTCAGATTAGGAGAAACAAAACTGTACGCAATACTCCAGGTGTGGCCTCACCAAGACCCTGTACAACTGCAGTAGAACCTCCCTGCTCATATACTCAAATCCTTTTGCTATGAATGCTAACATACCATTTGCTTTCTTCACTGCGTGCTGCACCTGCATGCCTACTTTCAATGACCTGGTTGTACCATGACATCCAGGTCTCGTTGCATCTCCGCTTTTCCAAATCGGTCACCATTCAGTAGACCAACAGACCTGCTTTCCTGTTTTTGCCACCAAAGTGGATAACCTCACATTTATCCACATTTATACTGCATCTGCCATGTATTTGCCCACTCACCCAGCCTATCGAAGTCACCTGCAAGCCTATCGAAGTCGCCTCCTAGCATCCTCCTCACAGCTAACACTACCCCCCAGCTTCGTGTCATCCGCAAAATTGGGGATGTTGCATTCAATTCCCTCATCCTGATCATTAATATATATTGTAAATAGCTGGGATCCCAGCACTGAGCCTTGCGGTACCCCACTAGTCACTGCCTGCCATTCTGAAAAGGACCCGTTTACTCCTACTCTTTGCTTCCTGTCTGCCAGCCAGTTCTCTATCCACATCAATACTGAACCCCCCAATACCGTGTGCTTTAAGTTTGTATACTAATCTCTTATGTGGGACCTTGTCGAAAGTCTTCTGAAAGTCCAGATATAACACATTCACTTGTTCTCCCTTACCCACTCTACTAGTTACATCCTCGAAAAATTCTATAAGATTTGTCAGACATGATTTACCTTTCTTAAATCCATGCTGACTGTCCAATAATTTCAACCACACTCTCCAATTGTCTGCTATCCCATCTTTATAAAAACTATCATACCGATGTTAGACTAATGGTCTGTAATTTTTTAAAGAAGGAACTGCAGATGCTGGAGATCGAGGGTACACAAAAGCTGGAGAAACTCACAGCAGCTCTAAGGAGCGAAGGAGATGCGACGTTTCGGGTCGAGCTTTTTTTTTTTTATTTTTATTTTTTTTGTATTCTACAGCCGGAAGACTGTTCCTGCGGTACGTGGGTGGGAGACAGGAAAAAAGGGATCATCAGTGGGGGGCGAGTGCTTCTTCCGTGAAGAACGCTGTGAGGCGGAGGCGACGTAGAAGATCCAAGTTGGTGAGGCGCGGTGGTGGGGACGGAGGGGACAAAGGTGAGACCTCTGCTGAGGACAGACGTTCGATGTCGGAGAGGGGGAGGTCCGGGGGGAGGTGTCGAAGTAAGGTCCGGGGTGATGGTGGTCTGTAATTCCCCGTTTTCTCCCTCCCTCCCTTTTTAAAAAAATGGGGATACATTTAGCAACCCTCCGATCCTCAGGAACTACTCCAGAATCTAAAGAGTTTTGAAAAAATATCACTAATGCATCCACTATTTCTGGGGCTACTTCCTTAAGTACTCTGGGATGCAGCCTATCTGGCCCAGGGGATTTATCGGCCTTTAATCCATTCAATTTACTTAACACCACATCTGGCTAACCTGGATTTCACTCAGTTCCTCCATCTCATTTGACCTCCGGTCCCCTGCTATTTCCGGCAGATTATTTATGTCTTCCTTAGTGAAGACAGAACCAAAGTAGTTATTCAATTGGTCTGCCATGTCCTTGTTCCCCATGATCAATTCACCTGTTTCTGACTGCAAGGGACCTACATTTGTTTTAACTAATCTTTTTCTCTTCACATATCTATAAAAACTTTTGCAGTCAGTTTTTATGTTCCCTGCCAGTTTTCTTTCATAATCTATTTTCCCTTTCCTAATTAAGCCCTTTGTCCTCCTCTGTTGGACTCTGAATTTCTCCCAGTCCTCTGGTAGGCTGCTTTTTTTCCGGCTAATTTGTATGCTTCATCTTTTGTTTTGATACTATCCCTGATTTCCCTTGTTATCCACGGATGCGCTGCCTTCCCTGATTTATTCTTTTGCCAATCTGGGATGAACAATTGTTGTAGTTCATCCATGCAGTCTTTAAACGCCTTCCATTGCATATCCACCGTCAACACCAATCAATTGCCAGTCTATCTTGGCCAATTCACGTCTCATACCCTCAAAGTTACCTTTCTTTAAGTTCAGAACCCTTGTTTCTGAATTAACAATATCACTCTCCATCCTAATGAAGATCTCAACCATATTATGGTCACTCTTGCCCAAGGGGCCACACACAACAAGGCTGCGAACTAACCCTTCCTCATTACTCAATACCCAGTCTAGAATAGCCTGCTCTCTCGTTGGTTCCTCTACATGTTGGTTTAGAAAACTATCCAGCATACATTCCAAGAAATCCTCTTCCTCAGCACCCCTGCCCATTTGATTTGATTCACCCCAATCGAGAATGTAGATTGAAGTCACCCATTATAACTGTTTTACCTTTGTTACACGCATTTCTAATTTCCTGTTTGATGCCATCCCCAACTCCACTATTACTGTTAGATGGCCCGTACACAACTCCCACTAGCGTTTCCTTCCCCTTAGTGTTTCGCAGCTCTACCAATATCGATTCCACATCCTCCAAGCTAATATCCTTTCTATTGTGTTAATCTCCTCTCTAACTAACAACGCTACCCCACCTCCTTTTCCTTTCTGTCTATCCCTCCTGAATATTGAATATCCCTGGATATTCAGCTCCCAGCCTTGGTCGCCCTGGAGCCATGTCTCCATGATCCCAACTATATCATATTCATTAATAACTATCTGTACATTCAACTCATCCACCTTATTACGAATGCTCCTTGCATTGAGACACAAAGCCTTCAGGCTTGTTTTTACAACGCTCTTACCCCTTATACAATTATGTTGAAAAGCGGCCCTTTTTGATTTTTGCCCTGGATTTGTCTGCCTGGCACTTTTACTTTTCACCTTGCTACCTATTGCTTCTACCCTCATATTACATCCCTCTGTCTCCCTGCTCATGCTCCCATCCCCCTGCCACATTAGTTTAAATCCTCCCCAACAGCACTAGCAAACACTCCCCCAAGGACATTGGTTCCATTCCAGCCCAGGTGCAGACCGTCCTGTTTGTACTCGCCCCCAAAACTGGTTCCAATGCCCTAGAAATTTGAATCCCTCCCCCTGGCACCATTTCTCAAGCCACGTATTCATCTGCAATATCCTCCTATTTCTACTCTGACTAGCACGTGGCACTGGTAGTAATCCAGAGATTATTACCTTTGAGGTCCTACTTTTAAGTTTATCTCCTAGCTCCCTAAATTCATCTTGGAGGACCTCATCCCGTTTTTTACCTATATCGTTGGTGCCAATATGCACCACAATAGCTGGCTATTCACCCTCCCTCTCCAGAATGTTCTGCAGCCGCTCAGTGACATCCCTGACCCTTGCACCAGGGAGGCAGGATACCATCCTGGAGTCTCGTTTGCGGCCGCAGAAACGCATATCTATTCCCCTGACAATTGAATCCCCTGTTACTATAGCCCGTCCACTCTTATTCCTCCCATTGTGCCATGAACTTGGCTGCTGCTGCCTTCCCCTGATGAGCCATCTCCCCCAACAGTATCCAAAATGATATATCAGTTTAGGAGGGAGATGACCGCAGGGGAGTCCTGCACTACCTGGGGGAGTCCCCTCCGGTCAGCCCAACTTGATAACTCTGCCAAGATCTCGTTGACCTTCTCGTCCAATACAAATGTCCTACATTTCCTACATTTTCACCTCGCCCTTTATCCCCTGATATCCAGAAACCGATGGAAATCTATTTCTTGGCGGCACGTTGGCGCAGCGGTAGAGTTGCTGCCTCACAGCGCCAGACATGCTGCCTGGCCCGCTGCGTTACTCCAGCACTTTGTGTCTATCTTCCGTTTAAACCAGCATCTGCAGTTCCTTCCTACACGAGTTCGTTCAATGGATAGATTGGTCGTGTGGCCTAATGGAGAAGGCGTCTGATTCCGGTAGCTGAAAGTCGGGATAATCAGAAGACTGCAGGTTCGAGTCCTGCCACGATCGACTGCAATGCTGAGCATTTGCTTTTGTTTGTTTTGGACAGAGGGAGTCTCAGAAAGACATTTGCCAATTCGGTCAATCAGCACCAGCACAGTTAGGTACCTGGCCAGCGTGAAGCAGTTAGACACTAGACAATAGGTGCAGGAGTAGGCCATTCGGCCCTTCGAGCCAGCACCGCCATTCAATGTGATCATGGCTGATCATCCCCAATCAGTACCCCGTTCCTGCCTTCTCCCCATATCCCCTGACTCCGCTATCTTTAAGAGCCCTATCGAGCTCTCTCTTGAAAGTCTCCAGAGAACCGGCCTCCACCGCCCTCTGATGCAAAGAATTCCACACTCACAAGTCTCTGTGTGAAAAAGTGTTTCCTCGTCTCCGCTCTAAATGGATTACTCCTTATTCTTAAACTGTGGCCCCTGGTTCTGGATTCCATTAACATCGGGAATATGTTTCCTGCCTCTTGCGTGTCCAACCCCTTAATAATCTTATATGTTCCTATAAGATCCCCTCTCATTTTTCTAAACTCCAGAGTGTACAAGCCCAGCTGGTCCATTCTCTCAGAGTATGACAGTCCCGCCATCCCGGGAATGAACATTGTAAACCTACGCTGCACTCCCTCAATAGCAAGAATGTCCTTCCTCAAATTAGGGGACCAAAACTGCTTATACCCAAGTGTTTGTTTCTGTGCTGTTTAGCATTGTTAGTCTATGACATATTCCTGCTTATCAAGGAAATTACTACACCTAGATACAATAAACTGTGTATGACGGAACTGCAGATGCTGATTTAAACCGAATATAGACACAAAAAGCTGGAGTAACTCAGCGGTTTAGACAGTATCTCTGGAGGAAAGGAATATGACGTTTCAGGTCGAGACCCTTCTCCAGACTGCGAGTCAGGGGAAAGGGCATATACTTGAATCTATTTCATCCATTTATTCCATAAAGCTCCATATCGCCGTCTATATCTCTCGCTTCAATTTCCCCTGCCTCTCAGTCTGACCCGACCTGAAACCATCTCATATTCCTTTTCTCCAGAGATGCTGCCTGACCCGCTGAGTTACTCCAGCTTTTTGTGTCTATCTCCGGTACAATAAAGTATAATTGAGTCACTGAATAATTGAATGAATGTAGGTGGGTCCGTGCTGGAAAAATTGGGTTACAAGCAAAAACGTAGGTCTGTCCTTGACTTTCAAAGCAAGCTCAGAGTCTTGTTGCCACTGATTTGAAACTCTCATGTTGTGGTGAGTAACCGCCGACAAACGTTGCCAAACCCAGGGGGAATACGCCTTGTGGTTAATGACTGAAGAAAGATGCCCCCAACAAAATTCCTGTCCACAGAATCTCCGGAATCAGATTTTGATCTGTTAGAAGTGATTCCCGCACACGCATCTGCCCCGGCAGACCCGTTGTTTCTGCCTGCTCTTGCCCCACTGAAATCATCTCCATGTAGCTCAACTCCATCCTCTTAGAATAAAGGGGAGGCCATTTAAGACTGAGGTGATAACAAACTTTTTCACCCAGTCTTACAACATATTTACCCGTGTAGGCAAAAGTGTTAAACGTGCAGCAAGGAACCAGCAATGTGCAGCAGATGCTGGTTTACACCGAAGATAGACGTTCACAAGTAATATGAGTAGAATTAGGCCACTCGGCCCATCAAGTCTACTCCACCATTCAATCGTGGCTGATCTCTGCCGCCTAATCCTATTGTTCCTGCCTTCTCTCCATAGCCCCTGACACCCGCTCCAAACAAGAAACAAAATGCTTAAGTCTGACGAAGGGTCTCAACCCGAAACTTCACATATTCCATGTTCTCCGGAGATGCTCTCTGACCCGCTGAGTCACTCCAGCACTTCGTGTCATCCTTAGGCAAAAGTCCTCTTCCTACTCTTAGGTTTCCACTCGACGCGTCCGTGTACTTAAACAGAGCTACACTATTTCTTTCAGCACCGTTGCCAGATTGGACGCGAGTCTTTCCCCGGGTACATATGCGGCTCCGATTTTGGAAGCTTAGCGCAGGTTAGGCCGCAGCTCGCTACAGACACATCACACTGCCTACAGACGGCGTTTCTCCATCCGACAACAGCCGCGTTTAAACCTTCGGTGCTGCCCTAGACCATCTCATGATACAGTTGTACCCCCCCCCCCCCCCTCTCTCCCGTTTGACCCTTCTAAACCCTGCTCTTCCATCAATACCTTTTCCCCTGGCTTCACATTTCACTTCATGCCTTATCTCACAGCCTTTTGTCTTTTCAACTCTGGGATTAAGTGTCTCGACCAGAAACGACACCTATCCCCTTTCTCCAGAGATGCTGCTTGACCCGCTGTTACTCCGGCATTTCGTGTCCATCATCACATTGGCATTTTCAGGATGGTGACAGACCTGCCGTCGCTCGCTGTTCACTCACGTATGGGGACAGACGAGGTGGCCGAGAGGTTAAGGCGATGGACTGCTAATCCATTGTGCTCTGCACGCGTGGGTTCGAATCCCATCCTCGTCGACGCCTGTTGCACAACACAGCCCGAATTTGTTAACGATTTTGGGACTGTTTCCCCATAGACACCTATCCCCTTTCTCCAGAAGAGATAGAGATAGACATCAGCGTTTCGATAAGATTCTTAAACTGGTGAATGGTTCACCCAAGGGTGAATGTAATCATTGAAACTAGAGGTGTTAATCATTGAAACTAGAGGTGTTAATGAAGGATGGATGATTTAATTTATTCAGATATTATACACAAGGGAGAATGAGACGACAATAACCAAAAAACATAAGAAAATTTAGTCGAGGGTGAATTGTCGGGTCGCTATACTTTTCGCTATACTGGCTCTAGAACATGGAGACCTTGAGATCTTCTGGTTTGAGGGGGCAGGTAAGCGGATTCTCCCCACTTCTGCTGGCTTTGCACCGTCCGAGGAGGGCATCGTGTCACCGTGTGGGGTTTTGATTGTAGGTGTGTCACCCAGGCATCTATCCTACAGGTGCGGGGGTTGTTATCCAGGGGTTGGAAGCTAGTTCTGGATGTTCGCCTCTTTGGTGCCTGGACGTGTTGGAAGAGTGGGTGACGAGGGTCATCCTCCTGCTTGGTGCCGTCCGCTTTTTGAGGATACTGCTCTTCTGATTGGAGGGGGTGCAATGCCACACAGCAAGTACAGGTCGTTAACTCGTGTGGGTTTGAGACAACCAGAGATGGTTCCGCATGCTGTGTTTAGCACCAGATCCAACTTCTTGGCGTGTGGAGGACGTCCCCAGACTGGCCAGGCATATTCGGCTGCTGAATAGCGTAGTGCTAGGGCAGTACTCCGGATGGTTCCTGGATCTGATCCCCATTCAGAGTTGGCCAGCTTTCTCATGATGTTGTTTCTGGCTCCTATCTTTGCTTTGGGCTTGCTATCATGGTCTATGTAGCTTCGGGTGCGGTCCAGAGTAAAACTCCTAGGTATATGGGTATTTTTGCCTGAGTAGGCCAGTCTCTTCCCAATCCAGCAATTAGTTAATTTGAGGTTCTTGAGGTGGAAGGCGCTAATTTGTGTTTTGTCTGGGTTTGCATAATCTATCTATCCCACAAACTATTTAGGGGCAGTATGTGGTGTTGGTAAGGCATCTATAATGCTTCAATGATGGACTTCCATTGTAAGTGCTGATTACGAAGGACTGACACTGAGATGTGATTGCAGAGGTCGGGTGAGTGGTGGAAATCGTGGGGAACGGGGCCCAACGTATGAACTTGGAAGCTCATCTGGTGCTTGGGAAATTACGCCAACCGGATAGCGTGTTTTGGACCACCTTACTCACAATTGTCCTGTGGTATGTTGTATCAAATTTCGTTCAGGTTGATGGCACATTTTACAAGTTATTCACATTTTAAACTTTAAAAATGTAACTTTTCACAACTTTTACTGTAAAAAATTCCCCTGCCCGTTACAATGTTTCAACTTACAGGACACTGAATCCTATCACTGTAACATTGTAACGGGCAGGGGAAGTGGAATTTGATTTTTTTTTAAGTTTAAATAGAGGGAGGGTGAAGAGGAGGGGGAGACAGTTCCAAGATCTTTGACTGGGATGATACGTAACCTCGATTAAGAGAGATGGAGGCACTCCTCTGACTCCAGTCGCTCCTTTGAGATGAAAATATAAAACATTCTGTTTCATAAATTATATGCGGAGGTTTAATATATTATTCTTATTTGGCAACCTCTTCACTTCGGTTCTGCCCGTGACCTCCCACTATTGCTTTAGAGTGGTCTGTATATTGCACTTTGTTCCTATACTCTACTCCTCTTGTCATGAAGGCCAACATGCCATTTGCTTTCTTCACTGCCTGCTGTACCTGCGTGCTTACTTTCAGTGACTGATGAACAAGGACCCCCAGATATTATTGGACTTCCCCTTTTCCCAATTTGACACCATTCAGATAATAATCTGCCTTCCTGTTCTTGCCACCAAAGTGGATAACCTCACATTTATCCACATTAAACTTCATCTGCCATGCATCTGCCCACTCCCCCAACCTGTCCAAGCCACCCTGCATTCTCATAGCATCCTCCTCACAGTTCACACTGCCACTCGGCTTTGTGTCATCTGCAAATTTGCTAATGTTACTTTGAATCCCTTCATCTAAATCATGAATGTATATTGTAAATAGCTGCGGTCCAGCCCGGAGCCTTGCAGTACCCCACTAGTCACTCCGAAAGCCCTTTCTGCCAACCAATTTGCTATCCATGTCAGTACCTACCCCCAATACCATGTGCTCTAATTTTGCCCACTGATCTCCTATGTGGGACGTTATAGGAGGTGCTGGGGCCGCAGTTATTTACAATATACATTCATGATTTAGATGAAGGGATTACAAAATACTCCTGCATTTATTGTCTATTGTCTTTTGTCTATAAAACACAAGCAGGGTAGACTGGTAAAGAAAGTACACCTTTTTAGACTAAAGTCCTTTGCAAACATGATGCAATGGGACGTAAGCGCTGATTAAAAAATATACTGCTTTATGAATTAAGAACAGTTCTGGTATTCGTGTTCAAAGTCTGTTTCATTGGACTTGGACACGTTGCAGGAATCACGTGGACATGAGGGAAGGAATCGTGTCTGGGAGTTTGACACGTGGCCGGCGTCGGTGTGATGGGCTGATCTTGGAACGGGGACAAGGACACATATGTATTGCTGACCAGTTCATGGCAGCTAGGCAAACCATGCTCGGTGTTCCTGTGCTGATGAGGAATAGTCAGACTGGCGGGCGCAAATCCGGAACAAATCAACCACAACTGCCCACCTGCGTGCACCATCATCACACCATCCCGCCAACGCAAGGCGCGGCCTCGCAATATATAGAGAGAGCAAAGTCTACGCTCATGCACAACATCTCTTCGCATTATTTTATCCCGAACGGGCAGCGAAGATGAGAAACGTCCTACTGTTTCCCTTTGCAATATTGCTGCTGGCTCACCCGTTCGCGGAGGGAATTGGTAAAGGCAGACTTTGCTCCTCTGTGTGCGATCGAGATTAGTACAGGTGTGAGAGGAGACAGGGGAATGGCGTTGGGAGATCAGACATGATGACTTGTCTTGCAGAGTAGACTTGATGGGTCGAATGGCCTAATTCTATTCCTATCACTTATGACCTTATGACATAGGGCAAAACATCTTTGTGCCTCTTTTTCCTCAACTTTAACAACTCTCGTCCCTCCAGAAGTAATTAATTGACATGGATTGAAAGGGTTACAAGTACAATCGTCGAAAAGTGTATGTCAGGAGTGGGATTCGAACCCACGCCCTCAGTTGAGGACCAGAACACCCGCGTTCCAACGGAAGGAATTGACTCCTTGAGTCTGGCGCCTTAGACCCCTCGGCCACCCTGACACCCACACAGAAGCGCCATTACATCCGAAATAAAGAGCTCAACATCCCACATTGTTGTCCACACAATGGGACGTAGATGGTGGCTTACACAAAGTGCTGGGGTAACTCAGCGGCCACGCAGCATCTCTGGAGAGGACATGGGGAGATAACGTTTCTGGCGACTGAGTTTGAAGAAGGGTCTCAACTCGAAAAGGTCACCTATCCATGTTCTCCAGAGATGCTGCCTCACCCGCTAATCCAGCACTTTGTGTCTCTTTTGGTAAACCAGCATCTGTAGTTCCTTTGTTTAAGAACGAACTGCAGATGTTGGAAAAATCGAAGGTAGACAAAAATGCTGGAGAAACTCAGCGGGTGAGGCAGCATCTATGGAGCGAAGGAATAGGTGACGTTTCGGGTCGAGGCCCTTCTTCAGACTGATGTGGGGTGGGGTGGGGGGGGGGGGGGGGCGGGAAGAAGAAAGGAAGCGGAGACAGTGGGCTGTGGGAGAGCTGGGTAGGGGAGGGGATAAAGGGAGAAAGCAAGGACTACCTGAAATTGGAGAAGCCAATGTTCATACCGCTGGGGTGTAAACTACCCAAGCAAATATGAGGTGCTGCTTTTATCAGTGAGTGTTACGCGCCTTCGCCAGTATCGATGTGTAGGAAGGAACTGCTGATGCTGGTTTACACCGAAGATAGACACACAATGCTGGAGTAACTCAGCGGGTCAGGCAGCATCTCTGGAGAGAAGGAATGGGCGACGTTTTGGGTCAAGACCCTACCTCAGACTGATATTCGGGGGAATGGGAAGCGAGAGATGTAGACGGTGGTGTAGAGAGATATAGAACAATGAATGAAAGATATGCAACAAATTAACGATTATAAAGGAGACAGGCCGTTGTTAGGTGTATTTGCTAGGGGAGAACGAGAAGCTGGTGGGATTTGGGTGGGGAGGGGATGGAGAGAGGGAGGGAATGCAGCGATTACTTGAAGTGAGAAAAGTGAATATGTATACCTGGAGAAGGTCCAACCTGCGCGCCCCACTGGTACCACGGAACACTGAATTGCAGATGCTGGTTCGCACCGAAGATAGACACAAAATACTGGAGTAACTCAGCGAGACAGGCAGAGAAGGAATGGGTGACGTTTCGGGCTAGTCTAAAGAAGGGTCTCAACCCGAAACGTCACCCATTCCTTCTCTCCAGAGATGCTGCCTGTCTCGCTGAGTTAATCCAGCATTTTGTGTCTGTCTGCGGTACAACGTTGAGGTCTATATTCTGCACTCTTTATCGCCCAGAGCTCTCTAGCTATTGGATTTGATTGTATTTGTGTGCGGTATATCTGATCTGTTTGGATCTGTTTGCAAAAGGAAGGTTTTCAATGTACCTCGTTACACCTAATAATTATCAACCTAAACCTTAAATACTGAGCGGACAGAGCGAGAACGACGCAGAGTTGATCTAAATGCTACTTGACCGAAGTTACTAAACGGACTTTTGAGTAAGCTGGGGAGGTTGCACTCGGGGTGGCGGGGGTAGAGTTGCTGCCTCGCAGCGCCAGAGACTGGGATGCGAGCCTGACTCTGGGTGTTGGCTGTAGTGAGTCTGTACATTCTCCCTGTGACCGTGTGGGGTTTCCCCGGGAGCTCCGGTTTGTTTCCACACTCCAAGGTTTGCAGGTTAATTGGATTCTACACATTGTCCCTGGTGTGTAGGATATAGGATAGTCATGTATGGTCGGCGCTGACTCAGTGGGCCGAAAGGCCCGTTTCCACGCTGCATCTCTACCTCTCCCTCCTAACCCCATTCTCCTGCCTTCTCCCCATAATCCCTGATCAATCTATCTCTGCCTTTAATATATCAATGGGCTTGACCTGGACAGCAATAACACCTACATCAGGCTGCTGTTCATTGACTTCAGTTCCGCCTTTAACACTGTCATACCCGCTAGCTTGATCACCAAACTCAGCGGTCTTGGCATCTCCACTTCCCTCTGCAATTGGACACTGGATTTCCTCACTAACAGACCCCAGTCTGTTAGGATCAACAACCTCACCTCCTCCACTATAACACTGAACACTGGCGTGCCACAGGGCTGTGTGCTCAGTCCTCTCCTCTACTCTCTCTTCACCCATGACCGCATCCCTAAGTTTTAGCTCCAACGCCATCATAAAATTTGCCGACGACACCACGGTGGTAGGACTGATCAGCGATAACGACGAGTCAGCCTACAGGGAGGAGTCCAGCACCTGACAACCTGGTGTGCCAATAACAAACCTCGCCTCAACTCCCAAAAGACAAGGAGATCATTGTCGACTTCAGAAAGAACAGAGGGGGCAGACACACCCCCATGCCATATAAACGGACTGAGGTGGAGCGGGTCTCCAACTACAAATTCCTCGGGGTACACATCTCGGAGGATCTGTCCTGGTCCCTCAACACCTCCAAGCTGGTCAAAAAGGCGCAGCAGCGCCTTTACTTCCTGAGGAGGCTCAGAAAAGCCCACCTGTCCCCCCTGATCCTGACCAACTTCTACCGCTGTACCATGGAAAGCATCCTGACCACCTGCTTTACGGTATGGTACAGCAGTTGCACCGTAGCAGACAGGAAGGCAGTACAACGGGTGGTGAAAACCGCCCAGCACATCATCGGTGCCCCGCTCCCTGCCTTTGGATGCCCTCCACCGAAAACGGTGTCTGAGACGGGCCGGGAAGATCATCAAAGACCCCTCCCACCCTAACCATGGACTGTTTGCCCTCCTACCATCGGGGAGGCGGTACAGGAGCCTCAGGTCCCGCACCAGCAGGATGAGGAGTAGCTTCTACAATAACACCATCGCACTGCTGAACTCGGAGTCCCGCCGATAGATTCCCACATCTGTATTTATTTATCTGTATTTATCTAAACATTGCTATCACTACGTACTGACACTAAACTGCATTTCGTTGTACCCATACTTGTATCTGTGCAATGACATTAAATTTGAATTGAATTGAATTGAATTGAATTGAATTGAATTGACCTCCGCAGCCGTCTGTGGCAATGAATTCTACAGATTCACCTTTCAGTCATACCTTTTCACCTTTGTACGCTTTCAGCTCTTCCTGTTGACTCTTCCAAGATCTTACTGATCTTCCCGCTCAGTTTAAAATCCCCACGTCTTCATCTGGCCCTTTAGTGTAGTTAAGTTAAGTTAAGTTTAGTTTGGTTTTGTTTAGAGATACAACGCGGAACCGGGGGGAAAGGGCGTCACAAGTTGGATTTTTTTGAGGTAGGATGAACGATGAAAATAATGTGGAACTGGTGAAACGACTATAGTGGAGGAAGGGGGGAAAAGGGGGAAATTCTCTATAGTTAGAGAATTCAATATCCATACCGCTGGGGTGTAAGCTACCCAAGGGGAATATGAGTTGCTGCTGCTCCAGTTTGTGTGTGACCTCACTCTGCCAGTGGAGGAGGCTCAGGCCAGAATGGTCAGTGTGGGAATGCAAAGGCGAGTTGAAAAGGCTAGCAACCGGGAGATCCCGTAGTCCAAGGCGGACAAAGCACAAGTGTTCATCAGTTCCACGGTTCTCCACCTTGTACCCCCCCTGACATCACACTTTCCATAACCAACCCTGGTACAGCGGTACGGGTTACAGGGAGAAGGCAGAATTGGTTTATGAGAGAGGGATAGATCAGCCATGATTGAATGGCAGAGTACTGATGGGCCGAATGGCCTAATTCTGCTCTTATCACTTATGACCTTATGACCAACGTTGGGCCCACCAGGGACCACCCTGCCTGAGGTCATGTGTGGCTGGCCCTGCTTGGTCCAGGTCTTTTCTCACCTCCAGCTCTCCACCCACTCCCTCACACCATACTTTCAGTCTGAAGAAGGATCTTGGCCCAAAACATCACGCATCCCCTTTCCCCCACAGATGGTTATTGTTTAGGTATATGGACATGAAGGGAATGGAGGGGTATGGTCTGAGTGCAGGTAGATGGGACTAGGGGAAAACAAATGGTCGGCACGGACTGGAAGGGCCGAGAGGGCCTGTTTCCGTGCTGTAATTGTTATATGGTTATATGCTGCCTGGCCCACTGACTTATTCCAGCATTTTGTGGCCATATTTGGATATAAATGGTTGTTCATTCAAAGTATGTATCGGCCGTGTGGCCTAATGGAGAAGGCGTCTGATTCCGGTACACAATACTTGGAATGATCAGAAGATTGCAGGTTCGAGTCCTGCCATGGTCGGCTGCACATGTCTTTTGTTGGTTTTGAACAGTGAAAGCACAAGAGGAGGGACAATACAGGCAATTGGCACCAGCTCAGATAGGCTTTAGCCCTACACCCCTGGAAACAGGCCCTTCGGCCCATCGACACCGCACTAGCACGTGGGGAGGGGGGGCGCTGGAAACAAAGGGGGCACCCGGCGTGGGAGGAGGGCGCAGAGCACAAGCGCGACCATTTGGTTGGGGGGGGGGGGGGGTGGTTGAAGAAGGGATCAACGATATTTAAGGGTACTTTGTAATTTTGTCGGCGTCTTGTGGCGATTATTTTGTGTACGTCATTGTGGCAATAAAGTATCTATCTATTCAGATAGTGGGGCATAGATACTGCCTGCCCCACTATCTAACTATCTAACTATCTATCTCTCTCTCTCTCTCTATCTATCTATCTATCTATATCTATCTATCTATCTATCTAACAATTTCCATTGTTTACCGAAGGCACTACGAATTAACCTAAAATTCTTTGTAATGTGGCGGAAACCGGAGCCACCGGAGGAAAACCCTCGCGGTCACAGGGAGAACGTACAATCTCCACACAGACAGCACCGGTTTGTAAGGCCGTAACTACCGCTGCGCCGCCCAAAATCATTGCAACTGCTGGTTTTCGACGAGGATGGGATTCGAACCCACGCGTGCAGAGCACAATGGATTAGCAGTCCATCGCCTTAACCACTCGGCCACCTCGTCTGTTCCACCTGTATAATATGGTCTGCATGGACGAGTTGGACCGAATGGCCAGTCTCCGTGCCTTATGCCTCTATGATGATGTGAATCTTTGAAACGCCTCTGGGCGTTAAGGGCGTGAATGGAGATGGGGGCAGCTGGAAAATGGGCTTGGGACAAAAACCATTCCATGACCTTTCAGAACATCCTCGAAGGAACTTTTGGTGATATTTCTAATTTCAAACTTATGTTACAGTGAAGAACGGTGGCTAGGCCTGGCCCAACCCAGGAAGATGCTGCTCTGCCGTTACTGCCCGAAAATAATGGTCCCATATTGGAAACTGAGCGCAGGTTGGGCCGCGGTTGGGCAGAGAGACGCTACACTTCCAGCAGAACGGATTTCTGTAATCCACCCACAACCGTGTTAAACATTCTGTGCTGCCCTCGACCATCACATAATCGTGTCTACTCTACCATTCCGATTTATCCATTGGGAGAAAGTCATTCCGCGCCATTGTGAGATTGGACACCGAGTCTCTCCCAGGGGTGCATATGCGGCTCTGAGTTTGTAAGCTGAGTGGAGGTTAAGCCGCAGCCCGCTAAAGACGCACCACACTGTGGCCAAGGGGGCTCAGATTCAAGATTCAAGAGAGTTTATTGTCGTGTGTCCCTGATAGGACAATGACATTCTTGCTCTGCTGCAGCACAACAGAACAGAGTAGGCATAAATAATGCAGAACAGATCAGTCTAACCATATATCAATGAATATATATATATATTATATATACATAAATAAACAGATACAGTGCAATGAGCTATTAATGATCAGAGTTTTGTTTGAGTTGAGTTTAATAGCCCGATGGCTGTGGGGAAGCGGCTATTCCTGAACCTGGATGTTGCAGTCTTCAGGCTCCTGTACCTTCTACTGAAGGCAGCGGTAGAGTTATTGCCTCACAGCGCTTGTAGCGCCGGGGACCCGGGTTCGATCCCGACTACAGTTCGATCACGACTACGAGTGCTGTCTGTACGGAGTTTGTACGTTCTCCCGCTTGTGTTTTCGCTGTGATCTTCTGTTTCTTCACACTTTTTCTTCCAAATACCTGCAGGTATGTGGGTTAATTTGCTTGGTGTGTGTGTAAAACTGTTCGGTATCTCGAAACAAAACTAAACGTCCTCGGTTTCAGTACCCTACAGTGTTGCCCTCGACAACCACATGATAGTGATGGTCTCCACTCTGTCATTCTCTCGCTTTTTTCCACCTTGTGCCATGGTGCTGCTTCTTTCTTAGTGAGACATTGGTTCCCGCAGTTGCTCTCCGGGACCGCGGTTTATGCAATCATAGTTTGCCCCATCAATTCCCCTTCGCCTTCGAATAAATGGAAGGCTCCAAATGGAAGATTTGAACGCAGAATCTCCAGTTTACTAGACAGGCCCTTTAGCCAGGCTGCAGACAACACCACCTGTAGCAAATATCGTTGTGTAGCGCCGGAGACCCGGGTTCGTTCCGCTGTCTGTACGCAGTTTGTACGTTCTCCACGTGACCTGCGTGGGTTTTCTCCGAGACCTTCGGTTTCCTCCCACACACCCCAAAGACGTGCAGGTTTGTAGGTTTAATTGGTAAATGTAAAAAAAAAAGCCCCTAGTGTGTGTGGGATAGTGTTCATGTGCGGGGAACGCACTTCGGCCCACCGGGTCTGCGCCGACCAGCGATCCCCGCACATTAACACTATCCTACACACACCCAGGGACATTTTTTACATTTACTAAGTCAATTAACCTACAAACCTAACGTATTTAGAGTGTGGGAGGAAACCGAAGATCTCGGTGAAACCCACGCACGCACGGGGACCTGTGCACTAAATACAGAGACCCCAGAAATTAAAAAAAAGAGTGCATTGATGTGTTTCCCCAACGTTCCCTGAGACTATAGGACATGACAGACATTAGGCCATTCGGCCCATCGAGTGTGTTCCGCCATTCCATCATGGCTGATCTATATTACCTCCTCAACCCTTTTCCCTTGCATTCTCGCCGTTATCGATGACACACTGACTAATTTTTTAACCAAAATCTTTTGTATTTAGTTTTCAGGGCATAACAAAGTGCAAAGTTGTCCATTTGGTACAGACAGACTGCACGAAAATAATAAATACAAAACAACTTATGCCAACATATAACAAGGCAACAACACTACAAAAAAAAAACAAGACACCAAAAATAACCCCTCCCCAGTCACTGCCAGTGAGCAAATGCAAATATCAGCCTGTCACAACAATGATCCACGATGAGTGAATGGATAGACTGTTAAGCTGTTAAACTGTACTTGATGATCAAGCATTTACAAAGTCTGGAATGCATTTAAAAAAGGTCCCCAAGTTTTCTGAAACCTTCCATTTGAATGTTGAAGTGAATACCTGATTTTCTCGAGCTATAGGCAGGGCATAATATCTGTCACCCATTGTGTATGAGTGGGCGGGGTAGGTTCCGTCCACCTGAGCAGGATTGTTCGCCGAGCCAGTATAGAAGCAAAAGATATAGTGCGGCATTTATGTCCAGTTAATCTAACCTCCTCACCAGTGCCCCCAAAAAGAGCGATTATGGGCTTTGGTTCCAATTTGATGTTTAACACCTGGGATAATGTATGAAAGACCTCTAGCCAGAACTTTTTTTTAAATTTCAAAATATACTTTATTCAAGTGATAAATATATACAATACATGAACCTTGCGGAAAATCCATCCGACATTTTCGGAGGCTGTACAAATAGATCAATACAGTTTAGACATTTCTTTTCCCCAAATTTCCACAAATCAGTCCCCCACTTGTGCCACTCATGTGGCACAATGACGTGGGATACCTTCCCTTATTTTGAGGGGCGTCTCCACCATACGGTGCCCCCCATGTCCAGCAGCGGAAGGACCCTAGACTGTGGCCCTCCCCCACCGAGCCTTGGCGTTGGCTGCACCGAGCTTCAGTGCGTCCCTCAGCACGTACTCCTGCAGTCTGCAGCGGGCCCAGTCGGCAACATTCCCTGACGGACATCTCGCTCTGCTGGGTGGTGAACAGTGCTCGGGCAGACCAAAGGGCGTCTTTTACCGAGTTGATGACCCTCCCAGCAGCACTCGATGTCAGCCTCTGAATGTGTCCCTGGGAACAGTTCGTAAATCACCGAGTCCTCTGTGACGGAGCTGTTCGGGATAAAGCGTACCAGGGACCCTTGCATTTTTCTCCAGACTCTTTTAAGCAAACTCACACTATGTAAAGAGGTGGGCAAACCGTCTCCTCGCCATAGCAGCCGTCCCGAGGGCAGCGTGCGCTGGCAGTGAGGTTCCGACGGTGCAGGAAGGATCTGACTGGGAGGGCTCCCCTCACCGCCAGCCAAGCCAGGTCTTGGTGCTTGTTGGTGAGTTCTGGTGATGAGGCATTTTGCCAGACAAGCTGGGCAGTCTACTCAGGGAACCACGCCACCAGGTCCTTTCCTCTAGCCTTCTTTTTTTTTTTTTTTTAATTTCAAAATATACTTTATTCAAATGATAAATATATACAATACATTGACCTTGCGGAAAATCCATCCGACATTTTCGGAAGCTGTACAATAGATCAATACAGTTTAGACATTTCTTGTCCCCAAATTTCCACAAATCAGTCCCCCACTCGTGCCACAATGGTGTGGGATACCTTCCCTTATATTGAGGGGCGTCTCCACCATACCGTACCCCCCATGTCCAGCAGCGGAAGGACCCACCAGCCCTGGAAACAGGCCCTTCGGCCCACCGACACCGCACTACCATGTGGGGGGGGGGGGGGAAGCTGAGAACAAAGGGGGCACCCGGCGTGGGAGGAGGGCGCCAAGCACAAGCGCGACCTGTGGGTGGGGGGGGGGAGGGGGGTTGAAGAAGGGACCAACGATATTTAAGGGTACTTTGTAATTTTGTCGGCGTCTTGTGGCGATTATTTTGTGTACCTCATTGTGGCAAGCAGTATCTATGCCCCGCTATGCCCCAGTATAGATACGGGGCAGGCAGTATCTATGCCCATCTATCTATCTCTCTCTCTCTCTCTCTCTCTCTCTATCTATCTATCTATCTATCTATCTAGTTTTACCGAAGCCACTACGAATTAACCTAATGTTCTTTGTAATGTGGCGGAAACCGGAGCCACCGGAGGAAAACCCTCGCGGTCACAGGGAGAACGTACAAACTCCACACAGACAGCACCGGTTTGTAAGGCCGTAACTACCGCTGCGCCGCCCAAAATCATTGCAACTGCCGGTTTTCGACGAGGATGGGATTCGAACCCACGCGTGCAGAGCACAATGGATTAGCAGTCCATCGCCTTAACCACTCGGCCACCTCGTCTGTTCCACCTGTATAATATGGTCTGCATGGACGAGTTGGACCGAATGGCCAGTCTCCGTGCCTCATGCCTCTACGATGATGTGAACCTTTGAAACGCCTCTGGGCGTTAAGGGCGTGAATGGAGATGGGGGCAGCTGGAAAATGGGCTTGGGACAAAAACTCATCCATGACCTTTCAGAACATCCTCGAAGGAACTTTTGGTGATATTTCTAATTTCAAACTTATGTTACAGTGAAGAACGGTGGCTAGGCCTGGCCCAACCCAGGAAGATGCTGCTCTGCCGTTACTGCCCGAAAATAATGGTCCCATATTGGAAACTGAGCGCAGGTTGGGCCGCGGCTGGGCAGAGAGACGCTACACTTCCAGCAGAACGGATTTCTGTAATCCACCCACAACCGTGTTAAACATTCTGTGCTGCCCTCGACCATCACATAATCGTGTCTACTCTACCATTCCGATTTATCCATTGGGAGAAAGTCATTCCGCGCCATTGTGAGATTGGACACCGAGTCTCTCCCAGGGGTGCATATGCGGCTCTGAGTTTGTAAGCTGAGTGGAGGTTAAGCCGCAGCCCGCTAAAGACACACCACACTGTGGCCAAGGGGGCTCAGATTCAAGATTCAAGAGAGTTTATTGTCATATACTGATAGGACAATGACATTCTTGCTTGCTGCAGCACAACAGAACAGAGTAGGCATAAATAATGCAGAACAGATCAGTCTAACCATATATCAATGAATATATATATATATATATATATATATTATATATACATAAATAAACAGATACAGTGCAATGAGCTATTAATGATCAGAATTTTGTTTGAGTTGAGTTTAATAGCCCGATGGCTGTGGGGAAGCGGCTATTCCTGAACCTGGATGTTGCAGTCTTCAGGCTCCTGTACCTTCTACTGAAGGCAGCGGTAGAGTTATTGCCTCACAGCGCTTGTAGCGCCGGGGACCCGGGTTCGATCCCGACTACAGTTCGATCACGACTACGAGTGCTGTCTGTACGGAGTTTGTACGTTCTCCCGCTTGTGTTTTCGCTGAGATCTTCGGTTTCTTCACACTTTTTCTTCCAAATACCTGCAGGTATGTGGGTTAATTTGCTTGGTGTGTGTGTAAAATTGTTCGGTATCTCCAAACAAAACTAAACGTCCTCGGTTTCAGTACCCTACAGTGTTGCCCTCGACAACCACATGATAGTGATGGTCTCCACTCTGTCATTCTCTCGCTTTTTTCCACCTTGTGCCATGGTGCTGCTTCTCTCTTAGTGAGACATTGGTTCCCGCAGTTGCTCTCCGAGACCGCGGTTTATGCAATCATAGTTTGCCCCATCATTTCCCCTTCACCCTCGAATAAATGGAAGGCTCCAAATGGAAGATTTGAACGCAGAATCTCCTGTTTACTAGACAGGCCCTTTAGCCAGGCTGCAGACAACACCACCTGTAGCAAATATTGTTGTGTAGCGCCGGAGACCCGGGTTCGTTCCGCTGTCTGTACGGAGTTTGTACGTTCTCCCCGTGACCTGCGTGGGTTTCTCCGAGACCTTCGGTTTCCTCCCACACTCCAAAGACGTGCAGGTTTGTAGGTTAATTGGTAAATGTAAAAAAAAATGCCCCTAGTGTGTGTGGGATAGTGTTCATGTGCGGGGAACGCACTTCGGCTCACCGGGTCCGCGCCGACCAGCGATCCCCGCACATTAACACTATCCTACACACACCAGGGACATTTTTTACATTTACTAAGTCAATTAACCTACAAACCTAACGTATTTAGAGTGTGGGAGGAAACCGAAGATCTCGGTGAAACCCACGCACGCACGGGGACCTGTGCACTAAATACAGAGATCCCAGAAATTTAAAAAAAATGCATTGATGTGTTTCCCCAACGTTCCCTGAGACTATAGGACATGACAGACATTAGGCCATTCGGCCCATCGAGTGTGTTCCGCCATTCCATCATGGCTGATCTATATTACCTCCTCAACCCTTTCCCCTTGCATTCTCGCCGTTATCGATGACACACTGACTAATTTTTAACCAAAATCTTTTGTATTTAGTTTTCAGGACATAACAAAGTGCAAAGTTGTCCATTTGGTACAGACAGACTGCACGAAAATAATAAATACAAAACAACTTATGCCAACATATAACAAGGCAACAACACTACAAAAAAAAACAAGAAACCAAAAATAACCCCTCCCCAGTCACTGCCAGTGAGCAAATGCAAATATCAGCCTGTCACAACAATGATCCACGATGAGTGAATGGATAGACTGTTAAGCTGTTAAACTGTACTTGATGATCAAGCATTTACAAAGTCTGGAATGCATTTAAAAAAGGTCCCCAAGTTTTCTGAAACCTTCCATTTGAATGTTGAAGTGAATACCTGATTTTCTCGAGCTATAGGCAGGGCATAATATCTGTCAGCCATTGTGTATGTGTGGGCGGGGTAGGTTCCGTCCACCTGAGCAGGATTGTTCGCCGAGCCAGTATAGAAGCAAAAGATATAGTGCGGCATTTATGTCCAGTTAATCTAACCTCCTCACCAGTGCCCCCAAAAAGAGCGATTATGGGCTTTGGTTCCAATTTGATGTTTAACACCTGGGATAATGTATGAAAGACCTCTAGCCAGAACTTTTTTTTTTATTTCAAAATATACTTTATTCAAGTGATAAATATATACAATACATTAACCTTGCGGAAAATCCATCCGACATTTTCGGAGGCTGTACAAATAGATCAATACAGTTTAGACATTTCTTTTCCCCAAATTTCCACAAATCAGTCCCCCACTCGTGCCACTCATGTGGCACAATGACGTGGGATACCTTCCCTTATTTTGAGGGGCGTCTCCACCATACCGTGCCCCCCATGTCCAGCAGCGGAAGGACCCTAGACTGTGGCCCTCCCCCACCGGGCCTTGGCGTTGGCTGCACCGAGCTTCAGTGCGTCCCTCAGCACGTACTCCTGCAGTCTGCAGCGGGCCAGTCGGCAACATTCCCTGACGGACATCTCGCTCTGCTGGGTGGTGAACAGTGCTCGGGCAGACCAAAGGGCGTCTTTTACCGAGTTGATGACCCTCCAGCAGCACTCGATGTCAGCCTCTGAATGTGTCCCTGGGAACAGTCCGTAAATCACCGAGTCCTCTGTGACGGAGCTGTTCGGGATAAAGCGTACCAGGGACCCTTGCATTTTTCTCCAGACTCTTTTAGCAAACTCACACTCTGTAAAGAGGTGGGCAACCGTCTCCTCGCCATAGCAGCCGTCCCGAGGGCAGCGTGCGCTGGCAGTGAGGTTCCGACGGTGCAGGAAGGATCTGACTGGGAGGGCTCCCCTCACCGCCAGCCAAGCCAGGTCTTGGTGCTTGTTGGTGAGTTCTGGTGATGAGGCATTTTGCCAGACAAGCTGGGCAGTCTACTCAGGGAACCACGCCACCAGGTCCTTTCCTCTAGCCTTCTTTTTTTTTTTTTTTAAATTTCAAAATATACTTTATTCAAATGATAAATATATACAATACATTGACCTTGCGGAAAATCCATCCGACATTTTCGGAAGCTGTACAATAGATCAATACAGTTTAGACATTTCTTTTCCCCAAATTTCCACAAATCAGTCCCCCACTCGTGCCACAATGGTGTGGGATACCTTCCCTTATATTGAGGGGCGTCTCCACCATACCGTACCCCCCATGTCCAGCAGCGGAAGGACCCACCAGCCCTGGAAACAGGCCCTTCGGCCCACCGACACCGCACTACCATGTGGGGGGGGGGGCGCTGAGAACAAAGGGGGCACCCGGCGTGGGAGGAGGGCGCCAAGCACAAGCGCGACCTGTGGGTGGGGTGGGGGGAGGGGGGTTGAAGAAGGGACCAACGATATTTAAGGGTACTTTGTAATTTTGTCGGCGTCTTGTGGCGATTATTTTGTGTACCTCATTGTGGCAAGCAGTATCTATGCCCCGCTATGCCCCAGTATAGATACGGGGTAGGCAGTATCTATGCCCATCTATCTATCTATCTCTCTCTCTCTCTCTCTCTCTCTCTCTATCTATCTATCTATCTAGTTTTACCGAAGCCACTACGAATTAACCTAATGTTCTTTGTAATGTGGCGGAAACCGGAGCCACCGGAGGAAAACCCTCGCGGTCACAGGGAGAACGTACAAACTCCACACAGACAGCACCGGTTTGTAAGGCCGTAACTACCGCTGCGCCGCCCAAAATCATTGCAACTGCCGGTTTTCGACGAGGATGGGATTCGAACCCACGCGTGCAGAGCACAATGGATTAGCAGTCCATCGCCTTAACCACTCGGCCACCTCGTCTGTTCCACCTGTATAATATGGTCTGCATGGACGAGTTGGACCGAATGGCCAGTCTCCGTGCCTTATGCCTCTATGATGATGTGAACCTTTGAAACGCCTCTGGGCGTTAAGGGCGTGAATGGAGATGGGGGCAGCTGGAAAATGGGCTTGGGACAAAAACTCATCCATGACCTTTCAGAACATCCTCGAAGGAACTTTTGGTGATATTTCTAATTTCAAACTTATGTTACAGTGAAGAACGGTGGCTAGGTCTGGCCCAACCCAGGAAGATGCTGCTCTGCCGTTACTGCCCGAAAATAATGGTCCCATATTGGAAACTGAGCGCAGGTTGGGCCGCGGTTGGGCAGAGAGACGCTACACTTCCAGCAGAACGGATTTCTGTAATCCACCCACAACCGTGTTAAACATCTGTGCTGCCCTCGACCATCACATAATCGTGTCTACTCTACCATTCCGATTTATCCATTGGGAGAAAGTCATTCCGCGCCATTGTGAGATTGGACACCGAGTCTCTCCCAGGGGTGCATATGCGGCTCTGAGGTTTGTAAGCTGAGTGGAGGTTAAGCCGCAGCCCGCTAAAGACACACCACACTGTGGCCAAGGGGGCTCAGATTCAAGATTCAAGAGAGTTTATTGTCATTGTCTGATGGGACAATGACATTCTTGCTTGCTGCAGCACAACAGAACAGAGTAGGCATAAATAATGCAGAACAGATCAGTCTAACCATATATCAATGAATATATATATATATATATATATATTATATATACATAAATAAACAGATACAGTGCAATGAGCTATTAATGATCAGAGTTTTGTTTGAGTTGAGTTTAATAGCCCGATGGCTGTGGGGAAGCGGCTATTCCTGAACCTGGATGTTGCAGTCTTCAGGCTCCTGTACCTTCTACTGAAGGCAGCGGTAGAGTTATTGCCTCACAGCGCTTGTAGCGCCGGGGACCCGGGTTCGATCCCGACTACAGTTCGATCACGACTACGAGTGCTGTCTGTACGGAGTTTGTACGTTCTCCCGCTTGTGTTTTCGCTGAGATCTTCGGTTTCTTCACACTTTTTCTTCCAAATACCTGCAGGTATGTGGGCTAATTTGCTTGGTGTGTGTGTAAAACTGTTCGGTATCTCCAAACAAAACTAAACGTCCTCGGTTTCAGTACCCTACAGTGTTGCCCTCGACAACCACATGATAGTGATGGTCTCCACTCTGTCATTCTCTCGCTTTTTTCCACCTTGTGCCATGGTGCTGCTTCTCTCTTAGTGAGACATTGGTTCCTGCAGTTGCTCTCCGGGACCGCGGTTTATGCAATCATAGTTTGCCCCATCATTTCCCCTTCACCCTCGAATAAATGGAAGGCTCCAAATGGAAGATTTGAACGCAGAATCTCCTGTTTACTAGACAGGCCCTTTAGCCAGGCTGCAGACAACACCACCTGTAGCAAATATTGTTGTGTAGCGCCGGAGACCCGGGTTCGTTCCGCTGTCTGTACGGAGTTTGTACGTTCTCCCTGTGACCTGCGTGGGTTTCTCCGAGACCTTCGGTTTCCTCCCACACTCCAAAGACGTGCAGGTTTGTAGGTTAATTGGTAAATGTAAAAAAAATGCCCCTAGTGTGTGTGGGATAGTGTTCATGTGCGGGGAACGCACTTCGGCTCACCGGGTCCGCGCCGACCAGCGATCCCCGCACATTAACACTATCCTACACACACTAGGGACAATTTTTACATTTACTAAGTCAATTAACCTACAAACCTAACGTATTTGGAGTGTGGGAGGAAACCGAAGATCTCGGTGAAACCCCACGCACGCACGGGGACCTGTGCACTAAATACAGAGACCCCAGAAATTAAAAAAAAGTGCATTGATGTGTTTCCCCAACGTTCCCTGAGACTATAGGACATGACAGACATTAGGCCATTCGGCCCATCGAGTGTGTTCCGCCATTCCATCATGGCTGATCTATATTACCTCCTCAAACCTTTTTCCCTTGCATTCTCTCGCCGTTATCGATGACACACTGACTAATTTTTTAACCAAAATCTTTTGTATTTAGTTTTCAGGGCATAACAAAGTGCAAAGTTGTCCATTTGGTACAGACAGACTGCACGAAAATAATAAATACAAAACAACTTATGCCAACATATAACAAGGCAACAACACTACAAAAAAAAACAAGAAACCAAAAATAACCCCTCCCCAGTCACTGCCAGTGAGCAAATGCAAATATCAGCCTGTCACAACAATGATCCACGATGAGTGAATGGATAGACTGTTAAGCTGTTAAACTGTACTTGATGATCAAGCATTTACAAAGTCTGGAATGCATTTACAAAAAAAGGTCCCCACGTTTTCTGAAACCTTCCATTTGAATGTTGAAGTGAATACCTGATTTTCTCGAGCTATAGGCAGGGCATAGTATCTGTCAGCCATTGTGTATGTGTGGGCGGGGTAGGTCCCGTCCACCTGAGCAGGATTGTTCGCCGAGCCAGAAGAGAGGCAAAATATATAGTGCGGCGTTTATCTGCAGTCAATCTAACCTCCTCACCAGTGCCCCCAAAAAGAGCGATTATGGGCTTTGGTTCCAATTTGATGTTTAACACCTGGGATAATGTATGAAAGACCTCTAGCCAGAACTTGCTGAGACTGGGGCATGACCAATACATATGGATAGGAGAGGCTTCAGAAATTTTACATTTAACACAAAATGGACTAACCTCAGGGTAAATAGTAGATAATTTGGCTTTTGAGATATGAGCCCTATGTACCACTTTGCATTGGATCAGGCAGTGACGAACACATAGAGAGATGGAATGAACCAGTTTAAGAATGGAACTCCATGTATCTTCCGAGAGAGAAGCCCAAGTCTTCCTCCCATGCTGCCTTGAGCTTGTCCATGCGCCTTAGATCCGACATCCTGCCATATAAAGCTGAGACCAGTCTATTCTGAGATGGGTTTAAAGAAAGAAGTATCAACAAGGGTTGTGTCTGTTGGTATAGAAGAGCTGGGCAGTTTCTGAACACATAATGTGTTGTTTGCAGGTATCGGAAAAATCTGACTTTGGAAGATTGAATTTGTTGCTTAATTGTTCAAATGATGCTACAGTGTTACCCATAAACAGGACCCTGAAGCGCGCCATACCCTTCCTATGCCATTATTTAAAGACAGCGTCCTGAGTTGATGGATTTAAAAGGTGGTTTGATGCAATAGGGATCAGTAGAGAAACGTTATGCAACCCAAAACATTTCCTGAACTGAACCCATATCCTCAAAGAGTGTTTAACCACTGGTTTTTTTACAGATTTAATTGAGGGGAGTGTAAGTGAGAAACCAAGTAGTGCAGGTATGGACATATTATCATCTGTGTGTAATTCCATGGTTACCCAGTCAGGGCAATCGGGCTGGCTGTGAAAGGAAGGCCAAAATGCAAGTTAGCAGCCCAATAATAAAAGCGAAAGTTTGGGAGAGCCAGGCCACCAGCAGCCTTGGTTTTTTGAAGGTAGGCCTTATTAAGACGAGGCCGCTTATCTCTCCATATATAGGAGGAAATAACTGAGTCAAGATGCTCAAAGAAGGACCTGGGGATAAAAACCGGTAAGGCCTGAAAAAGGTACAAACATTTTGGTAAAATGGTCATTTTGATTGAATTTACCCGGCCGAGAAGTGACATTGACAGGGTTGACCACGACACACTAACTAATGAAGAAAATATCGATCTCCGCTTTGACTTTCCCAGCAGCCTGGCACCAGATATTGACCCAGATTACATCAGATCCCGCAAAAATGATCCACCTCGAATTATCGGATGCAAGTTGCACGGGTCATTGTGCCAGCCACACTACCACCTGACATCTCTCGTTCTCCAGCACGGAACTATCCTTCCTATTACTAACAGTTCAGGCAACATTCGTGCCATCGCTGATCATTAAAGGCACTGAGTTGGATATGGGCGAACATAGAACAATCGCTGCACACGCCACAAGGAAAGCTTGTGTTCATCAGATAGGTAACTTCATCAAAGATTGGTTCCAGCGCAGCTAGAAGGATTTGGTAAACACAGGTAAGTTGGAAAAAGTATCACTATGGCAGGTAATAAATAGCGGAGTCAGGGGATATGGGGAGAAGGCAGGAACGGGGTACTGATTGGGGATGATCAACCATGATCACATTGAATTTGAAGGGCCGAATGGCCTACTCCTGCACCTATTGTCTATTGTCTATTGTCTATTGTATTCAACAAGACAGCGCTGAAGAGGGTTTCGGCCCGAAATGTTGGCTATTTCCTTCGCTCCATAGACGCTGCTGCACCGGTAGAGTTTCTCCAGCACTTTTGTCCAGCTTTAAATAAACATGGGGAGGGATGTGAGAGCGCGGAAGGTTGATAACTGGACTGCATTGACCGATGGGGGGTGGAGGCAGACATTCTCACCACACTTGAGACCACCACTGGAAGTGCTGGTAAATATGATCGCGGCAGATGGAAAGAGGCCATGGTCTTGGAAATTGTGAGGCCAACGGCCACTTTCCGTGCACTCTCTGGCTCTGTGTGTTATTTTGTTAGAAACACACTGACAATACAACTGACATTTGGAATCAAATGTTCGAAAAACACAAGCAGATAACCACAGGTAAAGAATGCACACCTTGGACCTTTGCAAATACGATGTAATGGGAAATAATCTGCGTGTTACATACTGCGGTATTGTGAGATATACGATGTGCTCACAATCACTACTCAGAGACCAAATCGTGGAAGCAAGAGATTCTTTATTTGCGAGTCTGCAGAGTCGGGTGCCTCTCCAAGTTGAGACACACCGAAGTCAGAAAGGTAAACCCCTTAATACACACAATTCTACATTCAACCTCCCCTTCTGACCCTCTCCAATCAGGGCCCTGAGGTGCACAATCTGTAGGTACGTCCCCCCAGTACCTCCCACATCATACATCGCATGTCCAGACATGTGCATGGTAATGAGCAGTTTCTTGACCAGGGGTGTGTTGTAATATTCATTTATTTTATTAAGCATGCTCAGTTGTCTATGACCTGCCCTAGTTTTACTCACCTCCAACTGAACTCTCTCAGTTCTCCTATATCAGCACTAAAGCTAAGCTATAGGGACAAGGGTCACTATATCACTCCCTTCTACTGATAGGGATCTATCTACATCACTCCCTTCTACCGCTACACAATGCTATCACTTCTGATGGCTCAAGGATGGGTCTGGTAACTTTTATACACAGCTGTGTCAGAACCCTCTCCCTGGCCTCTATCGGTTTGAATCCTCTTTAAAGCCCCTTACAATAGTGGGGTTTAATCACTTTATCCCTCACAGTATGAATGGCGAACAGTTCCTATATCCGTGTTGAAGATCTAATTCATTGGGCTTGGACAAGTTGCAAGAACCACGTTGACATGAATGCTCTGGGCAAGGAGTCGTGTCTGGGAGTTTGACACGTGGGCTCTTTCATCGGCCGGCGTCGGTGTGACGGGCTATTCTTGGAATGGGGTACAAACTCGCTTATTTATTACCAAAGATCATGTAGCAGAGCTATATATAGGATCTTTGTTTATTACTGACTGGTTCGTGTCAGCTAGGTGAATCATGCTGGCATCCGCTCGCTGTTCCTGAGCCAATGAGGAATAGTCAGTCCGACGGGCGCCTCCTGGAACAAATCCACCGCAACTGCCCATCATCACACCATCCCCGCCTCACAGTATATATGGAGCAAAGTCTACGCTCAGATACAAGATCCCCTCGCAGTCTTTGATCCTGAACGGGAAGCGAAGGAAGATGAGAATCGTGCTCGTTTTTACCTTTACAATATTGCTGCTGGCTCACCTGTTCGGGGAATGCCAAGGTAAGGGTGGATGAACATTTGCGGACTCAACCCGCAAGGTATGAGGAGGTTCGTGGACATTATCAGAGACAGATGAATCCTGGCTCCCGACAGGTGCCGGGATAATATGTTTGTGCTGAGCACTAAGAACCAAGCTTGAAATCTCAAGGTACTACAAGGCGCGAATTATGTCTGTGTTATTTAAACGGGGGGCAGAATTGGTTCAGTAAGGAATATTTAAGGATTGAGATCACTCTAAAGCAATAGTAGGAGGTCATGGACAGAACCGAAGTGAAGAGATGGCCAATTAAGAATTATATATTAAACATGCGCATATAATTTATTAAAAATATTTTTTTATATTTTCATCCCAAAGGAGCGCCTCCATCTCTCTTAATCGAGATAACGTAGCATCCCTGTCAAAGATCTTGGTACTGTCTCGACATATTTCCTTCTTTGTCCTAATTTTATCCAACCGTGGTTTTAAGAGCTCACTATGCATCGAAACTCTTTTTCTAACCTCATCTGACCTGAAAAATAAAAGTCATGTTCCATTGCTTTACGCAATGGCTCTCCTGTGTACTGCCTTCTGTGCCTCATTTTGTGGCTGCCATTCTCGTTGTCTTACAAAAGTCGAATCCCACACCATCCCACATTCCACTCTTTCCATGGACATTCTGCTGGCTATGTGCAACTTTCTTTGGCCCTGGGCATAAGATGAGCTCTCCCATTGATATCGAAAAAGCAGTAGTGCTTTACACGCATTAATGATGAGTGTTTGATCCTCATCCAGTTCCATGTCTACGCATTGGCCGTTAGACTTGGCATGTTATCGACAAACGATCCTCTCTCTTGGTTAGATAAAAATGCTGGAAAAACTCAGCGGGTGATGCAGCATCTATGGAGCGAAGGAAAATGTGATGTCTCGGGTCGAGACCCTTCTTCAGACTGATGTGGGGGTGGTGGGGGGGGGGGGGCGGGAAGAAGAAAGGAAGAGGCGGAGACTGTTGGCTGTGGGAGAGCTGGGAAGGGGAGGGGAAGGAGGGAGAATGCAGAGACTACCTGAAATTGGAGAAGTCAACGTTCATACCGCTGGGGTGTAAACTACCCAAGCGAAATATGAGGTGCTGCTCCTCCAATTTACGGTGGCACTCACTTTGGCCACGGGGGAGGCCCAGGACAGAAAGGTCGGATTCTGAATGGGAGGGGAAGTGCTGAGCCAGACATCGATCTGAAGAAGGGTCTCGACCCGAAACGTCACCTTTTCCATAGATGCTGCCTCACCCGCTGCGCTTCTCCAGCATTTTTATCTAACCAAGAGAGAGGATCGTTTGGAGATATCATGCCAATTCTAACGGCCAATGCTGCCTCACCCGCTGAATTTCTCCATCATTTTTATCTCCCTTCGATTTTTCCAGCATCTGCAGTTCCTTCTTAAACAACTCTGTCTAGGTTAGTCCGATCCCTATTAATACCTATATTTCAATCTTCAACATCACATTGGCTAATGTAGTCGTCCTTTCCTGACCTTTAAGACATGCAAACATTTTACAATTACTAGTTTGTATTCATTCGGTTCGAATCGTGAGCAAGGAGTAGGGTGATGAAGATGCTAGGAGTCACCAGTAGACTCCGCATTGCACACACCATTTTACCCAACGCTTCCTCGGTTCCTCGCGGCACCTGTGAATAAAATGATGATACCCACTGTTGATTCAACTTTTATTTTGTGTGTCTTGCAGCAAAGTGCGACCGGAAGAAAGGCGCATGTTGGGATGATTGCCCCAAAGACTTTCGGGAAATGGGAACTTGCGAAGACAATCAAAAATGTTGCGAATCTCCTTTTGTATAAATAAATATCCCTTATAACGTGTGTATAAAATATAATAGTTGCATTATCGCAGCTTCGCCTCTCATAGCTTCTCTTTTGAAGTAACCCTACCCGACGTTGTGCATCAAGGAAGAAGCGAGCATTGGGAAAAGTGTCAGAGCATAAGGATAAGGGGGAATTCCTTTAGGACCGAGATGAGGAAAACATTTTTCACACACAGAGCGGTGAGTCTCTGGAATTCTCTGCCACAGAAGGTAGTTGAGGCCAGTTCATTGGCTATATTTAAGAGGGAGTTAGATGTGGCCCTTGTGGCTAAAGGGATCAGGGTGTATGGAGAGAAGGCAGGTACGGGATACTGAGTTGGATGATCAGCCATGATCATATTGAATGGCGGTGCAGGCTCGAAGGGCCGAATGGCCTACTCCTGCACCTATTTTCTATGTTTCTATGTCTCTATAATCCATACGCGGCGTAAATTACTGAGAGTCGCGTCCTGTGCTCATCTTAGCTGCCAGATATATTTACGTTCAGATCACACACCTGCAGCCAGCCGGCATCAATGATTTGTTCCAATTCTCCCACCCCAACATGAGTCCTGAGTTCGTGCTTCCTAGTCTGTCATCACTCGTTATCATAAAGAATCCGTTAACTTTAACACTGCTGTCAGATTATTCGTCGACAGGATTGGTTGATAACACACCTGCTACATTGCGCTGATTCGGTAAACAGAGACCTGTGATAAAACGCACCCTCAAATATGCTTCCAATTTCACCCTCTCGCGTCAGATCTACCACCTCCAGTTCCTGTTTCTGTTGCATCGAGGATAAGCAATTTTCCTAGCAACCTCTAAAAACCCTTAATTTCCTGTTTTCTCTCTCCTTTCTTAAAAAGTGGGCTAACACTAGCTACCCCCAATCCACAGGAACTGATCCTGAATCTGTAGAACATTGGAAAATGATCACCAATGCGTCCACGATTTCTAGAGCCACTTCCTTAAGTATCCTGGGATGCAGACCATCAGGCCCTGGGGATTTATCGGCCTTCAGTCCCAACAGTCTACCGAACACCATTTCCTGCCTAATGTGAATTTCCTTCAGTTCCTCCTTCACCATAGGCCCTCTGGATACTAGTATCAGGGAGATGATTTGTGTCTTCCCAAGCGAAGACAGATCCAAAGTACCTGTTCAACTCATCTGCCATTTCCTTGTTCCCCACATTAAATTCACCTGTTTCTGTCTTCAAGGGTCCAACTTTGGTCTGAGCTAAATTTTTCCTCTTCACATACCTAAAGAAGCTTTTATTATCCTCCTTTATATTCTTGGTACCTTCGTACCTCATCTTTTCTCCCAGTATTGCCTTTTTAGTTATCTCCTGTTGCTCTTTAGAAGTTGCCCAATCCTCAGGCTTCCCGCTCATCTTTGCTATGTTATACATCTTTTATTTTATTTTGTACTGTCCTTGACTTTCCTTGCCACGGTCGCCTCTTACTTCCCTTAGAATCATTCTTCCTCGCACGCCTCAAATATGCTTCCAATTTCGCCTCAGATCTCCCACCTCTAGTTCCTGTTTCTGCTGCATCGAGGATAAGCAATTTTCCTAGCAACCTTCAAAAAAAGTCCAGCTAGTATTCCGAGACATTAGCCCCTGTGTAGAAAACCACGTTGTATCCTTCTAAACATCCCACACATTTACAGTATAAATACTATCCTACCAAATCCCTTCATTAACATTGCATCTGTTGGCGTGTAGTTATCCATACTAGCTGTTCAGAACAACGGGATACAACTAGATATCCTGCCTTACTCATCAGTCGTTGATAAAGATGGATTGACATCTGTCACAAGCCCAGATATTTAAAAAGATTTACAGCATAGAAACAAGCCATTCGGCCTATCGACTCGGCGCTGACCATAGATCACCAGATCAAACTAGTTGATGCTATCCCACATGTTCATCCATTCCCAAAACACTAGGGATAATTTTCTGAAGCCAGTTAACCTGTAAACCCACGCATCCCAGTGATGTGACAGGACATTGGAGCACCCGGAGAAAGCCCACGCGGTCACAGGTAGAAGGTGCAACCGCCACACAGACAGCGCTCGAGGTCACCATCGAAGCCGCGTCTCCGGCGCTGAAGATGTATTTCTACAACCTGCGCCAACGTGCAGCCCATTATCCCCCTTCCAGTCCTTGGCGATCTATTGATCCCGCGAGAATCTGGAGATGTGTCCATCTGAGTGTCCTTGTGATTTATTTTCCCTTAAAACGCCGCAAATTCCAACATATCAGGCTGTATGCCGCTGTCCAAGACGCCGCTGAACAATTCTCCGCTGATTTTTGTGATTAGAAACTCTAATTTTGAAATTATTCGCACTATTCAATGTCACTTTACCACTCTAGTCGTGGCTACCGGTCTATTTCCGCTTCTGTTGCATTGTTGAAATACGCCTGGAACGTGATGCTGTCCGAGGTACTGATACTGGTACTGAACACTGCTTCATGTTCCTCCAAGCCCTGGTAACAGGACATCTCATGAATGGCATTGAGCCGCTGTTGCGCCCCGCCCTGTCAGGTCCGGAATTATGCCCCTCAAGCACAAAGAGTTACTGGGAAATATTCAGGATGCGCAGAAGACCTTGTTCATCAGTCTATGAAAGTAAGCATGCAGGTACAACAGGCAGTGAAGAAAGCGAATTGCATGTTGGCCTTTATAACAAGAGGAGTCATGTATAGGAGCAAAGAGGTCCTTCTGCAGTTGTACAGAGCCCTAGTGAGACCACACCTGGAGTATTGTGTGCAGTTCTGGTCCCCTGATTTGAGGAAGGACATTCTTGCTATTGAGGGAGTGCAGCGTAGGTTTACAAGGTTAATTCCCGGGATGGCGGGACTGTCATATGCTGAGAGAATGGAGCAGCTGAGCTTGTATAGTTTAGAAGGATGAGAAGGGATCTTATTGAAACATATAAGATTGTTAAGGGTTTGGACACGCTAGAGGCAGGAAACATGTCCCCGATGTTGGGGGAGTCCAGAATCAGGGTCAACAGTTTAAGAATAAGGAGTAAGCCATTTAGAACGGAGATGAGGAAACACATTTTCTCACAGAGAGTTGTGAGTCTGTGGAATTCTCTGCCACAGAGGGCGGTGGAAGCCGGTTCTCTGGATACTTTCAAGAGAGAGTTAGATAGGGCACTTAAAGATAGCGGAGTCAGGGGATATGGGGAGAAGGCAGGAACGGGGTACTGATTGGGGATGATCAGCCATGATCACATTGAATGGCGGTGCTGGCTCGAAGGGCCGAATGGGATGCAGGGATGGACCTGGAGTTAAATTGCCCATGCCCATAATAAAATAATGGCTGCAAGTAACGGGGATGTAAGGGGTTACGGGGAGAAGGCAGGAGAATGGGGCTAAGGGGAAGAGATAGATCAGCCATGATTGAATGGCGGAGTAGACTTGATGGGTCTAATTCTGCTCCTATCGCCTTTGAACACATGAGTGGATTATCTAAATAAAGGCAGGCTGATATTTTGGCATCCTGATTAATTAAAGCATCGCGGATTAGATTGATACAGTGAAATGGACTCCACTTTGCTTCAGAAACAGCTGTTAAATCAGGATGTATCCGCTGCTTCTGTAGCAGAGTGGAATTAATGTTCTAATACACACTACACAACAGGGGCCAGGCACACATTGTCTATTTCTCCCTCTTGCACCAGAATAAACGACATTTCCCTCCATTATTGCGACATTTGCCTTCTTTCCCTGTAATCACAACCATGATGCAAACTATTAACTGTGTGGGAAGGAACTGCAGATGCTGGTTTTTCCTTTTGGAAAAACTCGTTTCCCTCTCCCCCGACTCTCAGTCTGAAGAAGGGTCTCTGGAGAGAAGGAATGGGTGACGTTTCCCACTTCTTCATCTCGACCCTTCTCCAGTCACCTCTTGTCGAGGTTCTCCCCGTCACCTCTTGTCGAAGCTTGCCCAGTCTCCACCCGAAACATCACCCATTACTTCTTCTCTGCTGCCTGTCCATGGAAAATATTACATGTATTGTAATGCATGTATGATTACATGCATGTATATCGATGATTGTCAAGCCCTTTTCAATGGGCCCAAAATCGTTAACAACTTCGGGCTATCCAACAGGTGACGACGAGGGTGGGATTCGAACCCACGCGTGCAGAGCACAATGGATTAGCAGTCCATCGCCTTAACCTCTCGGCCACCTCGTCCGTTCCCATATGTGAACAGCGAGTGAACAGCGAGTAATGGCAGCTCTGTCACCATCCTGAAAATGCTAATGTGATGATGGACACGAAATGCCGGAGTAACCGCGGGTTCTCTGGAGAAAGGGAATAGGTGTCTGGAGAAAGGGGATAGGTGTTTTTCCGGGCGAGACACTTAATCCCAGAGATGAAAAAGACAAACGGTTGTGAGATAAGGCATGAACTGACATGTGAAGCCAGAGGAAGAAGTATAGATGGAAGGGTAGGGGTTAGAAGAGTAAACGGGAGGAGGGGTGGGGGGTGGGGGCTGTCTCTGTTGTTTTCGTTGTGGACTCCTGTGTATCGGAGAGACCACGCATATGCTGGGCGATCCCTCAGCTCAATCCGCTCAATCGGCTGCCAACAGCTTGATGTCCAAAAAGGAACTGCAGATGCTGATTTAAGCCGACGATAGACACTAATTGCTGGCGTAACTCAGCGGGACAGGCCGCATCTCTGGAGAAAATGAATAGGCGGCGTTTCGGGTCATAGAAACATAGAAACATAGAAATTAGGTGCAGGAGTAGGCCATTCAGCCCTTCGAGCCTGCACCGCCATTCAATATGATCATGGCTGATCATCCAACTCAGTATCCCGTACCTGCCTTCTCTCCATACCCCCTGATCCCCTTAGCCACAAGGGCCACATCCAACTCACTCTTAAATATAGCCAATGAACTGGCCTCAACTACCCTCTGTGGCAGAGAGTTCCAGAGACTCACCACTCTCTGTGTGAAAAAAGTATTTCTCATCTCGGTCTTAAAGGCTTTCCCCTTATCCTTAAGCTGTGACCCCTTGTCCTGGACTTCCCCAACATCGGGAACAATCTTCCTGCATCTAGCCTGTCCAACCCCTTAAGAATTTTGTAAGTTTCTATAAGATCCCCTCTTAATCTCCTAAATTCCAGAGAGTATAAACCGAGTCTATCCAGTCTTTCTTCATAAGACAGTCCTGACATCCAGGAATCAGTCTGGTGAACCTTCTCTGCACTCCCTCTATGGCAATAATGTCCTTCCTCAGATTTGGAGACCAAAACTGTACGCAATACTCCAGGTGTGGTCTCACCAAGACCCTGTACAACTGAAGTAGAACCTCCCTGCTTCTGTACTCAAATCCTTTTGCTATGAAAGCTAACATACCATTCGCTTTTTTCACTGCCTGCTGCACCTGCATGCCTACTTTCAATGACTAGTGTACCATGACACCCAGGTCTCGCTGCATCTCCCCTTTTCCTAATCGGCCACCATTTAAATAATAGTCTGCTTTCCTGTTTTTGCCACCAAAGTGGATAACCTCACATTTATCCACATTATACTGCATCTGCCAAACATTTGCCCACTCACCCAGCCTATCCAAGTCACCTTGCAGTCTCCTAGCATCCTCCTCACAGCGAACACTGCCCCCCAGCTTAGTGTCATCCGCAAACTTGGAGATATTGCCTTCAATTCCCTCATCCAGATCATTAATATATATTGTAAATAGCTGGGGTCCAGCACTGAGCCCTGCGGTACCCCACTAGTTACTGCCTGCCATTGTGAAAAGGACCCGTTTACTCCTACTCTTTGCTTCCTGTTTGCCAGCCAGTTCTCTATCCACATCAATACTGAACCCCTAATACCGTATGCTTTAAGTCTGTATACTAATCTCTTATGTGGGACCTTGTCGAAAGCCTTCTGGAAGTCCAGATATACCACATCCACTGGTTCTCCCTTATCCACGCTACTAGTTACATCCTCCAAAATTCCACAAGATTCGTCAGACATGATTTACCTTTTGTAAATCCATGCTGACTTTGTCCAATGATTTCACCACTTTCCAAATGTGCTGCTATCCCATCTTTAATAACTGACTCTAGCAGTTTCCCCACTACCGATGTTAGACTAACTGGTCTGTAATTCCCCGTTTTCTCTCTCCCTCCCTTCTTAAAAAGAGGGGTTACATTTGCTACCCGCCAATCCTCAGGAACTACTCCAGAATCTAAAGAGTTTTGAAAGATTATCACTAATGCATCCACTATTTCCTGAGCTACTTCCTTAAGTACTCTGGGATGCAGCCTATCTGGCCCTGGGGATTTATCGGCCTTTAATCTATTCAATTTACCCAACACCACTTCCCGACTGACCTGGATTTCACTCAATTCCTCCTTTGACCACAGTCCCCTGCTATTTCCGGCAGATTATTTATGTCTTCCTTAGTGAAGACGGAAACCAAAGTAGTTATTCAATTGGTCCGCCATATCCTTGTTCCCCATGATCAACTCACCTGTTTCTGACTGCAAGGGACCTACATTTGTTTTAACTAACCTCTTTTCTCTTCACATATCTATAAAAACCTTTGCAGTCAGTTTTTATGTTCCCTGCCAGTTTTCTTTCATAATCTATTTTTCCTTTCCTAATTAAGCCCTTTGTCCTCCTCTGCTGGTCTCTGAATTTCTCCCAGTCCTCTGGTATGCTGCTTTTTCTGGCTACTTTGTACGCATCATCCTTTGCTTTGATACTATCCCCTGATTTCCTTGTTATCGGATGCACTACCTTCCCGATTTATTCTTTTGCCAAGACCCTTCTTCAGCCAAACATTTTAATTCCCATTCTCACTGACCTTTCTGTCCTGGGCCTCCTCCACTGTCAGAGTGAGGTCAACTGCAAATTGGGGAAACAGCATCTCATGTTTCCCTTGGGCATCTTACACCCTCAGCGGCATGAACGTTGGTTTATCTAATGTCAAGTAACCCCTGCATAACCTCTTCACCTCTCTCCCCTACTCTAGTTGTCTTACTCGCATCCTTGTATCCTTATGTTATTACCTCTTCCCCAGCCAACAATGGGCCATTGTGGGCTCCACCTCTCCTTGGTCACCTATTGCCGGTCCTGCTTGGTTCTGGCCTTTTCTTACCTCCAGTCCCCCCCCCCCCCCCCCCACACACACACACACCGCCACCCCCCCCCCCCCCCCCCCCCCTACCCTGAAAACTGGTCTCCACCCGAAACGTCACCCATTCATTCTCTCCAGAGATGCTGCCTGTCCCGCTGAGTTACTCCAGCTTTTTGTGTCTGTCTTCGGGCTAAACCAGCATCTGCAGTTCCTTGCTACAGAATGGGAGCCGGGGAATGGGATTCCGATGTGGGTACAAGGTGTTGCTTATCCAAATATGACGTTAAGACTTCAGCAAATTATTCTGGAAAGGTGTGTATGAAGGAACTGCAGAGGCTGGTTTACAGCTAAGATCGGCACAAAGTGCTGGAGTAATTCAGCGGGACAGGCAGCATCTCTGGAGAGAAGGAATGGTTTCAGCGCTTGCAATGCCAGAGACCCGGAATCCCGACTACCGGTGCTGTCTGTACGGAGTTTGTCCGTTCTCCCCGTGACCTGCGTTGGTTTTCTCCGAGATCTTCGGTTTCCTCCCGCACTCCAAAGACGTACAGGCGTGTAGGCTTGGTATAAATGTAACTGGTCCCCCGTGTGTGTAGGGTAGTGTTGACGTGTGGAGCCTACTCCTGCACCTATTGTGTATTGTCTTTTGAAATGTCACCCATCCCAGTTGTCCAGAGCTGCTGCCTGGCCCGCTGAGACACTCCAGTCCTTTGTCTATCTTTGGTATAAACCAGCATCTGTAATTCCTCGTGTCAACAATGACCAGTGGTGTTTGGCTATTTGCATCTCTCTCACTCTAGCGGCTCGTTCATACTTCCTCTGTGAGGCAGGTGTAACCAGCCGACCTCGTGGCGCAACGGTAGCGCGTCTGACTCCAGATCAGAAGGTTGCGTGTTCGAATCACGTCGGGGTCACAAACGTGGGGATGGATTTTGCTATCAAGGGTTTCCTGATCTCACGCGTCAACAGGTTGAACTTTGACAAGTTAACGTGAAAACACTATAAAAGACCGACATAAGCTGTTAGTTTCTTAATTCCGAGATGGACTCAGAAATCATTTAATTCGAAAATGGACTAACAAAGGGTCAGGCGGCATCTGTGGAGGACATGGCAACGTTTCGTGTCCGAACAGCATCTGGAATAAAAAAGAATAACTTCAGCACATACTCGTCAACTCCATCTTCGTATTATTGTAGAAACTGCAGATGCACAAAACTGCAGAGTGCCGGAGTGCTGCCGCCCTGAGGTAGCTCGCAATTTATGGCCATGCTCGCTTCATGGGTTAGTGAACAATAACATTTCATGTGCGTCAACGTGGGCCTCATATTAGAGACGAGAGCGCTGTCCTTAATTCAAGAATCAAGAGAGTTTTATTGTCATATGTCCCAAAACGGAACAATGAAATTCTGACTTGTAGCAGAACAGCACAATATGTGAGCATAGTGCTCTGCGAGACCCACACTAAACGCTGTTCACTGAACCTCCATACAGGTGACAATAACCGAAACTAAACTAAACAACAAAAAGTCCGGTGTACATATTTAATAGACAACAGACAACAGGTGCAGGAGGAGGCCATTCGGCCCTTCGAGCCAGCACCGCCATTCAATGTGATCATGGCTGATCATTCCCAATCAGTACCCCGTTCCTGCCATCTCCCCATATCCCCTGACTCCGCTATCTTTAAGAGCCCTACCTAGCTCTCTCTTGAAAGCATCCAGAGAACCGGCCTCCACCGCCCTTTGAGGCAGATAATTCCACAGACTCGCCACTCTCTGTGAGAAAAAGTGTTTCCTCGTCTCCGTTCTAAATGGCTTACCCCTTATTCTTAAACTGTGGCCCCTGACAAAACTGACAAATAAACGAGCATGAGGGAGGAGGGGAAGGCAACGGGGACCCGGCGGGGGGGGGTCCCCTTGAGACAAGGTGGGAGGGAGAACAAACGAGGGCCAGGTGTGGGGGAGGGGGGCAGAAGCGTCCCAACGACATCACGCCGCACATTTTCCGGTGACCTGATACGTCAGTCAATGATGCTGGCAGTCGCCGAAAGAATCGCCAAGTGGGACAGGCCCTTGAGTGATAGGAGCAGAATGAGGCCAATCAGCCCATCGCATCTTCTCCGCCATTCAATCCTGGCTGATCTATCTCTCGCTCCTCACCCCATTCTCCTCCCCATAACCCCTGACACCCGCACTAATCAAGAATCTATCTACCTCTGCCTTGAAAATATCCGTGGATTTGGCCTCCACAGCCGTCTGTGGCAAAGAATTCCCGGTGGCTAAACTCAGGAAGTTTCCACTATCCACTGTCTGAAGAAGGGTCTCGACCCGTACGCAGGGCCGTCTTAACGCATGGGCACGCCAGTTGCCCGGGCCCCAACGAGCATAGGGGCCCCTTGCTAATCTCTGCATTGAAGAATGTTATTGTAGAACATGAAAACGGAGACGAACATCGCAAGTGCATGACGGCATATTTGATTCGGCATAAAGAAACTCGAGGTGCAGGGGCCCCAGCACTTAAAGCTGTTAAAACTGCCCTGCCCGGACGTCACATGAAGTTTATTGGCCAAGTATTCACATACAAGGAATTTGTCTTGGTGCTCCGCCCACAAGTAACAACATGACATACAGTGACAGTTACGAATGACTTAGAAAACACTAAACATTAATAATAATAATAATAATACATTAATGATAAAAACACCATTGATCAAGCAATGTGAACCTAGAGATTTTTGGTCACTCATTCCTTCTCTCCAGAGATGCTGCCTGTCCCAATGAGTTACTCCAATATTCTGTGTCTGTCTTCGGTTTAAACCACCGTCTTCGGTGCCTTTCTACACAAAGTAAGTTTGGAGTTTATTTGGAGGCTGCAGCGTTTAATAAATAGCCTGATGGCAACCGGGAGATCCAGTAGACCTTGGCGGTAGACAAAAGTGCTGGAGAAACTCAGCGGGTGCGGCAGCATCTATGGAGCAAAGGAAATAGGCAACGTTTCGGGCCGAAACCCTTCTTCAGACTGATGGATCCAGTAGACCTTGGCGGACCGAGCGCAAGTGTTCAGTGAAACATTATGGATGGATAATTCATGGGGGGGGGGGAGGGGGGCACATAGTGGAGGGGGAGAAAGAGGGGGGGGGTATACAATATATCATTAGACAGGAGGAGTTATCAGATCTTAGTGGGCACAAATGGGGGGCACCCTCAGGGTCAAATCAAGGCAGCCTATCTGGTTTAAACAGGTAGACACAAAAATGTTGGAGTAACTCAGCGGGACAGGCAGCATCTCTGGAGAGAAGGAATGGGTGACGTTTCGGGTCTAGACCGTCCAGTCTTTGTTCCTAAAGTCAGTTATCACCACGCATGAACGGCAACGTGGCACTAACACTCACTATTATTTCACAAAATGCAGTGGCCCGTCTCTGACGCGGATGTCTAGTGATCTTTCTGTCCCTCTGTAGATGTCATAACCGTGCAGCATTTGACCATTTAACCACCCGCACACCCTTAAAGACGTACAGCCTTGTAGGTTAACTGTGGGACAATTGTAAATTGTCCCTAGTGTGCGGGGGTCGCTTGTTCGCGCGGACCCACCCGGTGGGCCGAAGGGCCTGTTTCCGCGCTGTATCTCATAACTAAACTAAATGAAATTGGTTACATCGGTCATAAATTTGGATGTGTACCAGTTGCCAAGTGTAACTGAGTGTAACTCAGCAGGGCAGGCTGCAGCTCTAGAGAAAATGGTTAGGTCACCTTTCGCCTGAGGAAGGGTCTCGACCCGAACCGACACCTATCTGTGTTCTCCAGAGATGCTGCCTGGTCCGCTGAGTTAATCCAGCACTCTGTGTCGGATGAAGGCCGCCGGCTGACTCGCTTAACATTGGCAGCGGTTTCAATGTTCACACTTATATCTGAGGACATAGGGTTTAAAGGAGTCTGATAGAGGGTCTAGACCCGAAACGTTGCCTATTTCCTTCGCTCCATAGATGCTGTCTCGCCCGCTGAGTTTCTCCAGCATTTTTGTCTACCTTCGATTTTCCAGCATCTGCAGTTCCTTCTTAAGCACAGACAGGGTTTAAATATCGTCAGCGTGTGAACATTCGGCAAAAGGGAAAATTTAAAGGTTCCAATGATTCGATGTAATGAGAAATATCCCAGTTCCCGGAGGCACGGTGGCGCAGCGGCAGAGTTGCTGCCTCACAGCGCCAGAGACTCGGGTTTTGATCCTGACCACGGGTGTTGTCTGTACCGAGTTTGTACGTTGTAGATTTTCCCCGGGTGCTCCGGTTTACTCCTGCACTCCGAAGAGCTCCAGGTTTGTCGGTTAATTTGCTTTTTTTTGTGGGGTGAGGGGGGGGGGATTAAATTGTCCAGAGTGTGTAGGATGGTGTTGGTGTGTGGGGTTTTGCTATAGACGTGGACGGGCCAGTTTCTGCGCCGTATTAAGAATAAGGAGTAAGCCATTTAGAACGGAGACGAGGAAACACTTTTTCCCACAGAGAGTGGTGAGTCTGTGGAATTCTCTGCCTCAGAGGGCGGTGGAGGCCGGTTCTCTGGATACTTTCAAGAGAGAGCTAGATAGAGCACTTAGAAATAGCGGAGTCAGGGGATAAGGGGAGAAGGCAGGAACGGGGTACTGATTGGGGATGATCAGCCATGATCACATTGAATGGCGGTGCTGGCTCAAAGGGCCGAATGGCCTACTCCTGCACCCATTGTCTATTGTCTATTGTGTTTCCGATCTAAACTAAGCTAAAATGCAGCAAAAACGAGATGTAGAAACAAAGAACTGCGGATGCTGGTTTGCACCGAAGATGTACACACAATGCTGGAGCAACTCAGCGGGACAGGCAGCATCTCTGGGGGGGAAAGGATGGGCGGCGATTCGGGTTGACCAAGAGGTCACACTCAGTCACAGTGCAGAAGGGAGATCGATAATCTGATGATGACGAAGATTACTGTCACTTGTACGTACAGGTAGGCGCAGTGAAATTATTTGTACACAAAGGCGTCGACAAATGTTACAAAAGGTACTTATTCCTTGCTCGTAGTCAGGCGAGTAACTGAAGTGCCAGTGAGCGACTCCTTTGGGACCAGCGACCACAGTTCTATTAGCTTTGAAATAGTTGTGAATAAAGGACAGGGCGGGCCCACAATTTAACATTTTCAATTGGGGCAAGGCCGGCTTTGATGGTATTAAACAGGAACTTGCAAAACTGGCTGGAGTGGCACGGTGGCGCAACGGCAGAGTTGATGCCTCACAGCATCTCACGCTAAATGCAGCGCCAGAGACCCGGGTTCGATCCCGTAGTCGGGATCTGTCTGTATGGGGTTTGTACGGTCTCCCCGTGACACTCCAAAGACGCAGGTTTTGTCCAATAGCAGAGTACTGCCCACAATTCTTAAGGGGTTGGACAGGCTAGATGCAGGAAGATTGTTCCCGATGTTTGGGAAGGACAAGGGTCACAGTTTAAGGATAAGGGGGAAGTCTTTAGGACCGAGATGAGAAAATCGTTCACTCAGAGAGTGGTGAATCTGTGAATTCTCTGCCACAGAAGGTAGTTGATACCAGCTCGTTGGCCATATTAAGAGGGAGTTGGATGTGGCCCTTGTGCTGAAGGGATCAGGGGTATGGAGAGAGGCAGGTACAGGATACTGATTGATGATCAGCCATGATCATATTGAATGGCGGTGCAGGCTCGAAGGGCCGAATGGCCTGCTCCTGCACCTAATTTCTATGTTTCCAAATGCAGGTTATTCTGCCTCCCACACTCCAATAGGCGAGAATTAAATCTAAGAGCAAGGCAGGCAGGAGTAAGGAACCTTGGATGAAGATGGAGAATGAGGCTCAAAAGTGGAGCGAATGCATCTGTGCCCGGAGGAGACCTCCACAGGTCACGGGGAGAACGTGCAAACTCCGGACCAACAGCACCCATAGTCCGGATAGAACCCGGGAGTCTGACGCTGTAAGGCAGATACAACATGCTGGAGAGAAAGGTCGAGACCCTTCTTCTGACCGGCTGCTGCCTTAGCTTCTCCACCGCAACTACAAACGAGAAATGTTAAGTTGAGCTGATACCTACTATAATTGGTATGAGCCGTCTTGAGTGGGGAGAGGGGTAAATACATCATCAGGTGCCCACGACACCTCCAGAGGGCTCAACAGCAACAGGTGCGCTCCCCTCACCCATCACCTTGTGGCTGTACACATTGGGAGAGTAGGTAGCCTGGCCGAGCGGTCTGAGGCGCCCGGACAAAGAATCGGGGGCGTGGGTTCAAGCCCCACAGCTGCCATCCGTCCGTGGTTTTGTTTTTAAGGTGAGTGGGGAAAGGTGGGGGTTGAATTTTTTTTTAAAGGTGGAGGGTTTTTTTTTAAGGCGAGTGGGGGAAAGGTGGAGGTGGTTTTTTTAGACGGGAGAGGAAAAGTTGGAGAGGTGTTTTAAGGTGAGGTTTAGCAGCAACTTGTGGGGCAACGGCTCACTCTGCCTCGCCCACAATGGACCACTGTTGCCCCTGCCCCCGACATGTCCCGCCCCCCTGTCCCGCACTCGGCTCCGATTGGCTGCACATGGACCCGCCTCTCCTTCACCCGCGCCCCCTATTGGCCGCCGCTCCTGCCACTCTCCTGAAATCCGCTGCCATTGGCTGTTGCACCTGTCCGTCACCCTCCCTCCGCTGCCATTGGCTGTTGCACCTGTCCGTCACACCCCCTCCGCTGCCATTGGCTGTTGTACCTGTCCGTCACACCCCCTCCACTGCCATTGGCTGTTGCATCTGCCTGGCACATCCCCTCTGCTCCCATTGGCTGTAGCTCCTGTCCGTCACATCACCTCTGCTTCCATTGGCTGCCGACACGATCCCGCCCCTCCCCTGCCGCCACAGCGATTGGTTGTTGACCGCGGGGTAAAGACCCGCCTCCTTCCCTGGACCGGCCCTCTATTGGCCGCCGGACCCGCCTGTCATCTATGGATTGGCTGGGAGACCTGCCTGTCACAATCTCCCTGCTGCCATTGGCCGGCGGTCCAGAGAAGGTCCCGCCCCCGCGCCGCCTGTCACCTTTGGACCAGTTGGTGCCAACGCGTCGCAGCGGCAGCAACTGTGGCTGAGGTTGAGGCTGTGGCTGAGGCAGGGTGAGGATCCGCGCCCCGGGGCTGGGGAGGTGGATGAGCAAAGAGGGGGTGGAGGGAACATCAGGGGAGGGAGAGAGAATGGGTTGGAGAACAAAAAATGGGAGAAAATCAAGGCAGAGAAAAAGAGAGAGAGAGAATGGGATAAATGGCAAAAAGAGGGCAGAGGGAAAGGGGAAATGGGGTTGAACTGCGAGAGAAAAGAGGATCGAGACAGTGAGAGAGAGAAGGGGATAGAGGCAGGGGAGAGAGAGGAACAGAGAGAACAAAAAGAGGGCAGAGAGAAAGGGAAAACCAGGGCAGAGAGAGAAGGAAATAGAGAGAGAATGCGTTAGAGAATGAAAAGAGGGCAGAGGGAAATGGAAAATCAGGGCAAGAGGAGGGTGGACGGGGACAGGGAGAGAGAGAGAGAGAAGGCTGGTCAGAAACAGCAAAAGGGAATTTCGGAAGGGAGAGACGGTTTTCATATAAAGAGAAATAGGGGATTAGAGGAAGAGAGACAAGGAGATTGAGACAGCGAGAGAATGGAGGATAGAGACGGTGAGAGAGAGAGAAGGGGAGGGAGAGAGAGAGAGGGGAGGGAGGAGGGAGAGAGAAGGGGGTAGAGATTTTGAAAAAGGGGCAGCGGGGTGAAAGATATGGAGGAAAGGGGGTAGAGAAAGGGGTGAATGAGAAAAGGGGAATGAAGGCGAAAAGGGGGAGAAAAGGAGGGAAAGAGAGAGGAGAAAAAGGGAAGAGAAAAGGAAATAAGTTGAAGGGAAAGATTAGATTAGATTAGATTAGATTCAACGTTATTGACATTGCACATAGTACAAGTGCAGTACAACGAGGTGCAGTTTTGCATCTAATCGGGGTGCAAAGATGCAAACTGCTGATTTAGACAATATATACAATTGAGGATATATTGGTGTATATACATGTATACAGATGGTTGTTAAAGTGCAAAAGATTGGCATGTGCTATATTGTGGTGAATAAGAGCTTAACTGTAAATTATATAAATTATAAATAATACTGATGAGTGGGGGGGGGGGGGTGGCTAGTGCTGGGCCTGTGAGTTCAGCAGGGTAATGGTGTTGGGGAAGAAGCTGTTCGTTAGCCTGATGGTTCGAGACCTGAGGCTGTGGTGGGAGGTGGGCAAACAGTCCACGGTTGGGGTGTGAGGGGTCCTTAATGATTTTGCCAGCCCGTCTCAGACACCGTGTGCGGGGAGCGGGGCACCGGGTGTGGGGTGGTTTTGCCATGGAGAAAGGGGTGGGGAAGGTAGAGGAAGAAGAAAGCACGAGGGGGAGCGAAACTAGAGGTCTGAGGGAGTGGGATAGAGAACGGGGAAGTGGGGGGAAGGCAGAAGCGGGTGGTGAGAGAAAAGAGGAGGGGAGAGGGAAAAGGGGGAACGGGGAGGGAAGGGAAAAGGAAAGGGGGAGAAAGAAGTGGGGGGATAGGAAAGGTAGAGAAAATGGGGGGGGGGAAGGGACAGAAAGGGAGGGGAGGAAGAGAAACGGGATCTGGAGAAGGAAAAGGGAATAGAGCAGGGGGAAGAGGGAAGGGGCGGCGTGAGAGAGATGGGGGAGGGTGAGAGAGGTGGGGGAGAGAAGGGGGAGGTGAGAGAGATGGGGGAAGAATGAAAGAGAGAAATGGGGATAGTTATCGGGAAGGAGGGAGGAGAGGGGGAGAGAGCGAAATGGGATGGAGAGAGGGAGGGGGAATAGTATGGGGGAGAGAGAGTGATACAGGGGGAGGACTAAGAAAAGGGGAGGGAACGGAAGAGAGAACAATGAGGGGGAAACTGGGTGAGAAAGACGGAGGGAAAGGGAGGAGAGAGAAGGGGCGAATGGGAGAAAGTGGGAAGAGGGAAGAGAGGGGAAGGTGGAAATAGAGAGAGCGATAGGTGTACAAGAGAGTGTGCTGTGTGTGTGAGAAAGAGAACAGTATCTCTTTTGAGAGGATTTGGGAGAGAAAAGAAGGAGAAAGAGTAAATAGTGGCTTCTGGGCAGAGTGGGGAGCGAGGGGACGCAGTATCTAGAGAGGAGGAGATACTGGTGTCCATTGTGCCAGAGCTATACAACTTAAAACAGGCCTTTAAGCCCACCAAGTTGGACTGCATCTGAGTGAAAAAACGTCTCCTAAATCTGTGCACCAGACTCGCCACTTTCATGGAATTGTTCACCTGTTTCTTTGCTTTCCAACGCTCTTCAGGGCTCAAGCATTTATTCTGCAAGTCCTGCCCCGGTCTGCCCAACCAAAATGCAACACATAGAAACAAAGAAAATAGGTGCAGGAGGAGGCCATTCGGCCCTTCGAGCCAGCACCGCCATTCATTGTGATCATGGCTGATCGTCCGCTATCAATAACCCGTGCCTGCCTTCTCCCCACATCCCTTGTCAGACTTCAATTCCATTTGCCATTCCCCTTAGCCCACCTTCCCAACTGATCTAGATACTGTTGTCAACTGAGATATCCTTCCTCACTGTCTGCTGCACCAGAGATGGCGAGCTCGCTGTTCATACGTTATAGGTGCAGAATGAGGCCATTTGGCCCATCAAGTCTTCTCCGCTATTGTATCATGCCTGATCTATCCCTGTCAACCCCATTCTCCTGCCTTGTCATGAGAGGGAGAGGGAGGGAGAGAGAGATATGCAGTGGGAGTGGGAGTGACTGTGGTATCCAAAGAGAGGGGTGTCTAGAGACAGATAGAGAGCAGTCCGGAGAGGGTGGTGTCTCGTGAGAGAAAAGCTGGTGAGCAGTCTCAAAGAGAGGGGGAGCGCAGTGTCGCGAGCAAGAGAGAACACGGTGACTCAATGGAGAGAGAACAAGCAATATCCAGGGGAGGATGAGAGAGAGAGAGAGAGAGAGTTGTTTCTTAGATAGAGAGTGTACACTGACTCGAGAGGGAGAGTGAGCGGTATCTTCAGAGAGCAAGTGGTGTGATATCTGGAGAGGGAGGGCAGGGTGCCAGTGCAGGGCAGGAGGGGTGGGGCGAGAGGGACACAGTGTCCGCAGAGACAGCGTGAGGGAGGGAGCGGTGTTGAGAGAGAGAGAGAGTGGTGCCGGGAGAGAGAGAGGAGCAGCAGTGCAGGGAGAGAGAGGGAAAGAATCAGATGGAGAGCGGTGCCTCTTGGAGGAAGGAGAAAGCAGTGCTGTGAGAGAAGGTGCGGTATATTTTAGTGAATATAATCCGCCCCGGCCCTGCTGGTGTTGAAGTCTCCATGTGTCCCGTGGATTTGCAGATGGCCGTGTGGACGGTGGGCCTCGGGGCCCTCGGAGCAGCAATCGCTGGCGTGTTCCTGGCCAACACTGACCTCCTGATGCCCAAGCCCGAGTCTGCAACGTTAACCTACCTGTCAGCAGCTGATCTGAGGACCCTGGATCAAGGCAAGTGTAATGTTTAGATCACAATACAACCTTCCTCATCACAGAGCCCATTGTACTCGCTTCATAGTCCTCATAGGGTCTGAAGAAGGGTCGGGTCTCAACACAAAATGTCACCTATTGCTTTTATCCAAAGATGCTGCCTGTCCTGCTGAGTTACTCCAGCATTTTGTGTCTATCTTTGGTGTAAACCAGTATCTGCAGTTCCTTCCTACACATCATAGTCGTCTTGTTGAGTCTCATTGTCTGTGACCTGTTTTCACCTAGCTCCCAGCTAACCATGGCCTGTTTCCTTTATCATCGTTACTTTATTGCATATTTTTAATTCATCTGTCTACATCTCCATCACAGTCTGTATCTCTCGTTTCCCTTTCCACTGACTCAGTCTGAAGAAGGGTCGCCCATTCTTTTTCTCCAGAGATGCTGCCTGACCCGCTGAGTTACTCCAGTTTTTTGTGTCTATCTTCGGTTTAAACCAGCATTCCTTCCTACGCCACTATGGGCCAGATCCCGCATGGTGCCCCAGCACTGAAGAGCTCTTCACCTCTCAAATGTTTGTGGGTTTTCGCCTCAATGTGAAGATTCAAGAGAAGACACTGACAAATATTAACTGTAACTTTTCAGTTGCACATGAGGTGTCTGTCTGGAGTTTGCACGTATTCCCTGTGGCCACTGTGTGTGTGTGTGTGGGCTGGCACTCATTGAAGCTGGAGGAGCAATGAACTGCTGCTCATTGGGGTCATTGCCTTTCAGATGGGACAGTAAATGAAGGGAGATAGAGTGTAATCCAGGCAAGTGTGAGGTATTGCACTTTGGGAATTCAAACTTGAAGAGGAAAGTACAGTAAATAGTAGAACTGTTAGGATTATTGATGTACGCAGGGATCTTGGGTGGAAGTTTGAAGCTCTCAGATAACGTTGCAACACTGCTGTAAGTTGCATTGTTCTAAGATAAAGTTGGATGGCACCATAGCGCAGTGGGTAAAGTTGCTGCCTCACAGCTCCAGAGATCCGGGTTCAATCCTGACTAAGGTTACTGTCTGTATGCACGTCTTTGAAGTGTGGGAGGAAACAGAAAATCTCGGAGAAAGCCCACGTGGTCACAGGGAGAACGTACAAACTCCCTACATATAGCGCCCATGGTCGGGATCGAACCCGGGTCCTAAAACTGCCGATGTTTTAGATCCAGTTTGACCATCTCCCCAGGATTGCAAAAACTGAAAAATGGCGGGAACGCTTGGCATGTCAGGTAGCATTCGTGGAGAGAGAAACAACATCAGGCTTTCAGATATACACAAGGAACTGCAGATGCTGGCATCTTGCAGGAGCAGAATGTGCTGGAGTAACTCCACGGAAGGCTGTGGGGGCCAAGGCAATGGATATTTGTAAGGCAGAGATAGATAGATTCTTAATTAATACGGGTGTCGGGTATTATGGGGAGAAGGCAGGAGAATGGGGTAAGAGGGTAGATAGATCAGCCATGATTGAATAGTGGAGTAGACTTGATGGGCTGAATGGCCTAATTCTTCTCCTATCAGTTATGAACTCAGTGGGTCAGGCAGCATCTCTGGAGAACATGGATAGGTGACGTTTGTGGTCGGGACCCTTCTTCAGACTGCTTGTAGTCGGGGGGGGGGGGGGGGGGCTGGCACAGTGAGGTGGGTGTGGGACAAAGCCTGGCAAGTAATGGGTGGAATGGGCGAGGGGGCTATTGTTTGGCAGAGAGGTGAAAGGGTGACCAAAGGAGACAAAATGGAGCTAAAGAGCCAGACTTTGGTTCACCCCACCCCTATCCAGCTGTCTGCCCCCTACCCCAGTTATTCTGAAGAAGGTCCCAACCCAAAACGTCACCTATCCATGTCCTCCAGAGATGCTGCCTGACCCGTTGAGTTACTCCAGCACTCTGTGTTCTCTGCAAGACGCCAGCATCTGTGGTTCCTTGTGTCAACCAGAAGCATTGACATTGTTGCCCTGCCCATGAATGCTGCTTGACCAGCTAACTGTCACCGTGTGTCATGTTGTTACTTGTGGGCGGAGCACCAAGGCAAATTCCTTGTATGTGAATACTTGGCCAATAAACTAACTTACTTAAGTGTTCCCACCATTTTTTTCCCTTTTTGTAATCCAAAAGGGATGGTCAAATTGGAATCCAAATGAACTGACTGGCAGAAAGTGAAGGGCTGACAGTTGGCGGCTGCTTCTGAGACTGAGTTGACGGTGTGGTTCGAGCGAGATAAAGTCAAAAACAGCACGGAAACGGGCCCTTTGGTCCAAGTCGTCCGTGCCATCGTAGATGCCCCATTTGTCCGTGTTAGGCCCTGGCCTCTTTGTTGCACGTGGCCCCACTGGCAGAGTGTGACCTGCCGCATGTGCATCATACCCCCACACAGTGAGAAAGGCTGAGATTATCACAAATGGAGGAGGTGTGGCAGAAATGGCTCATTTCTGATACACAGACAAGGGGAGTTACCCAAAGTAGGACTAATATCTGTTTCCTCCCCACCTCTCCTGACCCGCCTAATCCCCCCCCCCCCCCCCCCCACCACCACCTACGTTCCATCATCTGGCTTCACAATCCGCACAGTTCAGTCTGAAGAAGGGTCTCGACCCCCAAACGTCACCCATTCCTTCTCTCCAGAGATGCTGCCTGTCCCGCTGAGTTACTCCGGCATTTTGTGTGTCTACCTTTGATTTAAACCATCGACTGCAGTTCCTTCCTTCACAATTCGTAACTCTTCAATCCTTTTGTCTCGCACCTCCCGTTTTGTCAACTCTGGCCCTTTGTCCAGCCGTCTGGCTGTCAAACTACCCCTCCCCCCCTTTCCCCAACTATTATCTGCCATGTTTTGTCCTGCACCTCCTTTTGTCCATGGCCAGGACGCCCCCCCCCTCTTCATTCTTGCTGCCCCCCCCCCCTTCGTTCTCAGTATATCATCTCCATCGCTTCTGTGGAGCTGCATGGATCTTTGCTTCCTGTGAATGTGTTATCGGAAGCAAATGAAACCAGGATCCAGCAGGCCAGTGTGTGAAGCCTTCACGCAGCCTGCAAACAGCCTGTCACCGCTGGCAACCCGCCAGCAGCCTCAACCACAAGGCCCAGCCACAAGAGCTCAGTCTGAAGAAGGGTCTCAACCCGAAACGTCGCCCGTTCCTTCTCTCCAGAGATGCTGCCTGTCCCGCCGGGTTACTCCAGCATTTTGTGTCTCCCTTCAATTTAAACCAGCATCTGCAGTTCTTTCTTACACAAGAGCTCAGCAACAACTCCAAGGTCAGACGCACTAAAAATGTAGGTTAAAGGGGCTTGTGGAATAAATGTGACACAAAGTGTCTGGCTCAGCTCAGTGGCTTTCTGTCGTGGGATTCAGTAGATCCTGCAAGTGCGTGTTTGATCAGTCAAGCGGGGTAACAGGAGACCGTTGTTCGTGGGGAAAGTTAACATTGGACACCAGCCCGTGTGAGGAGAATTGATCCTGGCAACAATTGGCCTGTTTGTTTATTTGTGAAGGGAAAGATTTAAGCCTAGCAACCGTTGATAGGTATGTGCGTAGGCACGCATAGTTTGTAAAGGGATTTAAACCAGAGGTTGTTCACTGATTATGTGTGGGCAGTTAATTTTGGAAACTGTGGATTAGTCTGTGTGTGGATTAAACTGCTTCCTGCAAAGCAATCTACCTGCCAAGAGCTAAAATAGGTTATTGTCAAATGACACAGAGGCCCTGACCTGAAACGTCACCTATCCCTGTACTCCAGAGATGCTTGCCTGACCCACTGAGTGACTCCAGCACTTTGTGTCCTCTTAGGTAATTGTCATTGTAGATCAGTTTGTAAGGAGATGGCGTCTTCTCAATTTGTACAATATTTTTGTTGACACGGTGGGAATTTCCCACAGATGGACACAAAACTCAGCGGGACAGGCAGCAACTCCAGAGAGAAGAATTGGGTGAAGTTTCGAGCTCCTTTGCTCCATAGATGCTGCTGCACCCGCTGAGTTTCCCCTACACAATACAGATCCTTTAGAGCAGGGGTCAGCAACCTTGTTCTGCATAGGGGCCGGGACGCATGTCTGTGAGCGGGTGGCGGGCCACATCTATCACGTGTACGCATGGATCCCGCCCCGGGTGGCAGGCATCAAATCACGTGTTCACAGAAGGTAGTCCATAATGCTGGAGAAACTCAGCGGGTGAGGCAGCCTCATGCAATCCTTGCATGTCTCACCCGCTGAGTTTCTCTGGCATTTTTGTCCACCTTCGATTTATCCAGCATCTGCAGTTCTTCCTTAAACGTGTTCACAGAAGGTGTGGGGCCGTGCCGGCGGCTTTACGCAGGATGCGGTACAGTCGGAGCTCGGCGCTCGGCGGGCCGGATGATTATTGGGGAAAAAAATCTGCCCGCGGGCTGATTGATTTTGGGTTACGGGCCGCATTCGGCCCAGGGGCCGTAGGTAGCCGACCCCTGTTCTCGAGTGTAGTGTACAGACCCATGCACAATATTCCATCTGTGGTTTATCATCAAAGGAGCTTGCTGGTTTTATATTCTCAGCCCTGGCTCAGAATGTATTTAGTCAGAGGGTGGTGAATCTGTGGAATTCATTGCTACTGACGGCTGTGGAGGCCAAATCAATGGATATTTTTAAGGAGGAGAAAGACAAATTCTTGATTAGGGGATTATGGGTTATTGGTCTTCAGCTTCCCTTACCAAATTATTTCCCTCTTTTAGAGTCGAATAGCGTGGAAACAGGCCCTTCGGCCCATCTTGCCCAAGCCAACCAACGTGTCCCATCTACACTGATCCCACTTGCCTGCATTCGCCAACATGACTTCCCAACTTCTATACTCAAATACTCTGACTGATGAAGGCCAATGTGCCATAAGCCTTTTTGACCACCCCATCTACCTGTGATGCCACCTACAACACTCCCCAGAGCCCTGCCTTCCACTGTGTACGTCCTTTCCATGTTGGGCTTTCCAAAATGCAACACCTCGCATTTCTCTGTATTAAATCCGGTCAACCATTCCTCAGCCCACCTGGCCAATCGATCACGATCCTGCCACAACCATCTTCACAATTGCCCTACCACCCACTTTTGTATCATCTACAAACTGACTAATCTCACCATATACATTCTCATCCAATTCATCGATATGGATCTCATTTAACGAGTCTGAAAAAGGAACTCCACCCGAAACGTCAGACTCCGGAGATGCTGTCTGACGTGCTGAGTTACTCCAGATTTTTTTGTGCCTATTTTAATGTAATATGTCTATATGTTTACAGGGGGACTTGCATTCAAAGCAGGCGACCTGTGGCAAAGCAATGGAGCAGTAATAATGGTGGTTCGAAGACCAGGATGATTCTTGTGCCGGGAGGTATGGAGCGAACGTTTGGATTTGTGTGTGTTTATGGTGGCGCAGCGGCAGAGTTGCTGCCTCACAGACGCTCGCAGCGCCGGAGACCCAGGTTCGATCCCGACTACGGGTGCTGTCTGTACGGAGTTTGCACGTTTCCCCCCGTGACCACGTGGGTTTTCTCCGAGGTCTTCGGTCTCCTCCCACACTCCAAAGACGTACAGGTTTGTAGGTGAATTGGCCTGGTGCAAATGTAAAGTTGTCCCTAGTGTGTGTAGGATAGTGTTAATGTGCGGGGGATCGCTGGTCGGTGTGGATTCGGTGGGCTGAAGGTCCAGTTTCCGTGCTGTATCACTAAACTAAGCTAAACTAAGTGTATAATGAGTGTATTGCTTAAATATCCAGCCACACAGATATAGTCATGGGAGAAGGTTGCATCCCCACTACCACTCCCTGTGCCACATGACTTATTGCACCTTGCCAACTGGAATACGATCAATTGCTCCCTGCTCTTTGGTTCCGGTTAGCTCTCTGACCCTGACAATATGTTATAGATAGACACACAATGCTGGAGTAACTCAGCACACCAGGCAGCATCATTGGAGAAAAGGAACAGGTGATGTTTCTGGTCGGTACCCTTCCTCAGAAGAACCCTTCTTCTTCTGCTTGAGTCTGAAGAAAGGTCCAACCCGAAACGTTCCTTCTCTCCAAAGATGCTGCCTGCCCCGCTGAGTTACTCCAGCACTTTGCGCCTACCTTTGGTATAAACCAGCATCTGCAGTTCCTTCCTACACGCACGGCACCTCTGTTACCTCTGCACTCTTTTAATGTCTGAGAAAATACACGGAACTGCAGGTGTGAGTTCACCAAACAAAATGGGACAGAATCTCAGGGGTTATGGGGAGAAGGCAGGAGAATGGGGAGAAGGCAGGAGAATGGGGTTAGGAGGGAGAGATAGATTGAATGGCAGAGTATTGATGGGCTGAATGGCCTAATTCTGCTCCTATCACTTATGACATCACTGTCGCAACCGAACTGAAAGCAATACCCCAAATGCAGCCTAACCAAAGTCGTATAGGCTTAAATTACACATAAAACATTAAATATTAACTATTAAACATTAATTATGCAACATCGCTGGTCAGTTCACGCCGACCAGCGAGCACGCATGCACCAGCTCCACCCTACGCACGGGACAATTTACAGAAGTCAATTAACCTACAAACCAGCACGTCTTGAAGCACCCGGAGAAAACCCACACGGTCACAGGGAAAACGTGCAAACTCCACACAGACAGCACCTGGGGTCAGAATTGAACCCGGGTCTCTGGCGCGGTAAGGCAGCAACTCTACCGCTGCGCCACCGTGCCGCCCGTTCTACTGCGTAGGGAGTGGATGCGGGTATTGCGGGCAGTTCTGGTCGCCCCAGTACAGGGGAGAGGTGGTGGCTTTGGAGAGGGAGCAGAGGAGGTTTACCAGAACGCTGCCCGGACAGTTTTGTGGGTGGAAGTGTCCACCACTAGAGAGCGCAGCAATAAGCTGAGAGGGGGAGAGTTTAATGGCGATACGTGGCGGGGGCCTAGAACGCATTGCCAGGGCTGGTGGTGGTGGCACTTAAGAGGTTTTTAGATAGCCACTAGGAAGTGGAGGGAACAGAGGGATATGGATCGTGTGCAGGCAGCTCTACATCGGTGAGACCAAGCGCAGGCTTGGCGATCACTTCGCCCCACACCTCCGCTCAGTTCGCAATAACCAACCTGATCTCCCGGTGGCTCAACACTTCAACCCCCTCTCCCATTCCGAATCGGACCTTTCTGTCCTGGGCCTCCTCTATGGCCAGAGTGAGTCCCACTGTAAATCGGAGGAGCAGCACCTCATATTTCGCTTGGGTAGTTTACACCCCAGCGGTATGAACATTGACTTCTCCAATTTCAGGTAGTCCCTGCTTTCTCCCTCTTTCCCCTCCCATTCCCAGCTCTCCCACAGCCCACTGTCTCCGCCTCTTCCTTTCTTCTTCCCCCCCCCCCCCCCCCCCGCATCCCCTCATCAGTCTGAAGAAGGGTCTCGACCCGAAACATCACCTATTCTTTTCGCTCCATAGATGCTGCCTCACCCGCTGAGTTTCTCCAGCATTTTTGTCTACCTTCGATTGTTCCAGCATCTGCAGTTCCTTCTTAAACTGAACTCATCTGCCTGTAATGTTTAACTCGGCATCATGTTCAGCAGAAACATTGTTGTTCATGTGCTGTACTGTTCAATTCTATTAGACAATAGGCAATAGGTGCAGGAGTAGGCCATTCGGCCCTTCGAGCCAGCACCGCCATTCAATGTGATCATGGCTGATCATCCCCAATCAGTACCCCGTTCCTGCCTTCTCCCCATATCCCCTGACTCCACTATCTTTAAGAGCCCTATCTAGCTCTCTCTTGAAAGCATCCAGAGAACCTGCCTCCACCGCCCTCTGAGGCAGAGAATTCCACAGACAATTCCACTATGTGTAAGGAGGAACGACAGATGGACACAAAATGCTGGAGTAACTCAGTGGGTCAGGCAGCATCTCTGGAGATAAGGAAAGGGTGACGTTTTGGGTTGAGACCCTTCTTCAGGCTGCAGATGCCGGTTTACACTGAAGATAGACACAACATGCGGGAGTAACTCAGTGGGACAGGCAGCATCTCTGGAGAAAAGGAATAGGTGACGTTTCGGGTTGAGGTCTATGACTCTACTTTCACTCTGAAGAATGGTCCTAACCCGAAATGTCACCTATTCCTTTTTTCGATTCAATTACATTTTTCCATTCAAATTTCATCTATTGCAGTTGCCGCATTCGCAGTGTTTCACTGAGTGCTGGCAATGACTCTACCTGTTGGCCTATGCTCTGGGTTGACTTGCAAATCCTCAGGCTGGTGGTTGTTCTGTTGTTGCTCCCTGCAGGAGGCTGCCGGCATCTCCTCTCTGAAACCCCAGCTGGACGAGATGGGCATCCCGCTTTACGCGGTCATCAAAGAGAACCTCAGCGATGAAGTGAAGGAATTCCGGCCCTATTTCAAAGGAGAAATCTTTCTAGATGTCAATGTATGTACCTGGTACCTGATGTGGAAGCACTTGGAAGTTCCGATTTTATCAATTTATCTTTCAGCCTTCGAGATACAGCACGGGGACAGGCCGTTCAGCCCATCAAGCCCATTGATCACTCTCACATTAGTTCAGTTTAGACATACAGCACGGAAAGCGGCCCGAGTCCGCGCCGACCAGCGATGCCCGCACACTAGCACTATCCTACGCACACACACACACGAGGGATAATTTATAATTTTACCAAAGCCAATTAACCTACAAACCCGCACGTCTTTGGAGTGTGGGAGGAAACCGGAGCACCCGGAGAAAACCCGCGCAGGCCACAGGGAGAGAACGTACAAACTCCGTACAGACAGCACCTGTAGTCAGGATTGAACCCGGGTGTTTTTAGAGTTTAGAGATACAGCATGCAAACAGACTCTTTGACCCACTGAGTGCACGCCAGCTATCGATCACCCGTACACATTAGTTTTATGTTAGCCCACTTTTCCAGCCACGTTACTGCCGATTTTATGTTACAGGATCCAATGAATAATCTTTGGATTGGACAGTAGGGCTGAGGGGTGGGGTAGAGATATGGGGGCATGGTTGTATTCATTTTGATCTCCAGCCACTGCCCCTTAGTGTGAGTGTTGGAATGCGTGATGGGGAGAGGGGATGGGGTGGGGTTCACAGAAACACAGATCAATTGACATTTAATGTTGAGTATCAATTTACACCCATGCCTTTCCAGAGGACTAAGCTCGGCTCCATCAGTCGTGGAGAGAGGAATTGTATGACTGTCCCGAGGTTATGCAGAAGGAAAATCCTTATAGATTCTGGGCATCCTTTATCTTTTGCCAAAACTGCACACAGACAGAGTCAAGAAAGATAAGCTGCATGAATTCTTCGGTCATAAAGAAATTGCTTCATTTAGAGTTTAGCGATATAGCATGGAAGCAGGCCCTTCGTCCCACTGAGTCCATACTAACCCTCGATCGCCTGCTCACATTAGTTTGATGTCATCCCGAGTCTACAGCCGCTCCCTGCTGATTGAGGGCCTGTAGCACCACCTAGTGGTTGAGCCGCTCTTGCTATGCGAATGCTCGGCAACCGCGGGAAGAAGTCACGGGATTTAGGGGTGTGCCCTAGTATAGATTTTTTTTTTAACATGATCCAGTTAGCGTACAAATCCATGCCTTTGGAGCGTGGGAGGAAGCCGGAGCACACGACCACGGGGGAGGGGGAACGTGCAAACTCCACGCCGACAGCGCCCAAATTGAACCCGGGCCTCTGGCGCTGTAAGGCGGCAACTCTACCGCTGCGCCACCGTGCCACAAAGAAATAGATTTCCTCTGTCTCTGGATAGCAGGGGGTAAAGGGGGGCGGGAGATTGCAACCTTCACGTGGTCCGCCCTGTTTCGACTAATGCAATCAACTCGACGTGCACAAACAGAAGGTCAAATAGAACAAGTTGCCCAACGACTTTAGGCTGTGCACGCCACACGAAAGAGGAAGAAGGGGATAAAGGGCCGGGTGAATATGTAGGACGTTTATGTTGGGCGAGAAGGTCACAAAGATGTAGGCAGAGTCATCAAAACGAGCTGGACGGCTTCCCGCTGTTCCTAATGGTCTACCAGCTGGGTCACTGTGCTGCCCTTCCCCATTGCCCATTCCTTCATCCAGAGTCGGGCAGGGAGCTGGCTGAGGGTGATGGGTCCCCACCGCTCTGTACCCCTCACACCGTGCATTGCTCCATTTGTAGAAGCGCTTCTACGGGCCCAAGCAGCGGGCGCTAGGGCTCATGGGGTTTGCGCGCCTGGGTGTTTGGAAAAACTTCATCCGAGCCTGGCGGAACGGCTTCACCGGGAACAGCGCCGGAGAAGGCTTCATCCTCGGAGGAGTGTATGTCATCGGAGCTCGGGATCAGGTAGGTGGGGCAGAGGGGTTTTTGGTGGGTGCTGGGGTCAGGAGTTGTGGGACGTGTAGATAGTCGGGACAAGTCTAGCCTTGATCACCGTTACTTTCTTGCATATCTTTCATTCATTTGTTCGAAGTATCTCTCCATCACCATCTACATCTCTCCTTTCCCCTCTCCCCTGACTCTCAAACTGAAGAATGGTCCAGACCCAACACGTCACCTATTCCTGCTCTCCAGAGATGCTGCCTGACCCGCTGAGTTACTCCAGCGTTTAGCGTCTATCTTAGGAGGGACACGTGTTGGGCGGAGGGGGGATCAGCTGAGGTCTTGACTTCACATCTGTGTTTCCACTTTGAAGGAATTTACCCGAAATTCGGGAAATTCTGGTTGTCTTCAGGTAAATTTAGGGAAATTAAATAATTTCTGGAAATTTCCCGGCCCGGTAAGTCTTCCCCAACGGGGCGACGCAAAGGGGTCTAATCCGGCGGGATTATTTGGGGAAATTTTGGGGGGAAAAGAATGTATATTTACGAGCATCCGCGCCCACGCAGTTGGTGGAGGCCTGTCAGCCGCGCCACTATTGAAAATGGCGGCAGGGACACAAAATGACGGGTTCTCCCCGTGCGTGCGCAGTGGCGCCGGTATCCGCACGTGCTCAGTTGGGGAAGGCTTACCGGACCGGGAAACACCATCAAACTTGGGATGCTATTTAAGGAAAACATTTTTGAGGTGTGTAAACACTGCTTCACATCCGAACGTGCGGACGGACATTAATAGCAAGGCCAGCGTAGAGGTACGTGCATCCGCCCACCCTCCTGTACAGGCACGGAAATCACTGCCAAAACATGGGGGGGAGGGGGGGGGATTGTCCCCCACCTCTCAAAGCAGGGGGGGGGGGAACGTCCCCCCCAAGGATTTCCGCCCCTGCTCCTGTACTGCTGATGTGGCCCCTCTATGTCGGAGAGACCCAGCGCAGACTGAGCAACTGGTTTTCAGAGCACCTGCACTTTGTCCACAAGGGCCATTTGAGTTTCCAATTGCATATGCCACCTCCCCTTCCATTCCCACACGGAACAATCTGTAGGTGTAGGAAGGAACTGCAGATGCTGGCTTAAACCAACGATAGACCGAAATGCTGGAGTACCTGTCCAATTGTTTCTTAAACGTTGGGATAGTCCCAGCCTCAACTACCTCCTCTGGCAGCTTGTTCCATACACCCACCACCCTTTGTGTGAAAAAGTTACCCCTCAGATTCCTATTAAATCTTTTCCCCTTCACCTTAATCCTACGTCCTCTGGCTCTCGATTCCCCTACTCTGGGCTAGAGACATCTAACCGATCTATTCCTCTCATGATTTTATACACCTCTATAAGATCGCCCCTCATCCTCCTGCGCTCCAAGGAATAGAGTCCCAGCCTAGCCAACCTCTCCCTGTAGCTCACACCCTCTAGCCCTGGCAACATCCCCGTAAATCTTTCTGAAGAAGTAAATCTTTACATCCGTGCTACATCACCTGCGCTGAGGTGAAGCACTTTGGTCAACGAGAGTTGGTTTTAAATGTGCTACAGAAATAAAATGGACTTGACTTCACTTTCTGGACCCTTTCCAACTTGGCGACATCTTTCCTAATAACATGCCCAGAACTGAACTCAGCATTTTCGCTGTCATTTTTGTGCCTCTAATTAAACTTACCTTTGTAAAAAATAGACTGCTTTGTATAGCTGTAGCATGGCATCCCGATCCTTGTCCCAACTCAATCCTTGCCCCGTGAAGACAAGAATACCAAATGCCCTCTTCCATACCCTGTGTTTGTGTTCGATAAATCACTAGATTCAGACAGCGTATCCCCATAGACACAAAATGCTGGAGTCTCGTTTCTTCTCTACAGAGATGCTGCCTGACCCGCTGAGTTACTCCAGCATTTTGTATCTACCGTATATTTCTATAACTCATTTTAAGCATTCCTGGTACAGAGTAAGAAAAAATATTTTATGCCTACGAGAAGCAGTTGTGCTCGATCTCAGAGAATCAAATATTATCTTGAATTCGTAGGAAGGAACCGCAGATGCTGGTTTACATCAAAGATAGACACAAAATGCTGGAGTAACTCTGCGGGACAGGCAGCGTCTCTATCTTCAGTTTAAAGCAGCATCTGCAGTTCCTTCCAACATATACATAGATAGGGTGGTCAGTCAGCATCTTTCTCCCATAGTAATGGTGTCAAAAACAAGAGTGCAAATGTTTAAGGTGAAAGCGGGGAGTTTTAACGTGGATCTAAAGGGAGAGGTTTCCCACTCGCTGGAGTGGTTGATATCTGGAACTCACTGCCGGGGGGGAGGTGATGGGAACAGTGACTGCATCAACATGGCACTGATGGGCCCCTGTCTGGCTGTTTGCACCCTGTGTGCACAATTGCCTTCTGTCTGTGGCTCACTCATTCCTCTATGCTCACTAACTCTCTCTTTGTACTCTTTCTCTCTCTCTCTCTCTCTCTCTCTCTCTCTCTCTCTTCACTCACTCACTGACTTTTGCTCTGCACACTCTCTCTGTGCCCTTGGGTTACACAAAAAGCTGGAGAAACTCAGCGGGTGCAGCAGCATCTAAGGAGCGAAGGAGATAGGCGATGTTTCGGGTCGAGACCCTTCTTCGGGTCTCGACCCGAAACGTCGCCTATCTCCTTCGCTCCTTAGATGCTGCTGCACCCGCTGAGTTTCTCCAGCTTTTTGTGTAACCCTCGATTCTCCAGCATCTGCAGTTCCTTCAACTCTCTGTGCCCTTGTTCTGATTGTTTGAAAGCTCGCTGAATCTCCCTCTCTCTCTCTCTCTCTCTCTCTCTCTCTCTCTCTCTCTCTCCCTTTCTCTCCCTTTCTCTCCCTTTCTCTCCCTTTCTCTCCCTTTCTCTCTCTTTCTCTCTCTTTCTCTCTCTTTCTCTCTCTCTTTTTTCAATTGTTCTAAGTGCACACGCTTCTCTGCTCATTTATTCACTCGGTGCAATAACCATCTCCCTCTCTGTGTATGTTTGCTATCTGTGTGTTTATTCCCTCTCTGCAATCCCTCTCCCCGCTGTCTCTGTTCCATCCCCCCCTCTCCCCCCCTCTCCCCCCCTCTCCCCCCCCTCTCCCCCCCCCTCTCCCCCCCCTTCTCCCCCACTCTCCCCCCCTCTCTCCTCCCCCCCCCTCTCCTCCCCCCCCCCCCCAACCATTTTCATGCTGACCCACTTCACTCTCTCCAACGCCCCCCTCGTCCCCAATGCTCTCGCTCACCTTCACACCGGGGCAATTTACAGGGGGCCAATTAACCTACAAACCCGCACATCTTTGGGATGTGGGAGGAAACTCGCGCTTTTACGGTGGAAACGTGCAAACTCCACAAAGACAGCACCAAGGTCAGGATTGAGCACCACTGACCCAGTCTTGGAAAGGGCTAGCAGGAGGGTGCAGAGGAATAAGGAGTGAGGGGTGGGTTTGTGTGAGGGTGATTTGCGAAGGGCAGTGATGTTTTACGGATGGGGGGAATGGGGGACGGGGCTGGTGTGGGGCTCAGACTATGGGGAGAGTTTAAGGGGAGGTGGCCAGAGTTGGGGGAGGGAGCGATGTAGATGAGCTGCGGACGTGACAGTTATTAGCTGCCGTGGGCTGAGCCGCTGCCGTTTGTCCCAACAGGGCATCCTCCTGGAACACCGGGAGAAGGAATTTGGAGATAAAGTTGACCACCAGTCCCTGCTCGAGGCCGTTGAAAAGATCAAGCCTTCGATTCGCACTAAATCGGAGCAGTAACCCCTGGATAACGGCAGCTGATGGCTTGATTCTAAACAAAACGTGTCCCCAGCAATCTAAACACAGTCCCCAGCAATCCAAACACAGCTCTCAATAATCTAAATGCAGCACACAACTATTTAATTGCATTACCCGAAATTTAAATGCAGTATTCATAACCTAAACAGCGCCCAACAATCTAAACGCCACAAGCAGTACGCTGCAATCTAAACAATACGCGTAGTACCCAACCATCTGAACACAGTACCCAACCATCTGAACACAGTACCCAACCATCTGAACACAGTACTCAACCATCTGAACACAGTACTCAACCATCTGAACACAGTACTCAACCATCTGAACACAGTACTCAACCATCTAAACACAGTACCCAACCATCTAAACACAGTACCCAACCATCTGAACACAGTACTCAACCATCTGAACATAGTACTCACCAATCTAAACACAGTACTCAACCATCTGAACACAGTACTCAACCATCTAAACACAGTACCCAACCATCTAAACACAGTACCCAACCATCTAAACACAGTACCCAACCATCTAAACACAGTACCCAACCATCTAAACACAGTACCCAACCATCTGAACACAGTACTCAACCATCTGAACATAGTACTCAACCATCTAAACACAGTACTCAACCATCTGAACACAGTACTCAACCATCTAAACACAGTACCCAACCATCTAAACACAGTACCCAACCATCTAAACACAGTACCCAACCATCTAAACACAGTACCCAACCATCTAAACACAGTACCCAACCATCTAAACACAGTACCCAACCATCTAAACACAGTACCCAACCATCTAAACACAGTACTCAACCATCTAAACACAGTACCCAACCATCTAAACACAGTACCCAACCATCTGAACACAGTACCCAACCATCTGAACACCACACATGGTTCCCAATGACCCAAATGCCGCACCCAACAATCTAAATACAACATGAATCCAGATCCACTTCCAAGCAGGCAGCAGCCACTACCCACACATCTAAAGGCATTAGCACTTATCTAAACACATTACCCCACTGTCTAAGTGGAATACCCAGTACTAGTGGTCTAAATGCAGCATGCGTAGGGAGGAACTACAGATGCTGGTGTAAACCGGAGATAGACACAAAAAGCTGGATTAGCTCAACGGGTCAGACAGCATCTCTGGAGAAAAGAAATAGGTGACGTTTCGGGTCAGGACGTTCTACAGACTCAAAACGTCTCGACCCGAAACGTCCCCTATTCCTTTTCTCCAGAGATGCTGACTGACCCGCTGAGTTACTCCAGTGTTGTGTGTCTAACCAAACAATTTAAATGCGGTACCCTCAAATTTCAACACAGAATCCAATAATCTCAACACAGGGCCCAGTACTCGGCAGTCTGGATTCTGCCCCTGCCTCCCAGCAGCCTAGACTCCTGCCATCTCCAGCGACCAGCCGTCTAAACCCTAAGCCGTTCCCTGCCCTTCAACCCCCCCTTCACCATGCAGTCGCCATGGACCCCTGCACTGTGCTGTATTAATGATGGTCTGATTGTAAATGCTTTGATCACACCTGATACCCCACCAAGCCAGTCAGGAGAGTCTGACGCTGTTCTGACACAGAAACATTGCTCATAATGCTCCACAAACCAAATCAATAAAGGAAACGGGAAACCTTGTCAGACGATAGTTTGTACTTTCACTTTCGGTTCCCATATTCAAATCCTGGCCTTTGTCAAAATCGAAGTCAATTGTATTCGACGCATGCATCCGAAGGTGCAGTGAAATGAATTTGCCAGCAGCGATACACTCAAAAAGAACACACGATACACAATAGAATTTACCACAAACACCCACCACAGCGTTCTTCACTGTGAAGTCAGTCCCCCTCCTTTGTTCATCCGTGGTCAGGGCCTTAAACCCTCCGTAGCCGCCGCTACGGACGGCCGGATGTACAGGCCCTTTCGTCGGGATGATCCAAATTTCAACCTTGGGACGGTCAAACACGCTCCGCGGCTTGGAGTGCCCGAATCGGCACTTTCCAACCGGAGACCGCGGCTTCAGGATGTTATAGGCCGCAGGCCGGTGGACGGAGCTCCTCAACGGCGATCCCCGGCAAGGGATCCCAGACTCCGGATGGTACGTCCACGCCAGGCCCGCGGCGAGAAGCTCCGCAGACCACAGCCCCGTGATGCCAAAGTCACCAGGCCAGCGATCGGAGCACTCTTCTCTGGCGACCCCCGACAAGGGTTCGCCCGCTGCACGATGGAAAAGTCCACGCTGCGCCTGCTGCTGAAGCTCTTGGCCCGACTCCGGGAAAGGCCGTTAGGCCGCAAGGGGGGGGCAACATGGAAAATGTCGCCTCTCCGTCGAGGAGGCGACCAAAAGCGGTTCCCCCCTCCCACCACCCCCCCCCCCACACAAGACACACCAAGACACACCTAAACTAACACCAAATAAAACAAAAGTCGAAATAACGAACACGCTGCTGGCAGGGCAGCCGACTCGCAGCGCCCCCACCAAACTTGGTCACTACTTCCATAGCCTGTTTTTCAGGAGGAACCCCTTGCAAAGGACACAAAGTGCTGAAGTATCTCAGCGGGTCCGGCAGCATCTCTGGAGAACACGGATAGGTGACGTTTCTGGTCAGGACCCTTCTTCAAACTGATTGTAGGGGAAGGGAAGGGGGGGGGGGGGAAGAAAGCTGGAAGAGGGGAGAGGCAGGACAAAGCGTGATAGGTACTAGGTGGGGGTACTGGCAAGGGAGGTGGTGAGTGGTTGGAAGAAAGGCCAAGGATCTCTGCGGATGTTTGGTTTAGAGATACAGTGTGGAAACAGGCCCTTCGGCCCACCGATCACCCGATACAGCACACTAGGGACAATTTTACCAAGGCCGATTAACCGTCTTTGGAATATAGAGGGAAACCGGAGCACCCGGAGAAGACCCACGCAGTCACAAGGAGAACGTACAGACAGCACCCGTAGTCAGGATCAAACCCGGGTCTCAGGCGCTGTGAGGCAGCAACTCTACCGCTGAGCCACCGTGCCGACCTTTAATAGTCTGTGTGAGCAAGATTGAAGAGTTTGGAATTGCAGATCTAGAGGGAGGTCAGTAGGATGAGGATGAGAAATAGATGGGAGTGTGGGTAGGGCACAGGGGAGGAGGGGTTGTTGGTTTAATAGGAGGATATGCAACATTGGAAAATGTTCAAGCGTTCAAGTTCACGTTCAAGAGAGTTTATTGTCGTGTGTCCCAGATAGGACAATGACATTCTTGCTTTGCTTCAGCACAACAGAATATTGTAACCATAAATAAATACAGAGCAGGTCAGTGTGTCCATATGCCTTGAATTATTTATACACACACATAAATAAGCATATAAAGTGCAATAAGCTATTAAAGTTCCGATTTTTTTTGAAGTTGTGTTTAATAGTCTGATGGCTGTGGGGAAGAAACTGTTCCTGAACCTGGTTGTTGCAGATTTCAGGCTCCTGTACCTTCGACCTGATGGCAGCGGAGAGATGAGTGAGTGGCCAGGATGGTGTGGGTCCTCGATGATGCTGCCAGCCTTTTTGAGGCAGCGACTGCGGTAGATCCCCTCGATGGTGGGGAGGTCGGAGCCGATGATGGACTGGGAAGGGGTCACAACTTCATCCTGTTGTGTTGTGAGCCGACCACGGGGAATACGTGCTACTTTGCCTTTGTTCTCAGCCAGTCAACAGTTCTAATATAGCTCAGTTTTTACTCTCCGCATAGTTGGTACCTGATCTGCTGAACCTCGTCACTCTTCTCCTTTCATTACTTTTTAGTTTAGAGATACATAGAGCGGAAACAGGCCCTACCGGCCCACTGGGTCCACGCTGACCAGCGATCCCCACACATGAACGCTACCCTATACCCACTAGGGATAATTTCTACATTTACCAAGCCAGTTAGCCCTCAAACCTGTACGTCTTTGGAGTGTGTGAGGAAACCGAGGATCTTGGAGAAAACCCACGTGGGTCACGGGGAGAACGTACAAACTCCGTACAGACAGCACCCGTAGTCAGGTACAGCAGGCAGTGAAGAAAGCTAATGGAATGTTAGCCTTCATAACAAGAGGATTTCAGTATAGGAGTAAAGAGGTTCTTCTGCAGTTGTATAGGGCTCTGGTGGGACCACATCTGGAGTATTGTGTACAGTTTTGGTCTCCAAATTTGAGGAAGGACATCCTTCGTGATTGAGGCAGTGCAGCGTAGGTTCAGGAGATTAATCCCTGGGATGGCGGGACTGTCATATGAGGAAAGATTGAAAAGACTAGGCTTGTATTCACGGGAGTTAAGAAGGGTGAGGGGGATCTGATAGAAACATATAACATTATAAAAAGACTGGACAAGCTAGATGCAGGAAAAATGTTCCCAATGTTGGGCGAGTCCAGAACCAGGGGCCACAGAATGAAGCGGAGGTCATTTAAGACTGAGGTGTGAAAAAAACTTTTTTACCCAGAGAGTTGTGAATTTATGGAATTCCCTGCCACAGAGGGCAGTGGAGGCCAAATCACTGGATGGATTTAAGAGAGAGTTAGATAGAGCTCTAGGGGCTGGTGGAGTCAAGGGATATGGGGAGAAGGCAGGCACGGGTTATTGATTGGGACGATCAGCCATGATCACAATGAATGGCGGTGCTGGCTTGAAGGGCCAAATGGCCTCCTCCTGCACCTATTTTCTATCTATCTATGTAACAGTCGGGATGGAACCCGGGTCTCCGACGATGCATTCTCTGTGAGGCAGCAACTCAACCTCTGCGCCACCGTGTTGCCCATTATTATCTTTATTCATTATTATCATGTGAACCAAGGTACAGTGAAATTCTTTTTTTGTATACAGATCAGCAAGAATATCAGGCAAGCACAAAGCCCGATTATGTACAGATTGCAGAGAAACAGCCCACTGAGTCCGCACTCCAGGTTTTGGCGCCATTTCCAAAGTCCCAGCTCCAGCTGGACATAAAGGCCCATTGAAGCCGTCACCTCCGTCCAGATCGTTCCCTCTCCTCGCCCGGCCACCATCTGCCTTCGTGCCCTGGGGGCGCGGACGGCAAGACCCCGGTTCCTTCATACCGGCCCTTAGTTCTAGCTACCACCATCATCGCCTGCACCCTCCGCCCACCTCTCTGGTTCCCGAAGGTAGACAAAAATGCTGGAGAAACTCAGCGGGTGCGGCAGCATCTATGGAGCGAAGGAAATAGGCGACGTTTCGGGCCGAAACCCTTCTTCAGACTCTGTGGTTCTCTCGGGTTCCCGACCCTGGAGGACCAGCAGGAGCTGGGCTCAGCAGCTCCCTCTACAGGAGGGTCCCCGCTTCTGCAGTGGGCGAGCCAGTGCATTCCCATGGTCCAAGTCCCTACATCAATGGTTCTTTATTGTCACGTGTACCATCCAAGGACTTTTGTTCCCATGAGACAGACACAAAATGCTGGAGTAACTCAGCGGGACAGGCAGCATCTCTGGAGAGAAGGAATGGGTGACCTTTCGGGTCGAGACCCTTCTTCAGACTGAGAGTCAGGGGAGAGGGAGATACAGAGATAGGAAAATAGGTCAAAGGGAATGACGGCCAAGGAAAAGGTCAAATAGATCATTGTTAGCTGGGACAAGGTAACAAAACATAGAATGTAGTCGGAGACAGCCTGACTGGTGGGAGAACTGGGAAGGGGGAGGGGTTGGAGGGAGGGGGAAAGCAAGGGCTATTTGAAGTTAGACAAGTCAATCTTCATACTGCTGGGGTCTAAACTGCCCAAGGTTGAGGGGCTGTTCCTCCAATTTGCCCAGGGCCTCACCTTAACAGTGGCCAGTATGCCCAGGACAGAGAGGTCAGTGTGGGAATGGGAGGGGGAGTTAGTGTTTGGCAACCGGGAGATCAGGTAGGTTTAGGTGGACTGAGCGGAGGTGTTCAGCGAAACGATCGCCGAGCCTGCGCTTGGTCTCGCCGATAGAAGTCCACACCTAGAACAGCAGATACGGTAGATGAGGTCTACTTTGAAGTCTACTCTCTCCCCAACGAGAGTTCAACAGTATGTCGACTTTGTTCCTAGACCTCCAGCAACCGCTGTCTTTTGCATCGCAAAGTCCAGACAATTATTTTCGATAATTATGAGACTCGTCTTAGCAGAAAAATCAGAGCGATTTTGAAAGGTATGGGTCTCCTTTCATTGATTCATTGCAAGCATAGTATGGTGCAACACAACTTTGGAATTAAACCGACTTACGGACAGGGGGATGGGTGTGGTGAGAAACGAAGTAGGTATATCAACACGTTTTGGTCCTTTTTCTTCTTTTCTTTTTATTATTTTTCGTCTTTGTCTTTTTTTTTATTTTTTTATTTTTACTTATTCACTCTGCGACTATGCTCTTTGGTAGTTTAGGGGTTCACATATTCACTAACTCTTTCACTCTCTCTCTTTCAGATAAGATAAGATGCATTTATTTGTCACGTGTGCCAATTGGCACAGCAAAATTAAATCACCATGCAGCCATACAGTAAAAATAAAGCACACAACATGGAGTAGATAGAATTCAACATAAAACATCCCCCCCACAGCAGGATCAAAGTTTCCCACTGTGAGGGAAGGCACCAAAGTCAGTCTCTTCCCAATGTTCCGCACTGTTCCCCCATGGTCGGGGCCTCCCCGAGCTCCCTGCAGTTGCCGCTATGGGCGGCCCGATGTTCAGGCCCGCTCCCCGGGGTGATGTAAGTCCGACGTCGGGGCTGAGGGACGTCCTCTCTTGCTCTTTTCCTCTTTTTCTGTTTCATTTTTGTCAAAATTAAAATGGAAGATGTACAATAAATGTATTTGGTCGTAAGCCGCGGTTTATACTACTGTACACCACTTCTAATAAACAATATTATTTAAAAAAACTAATCATTTTCCATAAGACTCGATTATGGAGCATTCACACTCAATTAGATAAATTAAATGCTCAAACGGATATCAGTAGACATGACACAGTGGCGCTCAAAGACCCAAAGGTGATCAGAGGCGGGAACTGAACGTACTTGATACCTGACGGGCACCCGAAAAAGGGACCACATCACCCCGATCCTGGCCTCTCTCCACTAGCTCCCTGTGTGGTTCCGAATAAATTTCAAGACTCTCCTCTTTGTCTCCAAAGCCCTCAATGGGTTTGCACCCACCTACATTAAAAGTCTTCTCACCCACTACACCACCTCCAGGTCCCTCAGAACGGCCGACTTGGGGTTGCTGAATGTCCCGCGGTCCAGGCATAAGCTCAGGGGCGACCGCGCCTTTGTGGTCGCAGCTCCTAGACTGTGGAACAGCATCCCCCTCCCCACTAGAACTGCCCCCTCCATCGACTCCTTTAAGACTAGCCTAAAAACGTATCTGTTCTCCCAAGCCTTTCCTGACGTCCTCTGAGCGAGGGCTATCTGTATATATGTATGTAGCCTGTTTGTGTATACTTATAACAAATGTAAAGCACTTTGGTCAATGAGAGTTGTTTTTTAAATGTGCTATATAAATAAATGTGACTTGACTTGACTTGATATGCAGGAATGGCTGGCAAAGTGAGAAAGGAGATGGGTCCGAGTCATTCATTAAAAAAGGAAGTAAATTCAAAATGAGGAAGGGTGTTAGTTTTGAGAAGCATGACATGGAATCGATATGATTGCAATCAAGGAAGAGCAAGAGGCAATCAGGGGTGTACATATCTTCGCAGAGTGTTGCAGTGATATAAGGGAAGAGAATAAACAAGAAGTTAGAAATGCTTTCAATGCGGGGAGAGCTATACTATGATAGACACAAAAAGCTGGAGTAATGCTGAGAGAATGGAGCGGCTGGGCTTGCACACTCTGGAGTTTAGAAGGATGAGAGGGGATCTCATTGAAGCATATAAGATTGTTAAGGGCTTGGACACGCTAGAGGCAGGAAACGTTCCCGATGTTGGGGGAGCCCTGAACCAGGGGACGCAGTTTAAGAATAAGGGGTAAGCCATTTAGAACGGAGACGAGGAAACACTTTTTCACACAGAGAGTGGTGAGTCTGTGGAATTCTCTGCCTCAGAAGGCGTTGGAGGCCAGTTCTCTAGATACTTTCAAAAGAGAGCTAGATAGGGCTCTCAAAGATAGCGGAGTCAGGGGATATGGGGAGAAGGCAGGAACAGGGTACTGATTGGGGATGATCAGCCATGATCATCATTGAATGCCGGTGCTGGCTCGAAGGGCCGAATGGCCTACTCCTGCACTTATTGTCTATTGTAATTCAGGCAACATCTCTGGAGTAAAGGAATAGGTGACGTTTCAGGTAGTGACCCTTATTCAGACTTTGAATTACTCAATCCCTATCGACCCGAAAAGTCATCTGTTCCTTTTCTCCAGAGATGCTGCCTGACCCACTGAGTTACTCCAGCAATTTGTATCTATCTATCTTCGGTGTAAACTAGCATCTGCAGTTCCTTCCTACACACCTGTAGATTGCGCAAATCAAATTAACAATGATATGGTAGAGGAGGAATTCCTGTAATTTGTCTTAGTGCGATTTGGACCAATATAAGGAGGAGGTAACAAGAACTAACCCTAGTCCGGGTACTGTGTAATGGGAAAGGATTAATACACAATTTTTGTTATCGGGACCCGTGGGGAAGAGTGATCATAACAAGATAGATTTCTTCATGTAGATCAGTGGCACCCAATCTTTTTCATCCGTGGCACAAAATCAATAAAAAAATTTGGACTTATTGTCCATACAGTAAACCCTCATTATGACGGACCTCTTTATAATGGATTTTGGTTATACAGGGCGGACCTACTGATCTTCACAGGGAGGGAGGGCTGCCGATGCCAAACACGGCACATACCCTCACCCCTGGCCCGGCCCACACCATCCTGGCCGAATACATACCAGACTTCACCTCCTGCACCCACACACAACTGAATCGACGACTGCTTTGGTGTCACCTCCTGCACCCACACACAACTGACTGACTTCATCCATTTCACCACCAACTTCCACCCGGCACTCAAATACACTTGGACCATTTCCGACATTTCCCTACCATTCCTTGACCTCACCATCTCTATTGCAGGTGATACACTCCTGACCGACATCCACTACAAACCAACTGACTCCCACAGCTACCTGGACTACTCTTCCTCCCACCCTGCTTCCTGTAAGGACTCCATCCCCTATTCCCAATTCCTCCGTCTACGCTGCATCTGCTCCCAGGATGAGGTGTTCCACACCAGGTCATCACAAATGGCCTCATTCTTCAGAGAACGGGGATTCCCCTCCCCCACTATTGATGAGGCTCGCACCAGGGTCTCCTCCATACCCCACAACACTGCCCTCTCTCCCCATTCCCCCACTCGCAAACAGGGCAGAGTCCCCCTGGTCCTCACCTTTCACCCCACCAGCCGGCAAATACAACACATAGTCCTCCGCCAGTTTCGCCACTTCCAACGTGACCCCTCCACTCGCCACATCTTCCCATCTCCCCCCGTCTGCCTTCCGCAAAGACCGCTCCCTCCGCCACTCCCTTGTCAATTCTCCCCTTCCCTCCCGCTCCACCCCTTCCCCGGGCACTTTCCCTTGCAACCGCAAGAGATGCTACACTTGTCCCTTTACCTCCCCCCTCCACTCCTTTTACGGACCCAAGCAGTCCTTACAGGTCCAACAGAGGTTCACCTGCACCTCCTCCAACCTCATCTACTGAATCCGCTGCTCCAGATGCCAGATGTTCTATATCGGTGAGACCAAGCGGAGGCTTGGCAATCGTTTCACCGAACACCTCCGCTCGGTCCGCAATAACCAACCCGACCTCCCGGTGGCTCAGCACTTCAACTCCCCCTCCCATTCCGTATCCGACCTCTCTGTCCTGGGCCTCCTACACGGCCAGAGTGAGCAACACCGCTAATTGGAGGAACAGCACGTCATATTCCGCTTGGGCAGTCTACATCCTCTGGGCTTGAACATTGAATTTTCTCAATTCTGTTAACCCTTGCTGTCTCCTCCCCTTCCCACCTCTCCCTCAGCCCTCGGGCTCCTCCTCCTCCTTTTTCCTTTCTTCTCCCCGCCTCCCCCCCCCCCCCCCCCCCCCCCCCCACCTCCCATCAGTCTGAAGAAGGGTTTCGGCCCGAAACGTTGCCTATCTCCTTCGCTCCTTAGATGCTGCTGCACCCGCTGAGTTTCACCAGCCTTTTGTGTACCCTCGATTCTCCAGCATCTGCAGTTCCTTCTTCAACACATACCAGACTTACCGACCCTCACCGCCGGGCTGGGCTGCTGAATCCAGGCCGCACCGCTCTGCCAGGCTGGACCTACTGCCACCACCGGCCCCCGCAGCCACTTGCCATCGCTGCCGTCAACCCTTCCCTGCTCTCCGGCCGCAGCAGTCGGCTCTGCTGATCCTCGCCTCTCCACGGCCCGCAACTCACCCGAGTCCACTATTACCTGCCACGCTTTGTCATGCCTCACCCCTCTAACCGCTTTCTTCTCCCCCACCCCCAAAATCAGTGCAGTAGGGTCCCAAGCCGAAAAGTCACCTGTCCATGTTCTCCAGGGTTGCTGACTGACCAGCACTTTGTGGCCTTTTGTGTATTAACCAGCATCTGCAGTTCTTTGTTTAACTAGTTATACAATGACACTGAAATCCCTGACTCTGTTATAACAGACAATCTGCAATAACAGGTAACCCACCCCCCCTCCCAATAATGGTCCCTTATAATGAGGGTTTACTGTTTTTTAAGATATCATGATAAATGAATTGATAATTCTGTCAACAATTTTATTTCAATACATTTTATTTTGGCTTTGCATAGAATTAAGGCATCAAAGAAAAATCAAGTTAAATCACTAAATACACAAGTCCAGCATCAAACACAAATCATATTAAACTTATTCAATTCAATACAAAATAAATTCACGCCGTGATTAGACACCAAATTAAAGCATTTGACACAATTAGTGACTTCCTGAGTGCTAAAGTTCTCTCAGCCAACACACTGATTTTTGGAGTATATAAAGACTATAGTGCAAATTGTGCCGAGTCAGGAGCTAAAAATACTGCTTTACACTGACATGTGTGTTAGGAAACAGAGGCAAGGCTTTGGCAGCTCCAGCAGAGAGAGCTGGAAAAACTTGAAGTGGGACCAATACTGTATCAGCATGGAAACAAGCCTTTAGCCCATTGATCATTCATTCATACTAGTTCAATGTCATCCCACATTCCTATCTGAAGAAGGGTCTCGATCTGAAACATCACCCATCCCTTCTCTCCAGAGATGCTGCCTGTCCCGCTGAGTTACTCCAGCATTTTGTGTCTATCTTCGGTGTAAACCTGCATCTGCAGCTCATTCCTACACAGCACATCGCAGGGATTGTGCTGGGAGTCTTGGTGTCTGCGACATACATCAACAATCTCGATGTAAATGTCGGGGGTATGCTTAGTATTTGTGCAGACTACATGGAAAGTAACACTCAGAAATGCAGAACACTGCAATCATTAATAAAAATGTCTTAACAACTTGCAGCTGAGAAACATTATTTTCCGAAACCGCCTTCCCAAGTTTGTTAATAAGATTCTATTTTCAGAAACCGCCTTCCCAAGCTTGTTAATAAGATTAGTATATTAAGGTCATAAGGAATAGGTTGGATTAGGCCATTCGGCCCATCTAGTCTACTCCACCACTATATGTATTCTATACACTATTCGAATACTGCATCAAAATCAACGTTATACCATTCTTTTTTTTAATACAAATGTTAATCTTTGGTTCATCTGCCACCGAATTTATCTTCTCCACAAGAAGTCATGACCATTACTGTGAAACACAGACATCATTTGTTTCTTCTGCTGATCAGAATCTGGGGACTTCAATATGTTTCATTAATTTATAACATTTCTCACTATACCATGTACTATGGTAATCTAGCACAAAACAGGGCACATATTCCTGCTCCTCCAGCATCTTTCTTCCTGACTGTAGAGGAGACCGAGAAATCTATATTTATTTAAGACAGAGATGAATAGATTCTTGATTAGTACGGGTCTCAGGGGTTATGGGGAGAGGGCAGGGGAATGGGGTTAGGAGATCAGCCATGATCGAATGGTAGAGTGGACTTGATGGGCCGAATGGCCTAATTCTGCTCCTATCACTTATGAACTTACAAAGAAACGTCTTCCTATATGTACAGTCTTTTATCTTTTGGATTAGCCATGTTATATATATCCGAGAGACCTTTTTAATAGGCAATCATTGCTAGCTCAAGCAGAGGACAGGTTCAAGGTTGAAGAGTGGTGGCGGTTACAAATCACTCTTTGCTTCTGATGGGGAGCTTGGATGGCTTAAGGCGAACAACTTCTTTGCCACGGTTTCCAATCTGCTCTGATACTCCACGCCTTTGTGGTTGGATTTGGGGACGTCATGGAAGCCGTACATGGCTCCCCACCAGGCGGCAGCGATGGCACCGGTGGAGTCGTTGTCCCCCCCGTGGAAAACACCCCTCTTGCAAAGCTCCTCCCACGAGTTGCCCGAGCCCAGGATGGCATCGTAGGCTATCATGGGGGCGTCATGCCCGCTCGCACCACCCCAGCCGGCGTAGCTGACTGAAGTATAGAAGTCATCTCGTTCGGCCACGTCATAATGCTCGGGAAATATCGGCTTGGACACTCCGTCCGCTATCCCTCGCTTCTGCAGGTAGTTCTTCCATTGGTCTTCAAAGTAGGACCTGAAATGGCAAAAGGAGACCTTTCTTCAGACTGAGAGTCAAGGGCGAGGTGTGAAAAGGTCCAGCACAAATCAGAGCCGCCACGGACGACTCGAGAAAGGTGGAGCCCACAATGGTTCATTGTTGGCTGTGGAAGAGGTGATACAATGAATGAAGGGACACAGTGAAACTAGCAAGACGACTAGGGCGGGGGAGGGATGGAGACAGACGGAAAGAGAGGGTAACTTGAAATTAGAGAAATCAATATTCCACACCGCTTCTAAAGAATTTGCAAACAATCAGAAAGATATTTTCAATAACTGCAAATAATTTAAACATTCACTCAGTAGGGGGTTTGATAAATGAAAATGAAGGTGCATAGTGCACGAAGGAAATGCAGATGCTGGTTTAAACCGTAGACACAAAATGCTGGAGTAACTCAGCGGGACGGGCAGCATCTGTGGAGAGAAGGAATGGGTGACGTTTCGGGTTGAGTCAACTGACCCGAAACGTCACCCGTTCCTTCTCTCCACAGATGCTGCCCGTCCCGCTGAGTTACTCCAGCATTTTATGCCTATCTAAAGTGCGAGCACAGTTTCACACACCCACCAGGCAGCCAGGTTTTCTTCCACATAGTGCTGGCTCTTTTGCACGTAGCTCTTTGCTTGGTCCAGCACCTCCATCAGGCCTTTGCCCCAGCTCACCGTGGGCTTGCCGCTCACTGCATACGCGGTGAACAGGGCGGCCGCCAGCCCGCCCAGGTAGCCGGTGGGGTGGTGATGGGACATCCGTCCACTCTCCACGGACACAGCGATCAGGTCCTCCAGCTGATGCGGGTGAGGATAGCGCAGCCCGATACACATGGTCCGCATTGCCGCTCCACAGCCACCACCTTTGGGATTGAAGGGGATCTTCCAGCCACCAGGTTGATCCAACTTCAGCAAACGCACTGCACTCATACATGTTAAGCCTGCCACAGGAAGCAACAGACAACCGTGTAACTAAAACAACCACGTTCACTCTCAGAAAAATCAACTGCCTCCAGCGAGCATCTACTCCGACAGAATGAACTGAAGTCTGAAGAAGGGTCTCGACCCGAAACGCCACCCAGTCCACCTCTCCAGAGATGCTGCCTGTCCCGCTGAGATACTCCAGCATTTTGCCTCTATCTTCGAACTGAAGTACATCCTTGGTCATTGTGGTCGGCTCTAGTTTGTTCCATACCCCAAGTCTCCCTCAACTCTCAGACTGAAGAAGGGTCTCGACCTGAAACGTCACCCATTGCTTGGTCCAGCACCTCCATCAGGCCTTTGCCCCAGCTCACCGCGGGCTTGCCGCTCACTGCATACGCGGTGAACAGGGCGGCCGCCAGCCTGAAACGTCACCCATTCCTTCTCTCCAGAGATGCTGCCTGTCCCGCTGAGTTATTCCAGCTTTTTGTGTCTATCTTCGGAATAAATTAGCATCTGCAGTTCCTTTCAACACATGAAGTATAACCTAGATTTTTTGTAAATTTAGGTTAGAGATAGAGCGTGGAAAAAGGCCCTTCGGCCCACTGAGTCCACACTGACCAGCGACCACTAGTTCAATCCTACATACTAGGCACAAGTTACAGAAGCCAATTAACCTTCAAACCCACATGTCTTTGGAATATGGGGGAAAACCAGAGCACATGGTCACAGGGATAACGTGCAAACTCCGTACCGACAACACCTGTAGTAGCCAGAATTGAACCCGGGTCTCTGATGCTGTGAAGCCAGAGAGTTGTTGGAGTCTGCATCGCACTATCCAAGATAATAAACTGTGACAATAAACTGACCTTGCAATCTTGGTGGTAGGAAGGAATGTTACGCAGGTAGATTACCACTATTTTCTTTCCTCTTTTTGTCCTTTTATTTTTTTTATTTGTTCTATTCCTCTTTTCTTTCTTTCATTTATTCACTCTTTGGCTACACCACTTTGGTAGTCTAGGGGTTCTATCTTTGCACATTTCACTTTTTCTCTTTCTTGCTTTTTTCTCCTTCCCTTTCTTCCAACTAAAGTTAAAATTGAAGCGGTACACAATAACTGTATAGTTTTATCTGCCGTTGGTTCTATTTTTGTACACTTGCTTCGAATAAATAAAATATAAAAATAAAAAAATGAAACGAAATCTTGGTGGAGGAAGAGAACCTAGCAATTTATAGGATAATTCTTGAGTTTAGTTTAGAGATACAGCGCGGAAACAGGACCTTCAGCCTACCGAGTCCGCGCCGACCAGCGATCCCTGTACACTACACTATCCTACACACACTGGGGACTATTTAGAATCATGCCAAGCCAATTAACCTACAAACCTGTACGTCTTTGGAGTGTAGGAGGAAACCGGAGATCTCGGGGAAAACCCCATGCTGTCATAAAACTTCCCCACGGTAATCAGACACCATTAAAGCCCTGTCTCAAGGTACGAGTTCATTCCAAGAGCTCTCCCGAGTTTAAAAAAAATCAAACCGGTGGTAAGCACGGAGAACGAACGTAGCGGGTACGTCGGGGGGTCGGGGACGTCTCTTAGCGGCTCGTACCACTAACGGCAGGTCAGCACGGAAAGACTCGCTAACGGCAGGTCAGCACGGGAAGAGTCATGAAGATTTTTCAACATGTTGAAAAATGTCCACGAGAGCCCCGCGTACCGATGAGCGGCCATTACCGTAAATCTCCGATTTCGAATCAGGGCAAACTCGGAAGAAACTCTTGGAATGAACTCGTACAGTGGGACAGGGCTATTAGTCCTTCAGGGCACAGTGTGTCAGTTTCACCGCAGATGACTTGTAATTGGCAAACATTTAGGAGTCATCCAAGCTGAGCAAGATGCTCATATATGTGCCCCATAGCCTGTGCTTCTCTCTAAATATTGCTATTCATGTACTGGTTCATATATCTTTCAGATGTTGTTATTATACCTACTTTAATCAATGCATCTGACAGTGGCTTCATATACTTACCACCTTCTGTGTGAAAGTTATCCCTCAGGTTATCATTCAATCTTTCCCCTCTCACCTTAAACATCTGCACCTGATTCCGCAACCCCGGGTAAAGGCTGGGTAAATTCACCCTATCTATTGTCTTCTCAAGGCTTAGAAACAGAAAATAGGTGCAGTAGGCCATTCGGCCCTTTGAGCCAGCACCGCTGATGGCTGATCATCCAAAATCAGTACCCCGTTCCTGCTTTCTCCCCATAGCCCTTGATTCTGTTAGCCCTAAGAGCTAAATCTAACTCTCCCTTGAAAACATCCAGTGAATTGGCCTCCACTGCCTTCTGCGGCAGAGAATTCCACAGATTCACAATTCTCTGGGTGAAAAAGTTTTTCCTCATCTCCTTTCTAAATGGCCTACCCTTTATTCTTAAACTGTGACCCCTGGTTCTAGACGCCCCCAACATTGGGACCATTTTCCCTGCAATGCATCTCTATATTTTATACCTCCCTGTAAGATCACTCCTCAGCCTTTTACACTCCAAATAAAGTCCTAGCCATACCAGCCCCTGACAATGACAATCCCTACAGTCCTGCCAACTTCCTCATAGACATTCTCTGCATTTTATCAAGCCTTTAAAAAAAAAAAAAAAATTGTGTGTGTACGTAACGCGGGGATGTGTGTACGTAACGCGGGGATGTGTGTGTACGTAACGCGGGGATGTGTGTACGTAACGCGGGGATGTGTGTGCGTAACGGGGGATGTGTGTGCGTAACGCGGGGATGTGTGTGCGTAACGCGGGGATGTGTGTACGTAACGCGGGGATGTGTGTACGTAACGCGGGGGTGTGTGTACGTAACGCCGGGGTGTGTTTGCGTAACGCCGGGGTGTGTGTGCGTAACGCGGGGATGTGTGTGCGTAACGCCGGGATGTGTGTGCGTAACGCGGGGATGTGTGTCCGTAACGCGGAGATGTGTACGTAACGCGGGGATGTGTGTGCGTAACGCCGGGATGTGTGTGCGTAACGCCGGGATGTGTGTGCGTAACGCCGGGATGTGTGTGCGTAACGCCGGGATGTGTGTGCGTAACGCCGGGGTGTGTGTACGTAACGCCGGGGTGTGTTTGCGTAACGCCGGGATGTTTGTGTGCGTTAACGCGGGGGATGTTGCGCGTTAACTGGGGATGTGTGCGCGTAACGAGGGGATGTGTGCGCGTAACGAGGGGATGTGTGCGGCGTAACGAGGGTCTGGGGATGTCGTGCGCGTAAACGAAGGGGATGTGTGCGCGTAACGAGGGGGGGTGTGTGCGCGTAACGCGGGGGGGTGGGGGGTGTGTGTGCGTAACGCTTGGGGGGTGTGTGTGCGTAACGCGGGGGGTGTGTGTGTGCGTAACGCGGGGACGTGCACGCAACGCGGGGGCATGTACGTAACTCGGGGACGTGTACGTAACGCGGGGACGAGTGTGTACGTAACGCGGGTGTGTGTACGTAACGCTGGGGACGTGTGTGTACGTAACGGCGGGGGCGTGTACGTAACGCGGGGACGTGTATGTAACCGCGGGGGGAGTGTGTACCTGAACGTGGGGGCGTGTGTGTACATGACGCGGGGGACGTGTACGTGACGCGGCGACGTGTACGTGACGCGGGGACTTGTACGTGGACGCGGGGACTTGTACGTGACGCGGGACTTGTACGGTGACGCGGGGACGCGCGTGTACGTGACGCGGGGGCGTGTACGTGACGCGGGGACGCGCGTGTACGTGACGCGGGGACGCGCGTGTACGTGACGCGGGGACGTGTACGTGACGCGGGGACGTGTACGTGACGCGGGGGCGTGTACGTGACGCGGGGACGCGCGTGTACGTGACGCGGGGACGCGCGTGTACGTGACGCGGGGACGCGCGTGTACGTGACGCGGGGACGCGCGTGTACGTGACGCGGGGGCGTGTACGTGACGCGGGGACGCGCGTGTACGTGACGCGGGGGCGTGTACGTGACGCGGGGGCTGCGCTACCTGGCGACCTCCCATCCATGTCGTCCATACATGTGACGTACGCGCGGGCCAGCCGCGGGTACAGGGTCTCCGGACTCTCGGGACCCGCCGCCGCCGCCAGCGACTCGGCCGTGGCCAGGTGCATGACCGTGTCGTCGCTCACCATCCAGGCCGACACGTCGAGCTTCTTCACGCCGCCCGCCTTCTTCAGCTTGGCGTGGATCTCGGTGCCGCGGCGGCAGAACTCCCACCGCCCGTCGTGGTAGCCCAGAGCATCGCCCGCCCCGCTCAGCACCATGGCCGCCACGTAGCGCTGCATCAGCGCCGCCATCGCGCCCGCACTTCCCGCAGGAACCGCCATTCGTTGTTGCCTCACGAGAAGCAGCGGCCGTTGTGGCCAATGGCCCTATACATACTCCGCGAGAGGAGCGTTGCTGATGGTTCCGGTGTCCGCCCACCCGCCGTCACGGTGAGGGCGTTCCGCCCGCCATCACGGTGAGGTCACACTCCGTTCCGACGTCATGGTGAGGTCATAGGACACCCGCCATTTTAGTGAGGGCAAAGTCCATTCAGACTCACAGTCCACTGATGGCCCGGCCGTCATCACAGTGAGGGTAGATACAGAACTCATTCGGGTCGGGCAGCATCTCTGTCCCGTTCAGTTACTCCAGCATTTTGTGTCTATCGTTGGTTTAAACCAGCGAAAAATGCAGTTCCTTCCTATACATTCTTCTTGGTTCTCACATGACGATGAGGGCAAAGTCATTCTGGCCGCCATTATAGTGAGGTCAAAGCACCTTCCATCCGCCATTATAGTGAGGGCAAACCCATTCAGACCAAATCTTTGGTTCAGACCAAAGACCCTATTGCGCTATAGGATCTTTAGTTCAGACCGCAATCATAATGAGGGAAAGGGTCACTGTGATCGCCATCTTCTGCAGTTGTACTGAGCCCTAGTGAGACCACACCTGGAGTATTGCGTACAGTTTTGGTCCCCTAATTTGAGGAAGGACATTCTTGCTATTGAGGGAGTGCAGCATAGGTTTACAAGGTTAATTCCCGGGATGGCAGGACTGTCATATAACGAGAGAATGGAGCAGCTGGGCTTGTACACTCTGGAGTTTAGAAGGATGAGGGGGAATCTCATTGAAACATAAGATTTTTAAGGGTTCGGACACGCTAGAGGCAGGAAACATGTCGGGGTCAATGGATATGGGGAGAAGGCAGGAACAGGGTACTGATTGGGGATGATCAGCCATGATCACATTGAATGGCGGTGCTGTCTCGAACGGCCAAATAGCCTACTCCTGCACCTATTGTCTTGATGAGGGGAAAATACCCTGTTCGTCATCATAGTGAGGGCAAATGTCATGCACTATGACCCTGAGTGGAGCCACTGTTGCCCTGTGAATAAACTAAACAAGGCTATCTGGTCAATAGGTTAATGGGGACACATGGAACACAGGGGAAGAAAAGTAAAAGTTATGAAATGCTGGGCTGTGGGAAATGCTGTACTGGTGGAGAGAGAAAAACAGAGCCAATGTCACAGAGGGTTGACTTACAGAAACAATGGCTGGTTCTGATACGGGCTGGGAAATTCCAGAAGTTGCAGACTTTAATATTGTGTCTGGAAAGCTGCAACCTGCCTAAATGGAATATGAAAGACACAAAAAGCTGGAGTAACTCAGCAGGTCAGACAGCATCTCTGGAGAAAAGGAATAGATGACGTTTCGGGTCAAGACCCTTCTTCAGACTATGAGGTGGAATACGAATTGGAGTTCACTTTCTTACTAAAAACTGTTTCTATTGGTTCTGGTGAGCTAAATTGAAAAGGCCTTAATGTAGAATAACTAAGAATAACCAGAATATGAATTGTAAATTAACATTGGACTAATAAATAATAACAATATTCTCTGGGCAGGTTATTTCATTTATGTTAAACAATCCTTAATCAATTACATTTCCCGTAGCAATTGTGGTTTCCCATTTGATATATTTTCAATTTTTTTAATTCAAAGTAACAATTTTTAATGAATAAACCTCCCATGGGATTTCATAAATATCTCTGCAATAATTTAATGGTGTGGAAAGAAAATCCAAAAAACCCAACACTTGAATAATCACAACAGCTTTGAAACATTTTTCGATTCCAGTTGTCAAACATGGAGATTACAATTGATTTTGAATCCAAAATAACTTTATTTTGATCGAGTAATGTGAAAGCCACATGCAGCAGTAACTCATGCAACACTGGTCTGTGCAGAATGAATAATCTATTTTGCCAAATCATTAATAGTGCACTGCATAGCCAGAGGTAATTGGGTAGATGGAACTCCATACCTGAGCTTACAATTTCTAGACCTAGTTCAGATCACAGGATATTGGATGGCAAAGTTCAACGCGTGTAAAGTGATAAGAACAAATATACATGACCACTTTAAGTACACTTCAACTTGAATTCACTATTTCTTCCTGCTCCCCGCTTCCAATATATGTCGATCTTACATATCCACATATCTTACATGAATCCATGAAAGGGGCTGTCCATTAAATCTCTTGCAAATGTCAATTTAGATAAAATGGTTCTGCAATTTTTTCCTCCTACCCAATCTTTTTTTAATTATGAAGCTAACTTGCATACAGCAGCGCAACTCTCCTATGCCAACCTAAACATCGTTGCCCATGTGACTGGTGAATTCTGATCCTCCCGTCAGGCCAACCTCAGTGATTATAAGGGGTGGTGGTCTCCACAGGGGTTGATGCAGGGAAGTAACTTGCGGGTACTTGAAAGGAGTGCTTTCAGTATAAACTCCTGCCGAGGAACTGTTGAATTTTTGTAACCGTGTCCACAAGCGATGCAAGTCGCCGAGTCCAGATCGGTCGTGCTCATCTCTCCTGATCAGTCTCCTTTCTGTGCAGCATTTGGAGTTTGTGTTCTGCTGTCCGGTGCACGATCTGCAGCCCATCGGCATCCAGCTCTTTCAACAGCATCAGAACAGCACTCAGCACGTTGGAAGTGTGCTGCAAAAAGAAAACCAAGAATTAGAATTAACAACAATTTTTAAAATATAGCGGGTTGTTAAGGCAGGCACTGTAACAACATATGAACATGGATTAGTTCCATAGTCCTTCATGCCTTGCTCAGATGCCTTTGACACAGTGCCCGTGTTCCTGCCTCAACTACCTCCTCTGCCGGTTCAATTCCAGATACAACTACTTTGCGTGTAAAACTTACTCCTCAGATCCCCTTTGCTGGTATTGGTTTATTGTTGCCACATGTCCCAAGATGCAGTGAAAATCTTATTTTTGAATGGAATCCAGGTAAATCATACCATGGAGAAATAAGGAACTTCACTTGGTGTTTAAGAAAAAACTGCAGATGCTGGAAAAATCGAGGTAGACAAAAATGCTGGAGAAACTCAGCGGGTGAGGTAGTATCTATGGAGCGAAGGAATAGGTGACGTTTCGGGTCGAGACCCTTCTTCAGACTGATGTGGAGGTGGGGGGGGCGGGAAGAAGAAAGGAAGAGGCAGTAGGCTGTGGGAGAGCTGGGAAGGGGAGGGGAAGGAGGCCTTCTTCAGACTGATGTGGAGGTGCGGGGAGGGGCGGGGCGGGAAGAAGAAGAAAGGAAGAAGCGGAGACAGTAGGGTGTGGGAGAGCTGGGGAGGGGAGGTAACGGCTCCAGAGATCCCGGTTTGATCCCAACTATGCTGTCTGTACGGAGTTTGTACGGTTCCCGAGATATTCGGTTTCCTCCCACACTCCAAAGACGACGGGTTTGTAGGTTAATTGGCCTGGTTATAACTGTTAAATTGTCCCTTGTGTGTGTTGGGCAGTGTTAGTGTGTGGGGAATCGCCAGTGGGTGCAAACTCGGTGGGCCGAAAGGCCTGTTTCCACTCTGTATCTCTAAACTAAGTTAACATTATTTTTAAACTGATTAAATGGTTAAAATAGCACTTTGATGCTTCTATTTTAATTAGCCAAGACACAAATTTAAGAGCAGAAGAGTTATGCAAGAACTGTGTACAATGCATTTTAGGCTACAGCTTAAAAATAAATATAGACACCACATTTGAGAAAAGATTTGATTGCACTATTTAGTAAGAGATACAGATTTACCAAGATGTTGCCAAAATTGGAAGCGTTTAGCTATAAGGAAAAATTGGGTGAACTGGGTTTATTTTCTTTGACACAAGAGGCTCAGTGGAAACTTAACTCAGATATATAAAACTAGAAAGGTCTTATCTCTCAGCTGCAGAGTCCAGTTCAAAAATTTAGAAAATGGGGAAGTATTTTTCACCCAGGGGCGAAAGGAGACCGAGACAGAGATGGTTATTAGATTAAAAAAGTACTTGGATGTTTACTGGAAGTGCTATAACCTGCAGAGCTGGTTTTTTGTTGCGTGCGTTCCAGTCAGCGAAAAGACAAATAGAAACATAGAAAAATAGGTGCAGGTGTAGGCAAGTCAGCCCCACGAGCCAGCACCGCCATTCAATACGATCATGGCTGATCATCCAAAATCAGTGCCCCGTTCCTGCTTTTTCCCCATATCCCTCTATTCCCTTAGCCCTAAGAGCTAAATCTAACTCTCTTGAAAACATCCAGTGAATTGGCCTCCACTGCCTTCTGTGACAGAGAATTCCACAGATTCACAATGCTGGGTGAAAACGCTTTTCCTATAATACATGATTATAATCAAGCTGTCCACAGTGTAACAATACAGGATAAATGGCAAAATGTTTAGTGAAAGATAATGTCCAGTAAAGTCTGATTAAAGATAGTCCACGGGTCTCTAATGAGGTAGATGGGAGGTTCCCCTCTCCCATCAGGCAAGAGGTACAGAAGTGTGAAAACACACGCCTCCAGATTCAGGGACAGTTTCTTCCCAGCTGTTATCAGGCAACTGAACCATCCTACTACCAACTAGAGAACGGTCCTGACCTCCCATCTACCCCTTTGGAGGCCTCTTGGATTATCTTTAATTGGATTTTACCTTGCACTATGCGTTATTCCCTTTTTCCTGTATCCGTACACTGCAGAGGGCTTGATGGTAATCATGTTTGGTCTTTCCGCTGACTGGAGCATGCAGTGAAAAACCTTTTCATTGTACCTCGCTACACCTGACTAAACTAAGTTTATTGTCCGAAGGGTCTCGAACAGAAACGTCGCCCAACTCACCCACTGAGTTACTCCAGCATTTTGTGTCTACCATCGATTTTACCAGCATGTGCAGTTCTTTATTACACATTTTGTCCACCCCACTGCAAAATATCCTCAAGGTTTGTCTACTTTGAAGAAGCTCTCCGACGAGAGTTCAGCAACATCCTCTCTCACTGCTCCCCCTCTGTGATTCCTCCTTCCTTCCGAAAGATCAGTCTGAAGAAGGGTGTGGACCCGAAACGTCGCACATTCCTTCTCTCCAGAGATGCTGCCTCACACGCTGAGTTACTCCAGCATTTTGTGTCTACCTTCGATGTAAACCAGCATCTGCAGTTCTTTCTTACCAAGACAAATCCCAAGGCAAATTCCTTGTATGTGAATACTTGGCCAATAAACTTATTTACTTACTTACACAAACTAAACTAAACCATGGGTCCAGTGCTAAAGGGCAGAATTTGTTTTTTTTTAAGCATTCTAACATCATGCAGTACTTACTCTTCTGGTGCTGTTCCTTGTATTTATTTCTTTTAATGCAACAGAGGAGGAAAACTTGTCTCTTCCCAGCAGTTTCATTCCAAGCTCTTCTCTGATTTTACTGTGGAGAAAGATGTCGAATCAATTAATGATACTCAACAATGGAACACTAAGGGTCGCCGCCCACAAGCACTCCACATGTTCAAGAACAAAGTACTGGAGATGCTGGAAATCCAAATTAAAATCAGAAAATACTGGAAATACTCAGCCAGTCAGGCTGCATGAGTGGGAAGAGAAACTGAGCTAACACTTCAAGTTGTCGGCCCTTCGTCGGAACTGGGAAGTGGGAGCATAAGAAGTCTGATGGATGACCTTATTGAGATGGACAAGATCACGAGGGGCATAAGTAAAGGCTTTTTTTCTCCAGGAGAGATTTCCAAAATAGGCTTAAGGTGAAATAGGCTTAAGGCGAAATGGGAAAGACTTGAGGGGCAACCATTTCACTCATGGATTAAACACTTGAAATTGGATATAACACAACAGGCATTATACCTGAAGCTGTTTGATAAACTTGGGTTTTGGAGACACAGTGGTGCCGTGTAGGTGGCATGACGGCACAGCGGTAGAGTTGCTGCCTTACAGCGCCAGAAGCCCGGGTTCAATTCTAACTTTGGGTGATGTAGTACGGACTTTGTACCTTTTCTCTGAGACCGCGTGGGTTTTCTCTGGGCACTCTGGTTTTCTCCCACGTCCCAAAGATGTGCGGGTTTGTAGTTTCAATTGGCTTCTGTGAACTGTCCCTAGTGTGCAGGGTACAATTAGTGTACGGGATGATCGTTGGTAGTGCGGACGGAGTGGGCCGAAGAACCCATTTCCACCCCATATCGCTAAACTCTAAATCAGTGACAATACCAATTGACCCTCCTGATTGAGCTAATCCTGCCTCCTCTCACTTTGTCTCCTCCATTCTGAAGCTCAAGAGATCGCTTTCCATTTCAATGCTTGGTTCAGACATGCCAGACTCCATCCTCGAGAGGCTGATTGTTGACTCCATAGGTTCCTTGCCCAGCAAGGCAGCCATCTCGTCTCCATCCTCTAAAGCCAGAGTCAGCTCCTCCTCGGTCACCGCTGCAACACATTAGCAACAAAATCATTTAGTGATTTAATAATTTAATAATTGCAGAAGATAGAAGGAACTGCAGATGCTGGTTTACAAAAAAGAGACACAAAGTGCTGGAGTAACTGGAGTAAGTGTTGGTCAGGCAGCATCAATGGATCATGTGTATAGGTGACATTTCGGGTCAGGACCTTTCTTCAGACTGATTGTGGTGGGGGGGGGAGAGAAAGCTGGTAATGAAGGTGGGGTAGGACAGGATCATTGTGATTTATGTATTTACAAACGCTACACACACCACACACATATGTATATTACATACGTATACAAACAGATATAAAAAATTTTAAAAAACCTTAGACGTATAATATAGATTTGGTTGGTTGAGTCAGGTTACATTTTTAGAATTGGAGACAGTGAGGAAGCTGTCAAATAATACTAGCGACAATTTACAGAAGCCAATTAACCTACAAACCAGCACATCTTTGAAATGTGACCCGCTGAGCTACTCCAGCATTTTATGTCAGTCAAAAGTCTTGGTATTGCAGCGTGGCACATTCTGAGCACTTGATTCAGTACTGCAAAGGAAACGTCAAATTGTTTCATCAACAAGTTATCATCATGGGTAAAGAGACCTCTTAAATTGTGCTTATAATAATCTCTGCCGATAACATTTTTAGCAGAAACTATGTAATTCTAGTTTCAGGGCCATTTCTGAAAAATGGCCATGAAACTTCCACATTCAATTTACGCTGACTCACAAATAACATCCAACCCAGTGATATTGTGACTGGTGATTCTGCACCTTGGTTATCCAACTTCTGCAGTTGTGGCAGGTTCCGAAGAACAGTCATTCTATATTTGTGCTGATCTGTGCCACAGCAGGGGTTTTCTGACAGCCACAGTACTCTTAAGCGGTGCAGTCCCTTTAGATAGCAGATCTCTGTCAGGCTTTGTATGTTGTTCTTCCTGAGGTAAAGCTCACTGATGTTCTGGCAGTATTGGAAGTCCACCAATGAAGAGATATTGTTCACACTTTACAAAAGAAAATAAACAATTCAGAACACATAACAGTCTTCAGCAAACAAGAAAAACAACAGAATCCTTATCAATAAAATTCTTCTTCTGAAGAAGGGTCTCGACCCGAAATGTCACCTATTCCTTTTCTCCAGTTATGCTGTTAGCCAGCAGTATTCTCTAGCCATGTCTCATTTGTTCTCCCCAACACCCACCCCCCCTAGCTCCTGGTCCACTGTTGTGGTTCTTCTTCCTCCCCACCAACCCTACAAATTCGGGTCATACTGTGATTCTCTATTGGATCTTTGATATAGAGGGGCTGGAGGAGGCTCATTGTGGGCCGGCGAGCCTGCTCGCTCATGCATTTGTGATCATGGGCTGATCGTCCCCAAGTCAATAACCCGTTCCTGTCCTTCTCCCACATCCTTTGATTGAAATTTATGGGGAGACAAAACTGTACTGCAATTACTCCAGATGTGGTTTTATCAGAGCCTATATAACTCCCCCCACCCCCCACCCCTCCCTCTTGGCTGTTCCCCCACGACGGGTCTTCCTTTGTTCTTCCCCCTCACAGCGCCCCCCCCCCCCCCAAAGCCGGGTCTTCTCCCCCCAAAGACCCCGCATGAGGGGGCCAATACTTGTGTGGGGACGTACAATAGTAGTGCAAAGAAAAAAATACCGGAGCACAGAATATAGTGTTACAGCTCCCATACCCCAGGTATTTTGGCAAATGTGATTTACAGTCCTGATATCCATGTTAACTTTGTCTTCAGAAGGGCCCTGTTACCTCATCCTGCATCAACACTTACACCATTTTACCCACTACTAATGTTAGGCTAACCCAAATGTAATTTTCAGCTTTATTTCTCTCTTGCTCTCCCCCTCAACCCCCCTTTTCTCAACAGGGCAGGAAATCTAGCACAGAAAACAGATTAAATGGTTAAAACAGCACACAGATGCTTACTTTCTTATAAGCTAAATCACAAACGTAAGAGCAGGGTGGTTATGCAAAAATTGTGTACAATGCATTTTAGGCTACAGCTCAAAAATAAATATGCACTACTTTTCAGGAAAGATTTGGTTGCCCTATGGGAAGCAATGTAGATTTACCAAGATGGTACCAACACTGGAAGTGTTTAGCTATAAGGAAAGATTGGGTGAACTGGGGTTATTTTATTTGACCCAAGGGTCTCAGTGAAAACGTAACTCAGATATACAACTTGGAAGGACTTATCCCTCAGCTGGGGAGTCTTAAAAAGGACGCAGAGATTTATACGTTTTCTGTCAATTCATACACTGTTCAAAATTTTAGAAATTGACAAAATACCTTTCACCCAGAAGCGAAGGGGACTGAGGCAGAGATGGTTATTAATTTAAAAATATACATGGATGTTTACTGGAAGTGTTATAACTTGCAGAGCTGTTTTTTTTTGTTGTTGGGTGATATTACAGTCAGCGGAAAGACAATGGTTATACAAAAATGAGGGAGGGGGGGGGGGGGGGGGGGGGGGGGGGGGGGGGGGGGGGGGTTAGCCTATAATCAAGCTTTTCACAGTATACTGATACTGGATACAAGACAAAATGTTAATTGCAAGATAAAGTTCAGTAAATTAAAGATCTGATTAAAGATCTGATTCAAGAGGGTGCTAGGTAGGGCTCTTAAAAATAGTGGAATCAGGGGATATGGGGAGAAGGCAGGAATGGGGTGATCAGCCATGATCACATTGAATGTGGTGCTGAGAAGGGCCAAATGGCCTACTCCTGCACCTATTGTCTATATTGTCTAGTCCACGGGTCTCCAATGAGGTAGGTGGGTAGTTCCCCTCTCCCATCAGGCAAGAGGTACAGAATTTTTAAAATGCTTATCTTCTGAAATGCAGGATATCCGGAGATCAGAATATGGCGTTATAGCATCACAGAGAAAGTACAGATACAAAGTGTAATGGCCGCAATGAGGTAGGTTAGGAGTTTTTGGGTTACACCTTACTATCAGGTTGTCTGATGACATTAGGGAAGAAGCTGTTCCTGAATCTGGTGGTACACATTTAAGCTTTGCTATCTTCAACCCAATGGAAGAGGGGAGAAGAAAAAAGACTGGGATGTGAAAGGCGTACGATTATGTTGGCTGCTTTCCCAAGACAGTATGGTGCAGATGGAGTCAATGGGGAAGGGGGTTGGGAGGTAGGCTGATATGTGAGATAGACTGGGTGAAATCCACAATTCTGTAATTTCTGATGGTGTCGGGTGGAGCTGTTGCCAAACCAAGCTGTGATGCATCACAATCGTATGCTTTCTATGGTGTATCTGTAGAAATTGGCAAGAATCATTGGAGACATGGCAAATTTCCGAATGTCGTAATATGAAGACAATGGGCCAAATGATCTCTTCTGTGGTACAAGCCTGCACGATTTTAGGTGACATGTGCATTTGCAGTAACATTATTTTTGCCACGCCTGTTTCTAATCAGTAATGTTTGCAACACAACACTGCCTTATATGACCTAGATATTGACCAGGAAGATCATTTGATTGTCTTTTCCCAAGCCCCAAGGTAACAATGGCACTACTGTTGAACAAAGTTGTAATCCTCTGTTGTGATTTAATCATTTGGAGATGTTGATCATTACACAATTAGCTCCATTTCATCCACATCAGATTATTCTTACCTAAAGGTAATCACTTCTATGTTGGGCATATCCCTTAATACGGACAGCTGCAGAATAGAAACATATGTCCAATGTTAGTGGCCATTATGAACTCCAGTTGTAAATATTCCATTGTTAAACACTACAGAAATCACTATCACTCAGAAGAGAAATGAGCTGGAAAGTAATTCTTAAACTTTACTTTTTTATCAGTATAGTTTAGTCAGGTTCCTTTATTTGAACAGATATATATTATTTGCAATTTGATATATATTAGTCCCAAGCACCGCTCACCATTTTGCAGAGAGTTTGAATGGCTGTGGCCAAAGTAAAATTCAACTGCAGCAAGATAGTTTTTTTTCTAATTTGAACATTGACAATCTTTTCAGTATTGTATTTTCATTTTTATTTTATTCATTTTTCTACCAAGATGATTACTGTGGCATTTGCAACAAGTTCATCTTTAAAGATATGAAAATCTCTCATATAGCACTTCAGGATAGAGAGAGTGCCAGAAAGCAGGGAACAAGCCCTTTGGCCCAACTCATCCATGCTATCCAAGATGCCCAAATGCCCCATCTCAGCTAGCATCTTTGTCCACATTTGCCCCATATCCCTCTAAACTTTTTCAATTATAATAACAAATACAATATTGCAGGGAACTGAGCAGGGAAAATGGAATGGAATAGAGAAATAACATACTTACATCCTTCAGATTACTACCCCTGGAATAAGAGGGGAAAAAAGCAAGATTAATTCAAAAATGAACTAACACATAAACTTCAACAAAATTACTGTTAAATTATGACTCTGCAAGGACTCAATAATTTACCACCATAGATTTAACGCTTCTTGTGGGATCCAGGGGAACATATTAAATTCTGGCCCAAATAATATGTTAGGTTTGAATTTTTGAGGAAAATGCACAAATGACAAACTATTTTAACGTGAACGCCAATCTCTCAGTCCCTGATAAAATGCCAGTAATTTAGACTTTACTGCAGTCGAAAACGAACAATGCAGGTTGATTCAGACTAAGGTGGCACGGTGGCACAGCAGTAGAGCTGCTGCGTAGCAGCGCCAGAGACCCAGCGCCAGAAATTGAACAGGTTCAATCCTGACTACGGATGCTGTCTGTACGGAGTTTGTACGTTGTTCTCGTGACCTGCGTGGGCTTTCTCTGGGTGCTACGGTTTCCTTCCACACTCCAAAGATATCAGGGTTTGTAGGTTCATTGGCTTAGTATAATTGTAAATTATTGCTAGCTTGTGTAGGATAGTAGGTCAGTGTACATGGATCGCTGTTAGGCACGGACTCGGTGGGCTGAAAGGCGTTCCCGCACCGTATCTATAAACTAAACTAATATAGCGGCGGAAATATCTCAACCTCGGAATCTTTCAAGTTAATGGTTTCCACATCCTCCCTGGGATTTGTACTTGCTTCGGGGAGTGCAGTGAGCAGAATCAGTGACCAGTTTTCCAGTTGTGGCCTAACCAGTGGTTTGCACGGGTTCTACATGTCTCTCTTGTCTTTTGTAGTTTGTGAATCGTGGGATTGCGTGTGCTCTTCCCACCTCTCTCACCATCTTCTAGCCTGTCCAAGCATTTATTCACAGGTTCATTCAGGTGCTGCTGTTCCAGCATATATCCCTTAAACCTGTGCCGTTTGGTCAATATTGCCGGTAGACACAGCATCTGCAGTTCTTTCCTAAACAATTCATCAGTCTTGGATTAGCGATATTGGAGAATTTTAGTTTTGTTTAGATACAGCATGTAAACAGGCTCTTTGGCCCACTAAGTCTGTGCTGACCAACGATCACCCATACACTCGTTCTACCCAACACTCTAGGGACAATTTACAGAAGCCAATGAACCTGCACGCCTTTGGAATGTGAGAGGAAATTGGATGGAAAATGTACAAACTCCATACAGACAGCATCCATTGTCGGGATCGAACCCGAGTCCCTGGCGTTGTAGCAACTCGACCGATTCATTAATGGGATTGACAAATCACGGACTGATGAATTGAAGCCAAAGTTTTGGAAAAAAAGTGGCTTAGTAAACACTGGATACAATGATTGTCATCTTCCAAAATTACAGATTCTACAATGATTTAAAGTGATTAAATGTGACCCCAGAAGTACGGAGAGAGTGAAAAGACAGGAAACTGCAGCAATAGTAGGGAAAACAATTGAATCTATTTTTAAGGAAATGGTGGACACAAAGCGCCTGGAGTAACTCAGTGGGTGAGGCAGCATCTCTGGAGAAAAGGAATGGGCGATGTTTGGGTTGAGACCATTCTTCCTTTAAGAAAATGGTAATAGGTCACTGAGAAAATAATATTGGAATCGATCACATGGATTTATGAAAGGGAAATTGTTATATACTTCTGTTGCGAGCTTTTAAAAATGGGCAATGGGTGGATATAGTGTATTTAGACATTCAGAAGGGCTCAGATAAGGAGAATCACACAAGGCCATTAAACAAAGCTGGCACATGTGGGATTCAGGAACATAACAAATGATGACAGATACCTGTAGAAAATGTTAGTGTAATTGAAAAGTAAGCAAATGGTCTTTAAGGGTGGCTATTTCCATCTCAAAGCAAGAATTATTTCCATGAGGTAATAGGCTTAAGTTGAGCTCTGAGTTAATCAGGCTTTGATGAATGTGGTGTCATTGTCCCCTAGATCTTGCATCGTCAGCTAATGGGGACAGCTTTTATCTGTCTACTTTATCGAAACCCAACATCATCTTAGAAACATAGAAAGTAGGTGCAGGAGTAGGCCATTTGGCCCTTCGAGTCAGCACCACCATTCAATATGATCATGGCTGATCATCCAGAATCGGTACCCTGTTCCTGCTTTTACCCCATATCACTTGATTCCGTTAGCCCTAAGAGCTATATCCAACTCTTGTACATCAAATCTCCCTTCAACCTCATTTGCTCCAGGAAGAACATGCCTGAGGATTAATCATTCCTTTTAATAACTACCTTGAAAGTTACATAATTTTGACCACTGTTTCCAAAGCGGTCCCAAATCAAAATTCTACCAACTACCAAGTTTCAATAGACATTAGACAATAGGTTCAGGAGTAGGCCATTTGGCCCTTCGAGCCAGCACCGCCATTCAATGTGATCATGGCTGATCAACCCCAATCAGTACCCCGTTCCTGCCTTCTCCCCATATCCCCTGACTCCGCTATCTTTAAGAGCCCTATCTAGCTCTCTCTTGAAAGTATCCAGCCCGTCCTCTGAGGCAGAGAATTCCACAAACACACAACTCTCCGTGAGTTGAAGTGTTTTCTCGCCTCCGTTCTAAATGGCTTACCCTTTATTCTTAAACTATGGCCCCTGGTTTTGGACTCCCCCAACATCGGGAACAATTTTCCTACCTATAGCGTGTCCAAGCCTTTAACAATCTTATATGTTTTAATAAGATTCCCTCTCATCCTTCTAAACTCCAGTTTCATGTCTATGGTGAGATCAAATATAGCCCTTTCTCTGGAAGGAATATCTTCCTTTGTCTCAAAAAACTATCTTAGATGCTCTTAGCAAATTTCATCCCACAATCTCTTAGCCAATATTGGGAAAGTTAAAGTCCCATATTATTATAATCCCATTGACATTACACCTTTCTGCGATTTTCTTAGATATGTGATCTTCTCATTTTCACGGACTATTGGCTGCTCTATGGTATGATCCCCGCAAAATGATTGCCCCTCAATTAATCCTAAATTCTATTTGTATGGACGTGTTGGATGATTCCCTCTCGGATATTCTCCATACATACTTCTATACAGCTTTCCCGATTCAGCAATACAACTTGCCCACCCCTTCTGTATCCCCCTCTGTCACACATGAAACTTCTATACCCTTGAAACCTGCCACTGCCTTTCACTCAGCCATGTTTTAAATGTTTAAAATATCATAATTCCTTGTGTTGATCCATCCAATCCAATTAGTGTGTGATAGTCATACAGCATGGAAACAAGCACTGGCCCAACTTGTCCATGCCAATCAAGATGCCCATCTAAGCTGGCCCTGCATTTGATCCATATCCCTCTAAACCTTTCCTATTCATCAACCAGGAGTTATCATGTTGTGGAAAAACATACAGAAGAGTTATGACCAAATCTGCAAGTTACAGCAGTTAATCTCAGTTCCAATTGGCTGCCGTTACCACTGTTGAGATTGCAGGAATACAAGCAGTACCTCCCAAATGCTTACGTGACCTGGACGAATAACACCAGGCATCCAGGCATTCGATAAAGCACCCCAACATTGTAAATTTACTCCCTGGCAGCCCAGGGTTTCGTATGCCCAACACAAGATTCCCCAAACACTACTTTCCTCTCGATTGTGAGCTCTGTTGTGGGTAGAGGTCGCAAAGAGGCAATGGAAATGATTCCAGGATGTGTTCAAAGCCACCTTGTAGAAGGGCCGATCACCGATGAAAATGGTATTGAGAACCTCGGGGCCTTGCACTGAGACCTTAGAAATACCTGGTACTGTGAGTCCACAGAGGCCTGGCACTGGGAGCCCACAGAGACCTGGCACTGAGAGCCCACAGAGGCCTGGCACTGGGAGCCCACAGAGACCTGGCACTGAGAGCCCACAGAGGCCTGGCACTGGGAGCCCACAGAGGCCTGGCACTGGGAGCCCACAGAGGCCTGGCACTGGGAGCCCACAGAGACCTGGCACTGAGAGCCCACAGAGACCTGGCACTGAGAGCCCACAGAGACCTGGCACTGGGAGCCCACAGAGGCCTGGCACTGAGAGCCCACAGAGGCCTGGCACTGAGAGCCCACAGAGGCCTGGCACTGGGAGCCCACAGAGACCTGGCACTGAGAGCCCACATTGGCCTGGCACTGGCCCACAGAGGCCTGGCACTGGCCCACAGAGGCCTGGCACTGGGAGCCCACAGAGGCCTGGCACTGAGAGCCCACAGAGACCTGGCACTGGGAGCACAGAGACCTGGCACTGGCCCACAGAGGCCTGACACTGGGAGCCCACAGAGGCCTGCAACAGCCCCACAGCCTGGCACTGGTAGCCCACAGGGGCCTGACACTGGTCCACAGGGGCCTGAACACTGGGAGCCCACAGAGGCCTGACACTGGTCCACAGGGGCCTGGCACTGGGAGCCCACAGAGGCCTGGCACTGGCCCACAGAGGCCTGGCACTGGGAGCCCACAGAGACCTGGCACTGGGAGCCCACAGAGGCCTGGCACTGGGAGCCCACAGAGACCTGGCACTGAGAGCCCACAGAGGCCTGGCACTGGGAGCCCACAGAGGCCTGGCACTGGGAGCCCACAGAGGCCTGGCACTGAGAACAGCCCCTCCAGCCCAGTGTGAAGGAGGCCCCGCGGTTCCTACACCTCTCCCCAGCCACGAGGGGCCCAGGCTGGATGTAGATCATCCTCCATGCCCAGGGGGCTGCAGGGGGGGGGGGGGGGGGGAGTGAGTGTGAGTGAGTGTGTGTGAGTGTGTGTGTGTGTGTGTGTGTGTGTGTGTGTGTACACGGGCTGCCGCCGCCACCCTCTGCCCCCCCGTGGCGGCGCTCGCTCGCTCGCTCACCCACCAGCAGTTGAGCTTCCTGACGTTGTCGAGGTCCGAGGCCTTGGCCCGCGACAGGACCAGGTTCTTGCTGAGGGACATGGCGGCGGGGAGCCGCGGGGCCGGGCCGGCCGTGGCCATGGCAACCCAGCGTCCGGTGTGTAGGGGGGGGGGGGGGGGGGGGGGGGGAGGGGAGAGGGGGACCAGATTCAGCGCGGACCGGCCGCGGCCACGGCCATAGCAACGGCCGGGGGGGACGGCATTGGGCGCGGACCGGCCTGGCAACGGCAGCGGAAGCGGAAGTCGCCGAGTGGGGACAGTTTGCCGGGGCGGCATTAGGGCCGAAGAACAGGTTCCCGCAGCAGATGGTCCACTCCACTCCCCCTGGCGCCTGGGGCCTGGGGCCGTGAGTCACGTCCTGGGGCTGCGGGCGGCGGGAGGGGAGGGCAGGGGAGCGGCCCCCATTGACGGGAACATGCCGATTATGACCATACAATTACAGCACGAAAACAGGCCACTCGGCCCTTCTAGTCCGTGCTGAACACTTACTCTCACCCAGTCTCATCTACCGGCACTCAGGACCATAACCCTCCATTCCTTTCCCGTCCATATACCTCTCCAATTTATTTCTAAATGATAAAATCGATCCTGCCTCCACCACTTCCACTGGAAGCTCATTCCACACAGCTACCACTCTCTGAGTAATGAAGTTCCCCCTCATGTTGCCCCTAAACATTTGTCCCTTCATTCTCAAATCATGTCCTCTTGTTTGAATCTTCCCTACTCTCAATGGAAAACGCTTATCCACGCAACTCTTTGTCTATCCCTCTCACGGGGTCGAAGATTGCAACCTTCACGTGGTCCGCCCGGTTTCGACTAATGCAATCAACTCGACGTGCACAAACGGAAGATCAAATAGAACAAGTTGTCCAACAACTTTAGGCTGTGCACGCCACACAAAAGAAGAAGGAACTCCCTCTCATCATTTTAAAAATCTCTATCAAGGCCCCCCTTAAACAGCTTATCCCCTACCACAAACAGCTTACAATGGCTTGTTCCCTTTATCATTGATACTTTTTTGCATATCTTTCATTCATTGTTCTTTATCTCTCCACATCACCGTCTATATCTCTCGTTTCCCTGATCAGTCTGAAGAAGGGTCTCGACCCAAAACGTCGCCTATCTCCTTCGCTCCTTAGATGCTGCTGCACCCGCTGAGTTTCTCCCGCCTTTTGTGTACCCCCCTTAACCTTCTGCGCTCCAAAGAATAAAGACCTAACTTGTTCAACCTTTCTCTGTAACTTAGTTGATGAAACCCAGGCAACATTCTAGTAAATCTCCTCTGTACTCTCTCTATTTTGTTGACATGTTTCCTATAATTAGGCAACCAAAATTGAACACCATACTCCAGAATTGGCCTCACCAATGCCTCGTACAATTTTAACATTACAACCCAACTTCTATACTCAATCCTCTGATTTATGCCTAATAAATTTATTAGGAAGCACAATCTGCCACAGGCAACGATGGTCCAATTCTACACGGCCATCGTAGAGTCTGCTCTCACCTTCTCCATCATGGTCTGGTTTGGCTCAACCACCAAGCACGACACCTGGAGGCTGCAGCGAATTGTTCGATCAGCTGAGCAGCTTATTGGCTGCAACCTTCCCTCCATTGATGAACTGTACACTGCAAGGGCCAGGAAGCGAGTGGGCAAGATCATCTCTGACCCCTCTCACCCTGGTCACAAACTCTTTGAATCACTTCCCTATGGAAGGCGACTCCGGACTGTCAAAACCGCCACAGCCAGACATAAAAACAGTTTTTATCCACGAGTAGTTGCTCTACTCAACAGCCAAAAATCTGTAGCCTCCCTTTGATCTGATATTTTGTTGGTTCACATGCTTGATCAATGGTGTTTTATCATTAATGTTTTATTATTATTATTAATGTTTAGTGTTTTCTGAGTCATTCATAACTGTCACTGTATGTCATGTATGTGAATACTTGGCCAATAAACTTACTTATTAGAGAGACAGGGGAGAGTTTAGATATTTGAATGAAGAAGGGTCTCGCCCTAAAACGTCACCTATTCCATCTCTCCAGAGATGTTGTCTGTGCCGCTGAGGTGCTCCAGCATTTTTGTGTCTATATTGAAGTCTGAATATGGGTTAACAACATGAGCGTTTGACGGCACTGGGCCTGTACTCGCTGGAGTTTAGAAGAATGACCTCATTGAAACATACAGAATAGTGAAAGGTCTGGATAGAGTGGATGGGGAGCGGATGTTTCCATTAGTGGGAGAGTCTAGGACTAGAGGTCACAGCCTCAGAATTAAAGGCCGCACCTTTAGAAAGGAAATAAGGAGGAATTTCATTAGTCAGAGGATGGTGAATCTGCAGAATTATTTGCCACAGAAGGTTGTAGAGGCCAAGTTCATGGATATGTCTAAGGCAGAGATAGACAGATTCTTGATTAGTACAGGCGTCAGGGGTGATGGGAGAAGGCAGGAGGATGGGGTTGAGAGGGAGAGATAGATCAGCCATGATTGATGGCCTAATTCTGCTCCGATCACTTATGAACTTATGAAGGGACCACACCCAAAAAGGCACCTAACCATTTCCTCCAGGTTTGCTGCCTAACCTGCACCTCGTGTCTCTTTTTGGGTCGCGTCACAGTCTCAATCACTGGAAGGTTGTGTTCATGAAGGCCACATGAGTCGCATTGGTGCATTGTAAATAGAATTAAATACACCTGGATGACACTGTGAATGTAAAAAAACTACACAGTATTATGTATTTCTTGTGTATATATTTATGAATAAAGTTTAAAAATATAAAAATGGGAATAGGCAAACTTGTATATTAAAATATGGAGAAATTGAATTGTAATGCCATGAGTTGTACAACATAGAAACAGTTCCTTTAGCCCACCACATGTGTATGATGACTATTATGTCAATTTACGCTAATCGCACTGGTCTATATTTCAATATCCCTCCATGCCCTGCTCATTCAAGTACCTATCTAAATTCTTCTCCTTCTCCCTTCTCTAACATCCCTCTAATAATCACCAGGTACTGGTTTTAGGAGCTGATGTATCCCTCTGGAAGGGCACCAATATCATTGCAAGAACATTTGCTTGTGCTACTAGTGAGGAGTTAGACTAGTGTAGAAGGGTGGTGGGAACCAAAGTAGGCCAGCAGGTGGAGAGGCTAAAAAGGTCAATAAGATATTCAACATGGTTTTGTATACAAGTTGTGTCTTCTGAACTTTAATTTTTTGAGGTGATCAATAAGGTTAGGGCAGTGGATGTCGTCCTCATTAGTTTTAGTCAAACATTTGATAAAGTTCTCCATAGCCAGCTGATCTAGAAGGTTAAGATGCAGTGACTTGGTCGCATGGATTCTGAATTGGCTTACTCATCGTAGACAGAGTTTGTGGAGGGTGTTATTCTTGCTGTAGGTCAATAGGGATCTGTGCTGGAACCTCTGTTGCATGTGATGTATATAAATGACTTGGATGTAAATGTAGATAGGTCATTAGTACATTTGCAGAAGACACCAACATTACTGAAATGGGGACTGTGAGGAAAGCTGCAAAGGTATCAAACAGGACACAACTACAAAAATTAGCAGAGAGGTGGCAGATGGAGTTTAATCCGGGCAAGTGTGGGGTGTTGCACTTTTGGAGGTTGAATTAAAGGGGAAAGGTACAATGATGGTAAGACCCTTAACAGCATTGATATGCGGAGGGACTTGGGGTCCAGATCCTTAATTCGTTGAAAGTGGCACTGGAGGCATATTGTATGCGTATCTTCATCAGTCAGGGCATATTGCAGCTTTATAAAACGTTGGTGAGGCCACATTTGGAGCATTGTGTGTAGTTCTAGTTGCTCCATTACTGGAAGGAAATGGAGGCGTTGGAGAAGATGTTTACAAGGATGCCCTCTGGATTAGAGGCTATTAACTGTAAGGAGAGGTTGGATAAACTTGGATTGTTTTCTCTGGTGTGTTGGAGAATGAGGAGCTTCCTGATAGTTTATAAAATGATGAGACCCAGAGATGGGGTAGACAGTCAGAACCTTTTGCAAGGTAAAAATGTCAAAGACATAGCTTTTATGTCAGAAGGGGAAGGTTTATAGATATGTGGGATGTTTTTTTATAAGAGACTTGTGGGTGCCTGAAATACGCTGCCAATGATGGTGGTGGAAGCAGATACAACAGTCGCACTTAAGAGGCTTTTAGATAGACACGTTGATATGCAGGGGATGAAGGGAACGTGCAGTCAGAGCAGATTAATTTTACTTGACATGTTTGGCGTAGACATCGTGGGCCAAAGGGCCTATTCTTATGCTGTTCTATGTTCAAGTAACAAAGGAGGTTAATGAGAACAGGGCTGTAGGCATAGTCGTTGTCTTCCTTCTGGCCTGGTACCAATAGTCATCTGGATTCATTTCACTGCCTGATCACAGATGATTCTCTTCATAACCCCCTTCTCTGCAATTTAAACACGTTTACTCATTTCCCCCGTTCTGATGAAGGATCTTAACCTTGAAATTATGGTTTTCATTCCATGGATGCTGCCCGTTTCCAATATCATTTTAGCTTATTTCAGATTTTCAGCATCTCCATTTTTTTTTTGCCTCCACCAGACTGAGATCTGGTGCACAGCCAAGGTACAGTAAAGCTCTGGCAATCTACCACCGACCATACAGAAGTCCCACTGGTAAGGCATCAGGCTCACCAGATGTTTGGTGTGAACCCTCCAGTCCCCTCGCCGTCTCACCCCACCCCTCCCATCCACTTGTCCCTGTGCCTATGTCGACCCTTACTCCCTGCCCCCACCCTCCCACTCTGTCCCTTCACTACCGGGGCAATATTTCCCATGCTTCCTTTATATTAACCGAGTTCACTAAACTGTTATTTAGATTAATTTAGAGAAACAGCACAGAAACAGGCCCTTTGGCCCACCGAGTCTGCATCAACCGGCGATCCCCGTTACACTAGCACACACTAGGGACAATTTACAATTTTACCAAGCCAATTAACCTACAAACTTGCATGTCTTTGGAATGTGGGAGGAAACCGGGACACCCGGAGAAAACCCACACGGTCACGGGGAGGATGTACAAACTCCGTACAGACAGCACCCGTAAGTCAGGATCTAACCCAGTTCTCTGGCGCTGTGCCAACCATCTTCTTCTTCTTTCGTGTGGCGTGCACAGCCTAAAGTTGTAGGACACCTTGTTCTATTTGTCGGTTTGTCAAGGAGGACTCTCTCTAATTTCTACAGGTGCACGGTAGAGAACCTGCTGATCGGTTGCATCGTGGCTTGGTTTGGCAACTTGAACGCCCTGGAGAGGAAAAGACTACAAAAAGTAGTAAGCACTGCCCAGCCCATCATCGGCTCTGACCTTCTTTCCATCGAGGGGATTTACCGCAGTCGCTGCCTCAAAAAAGCTGGCAGTATCATCAAGGACCCACACCACCCTGGCCACACACTCATCTCCCCGCTACCTTCAGGTAGAAGGTACAGGAGCCTGAAGACTGCAACGACCAGGTTCAGGAATAGCTACTTCCCCACAGTCATCAGGCTATTAAACCTGGCTCGGACAAAACTCTGATAACTAATAACCCATTATCTGTTATTTGCACTTTATTAGTTTATTTATTCATGTGTATATATATTTATATATGGTATATGGACACACTGATCTGTTTTGTAGTAAATGCCTTCTATGTTTTGTGTGCTGATGCAAAGCAAGAATTTCATTGTCCTATCAGGGACACATGACAATAAACTCACTTGAACTTGAACTATTTGATCTTCTGTTTGTGCACGTCGAGTCAAAACGGGGCGGCCCACGCGAAGGTTGCAATCTTCCACCCCGTGCCACCCATGTTACTGTGCGACATCTTTTAAAACAAACAAATTAAAAGCATTTTGGAGTATTATTCTGGAACAGAAAACCTGTTAATCCAGCACCACTAAGGCCCCAGGTTATCAGAATTTTAATGTAAAGTTCAGTGGCACATTGTCTTGCTACATACTGCACCCTACAGGCCTCAGCCCCCGAGCGCTGGATTGAACTCCCCGCACAGGTTGCATGAACGGTGATTGGAGTCTCCTGCTCCACGTAGCTTATCACTGCCTCAAATTACCAGTTTGCGCAAGGTAGTGTTTCACACGCAGATAATTAGGCAACCTTTTAAATATCTAATTGGTATTGAAGTCGACTCTGGGTGAGGATTAAATAAACAGACACCAGACTCCACAGTGGGCTAAAGCATCTTATTCAGAGACATCGAACATCTGGTAAAATTACACAAAGACAACAAAAGGCTATTTATAACAAAATGACTCTTTTTAAAAAATACACCTTTCTATCCATACAAAATAGTCAAATTTCCTAAATAAGCTATGCATTGGTACAAATGAGAGAAATAAAACCCATGAAGTGAAAAGTAATACTAACAGCTTCAGCAACCGTTCCGTACTTCAGTAGCATGTTCAGCCCTTAGGCCTTCAGTCAAATCTGTTCCTCTGATAACCTCATTTGAAGTGGTCCATGTTTTCTTTGTGGCTGACTAAGCAATGGCTGACGTTCCATGGAAAGACTCAGGCAGTTCGCTGGATCTGGGATCATATTCAGACCATTTGACTCACAAAAGATAATTAGAAAATCCTTCAAAATACACGATTTCCTACCCGTTGGCTCATTTCAAAGTAACATCTATAATAATTAGTGACATGTATTCCGCGCGACACTGGAGCAGGTTTGAGCAACAAAGTGGCTTACTCTTGCAACATGATTCCAGCAAAATGGAGTGTGTCGATAGAGAAATGACGACAATAGTCTTACAAGAAATGCACTTCGGAAAACCTCCTTGACCCAATCAGGAAAGAAGCTTTATTACACTTAGTTCTTGGGGATCTGTGAAAAATATCGTCAGTGGGGAACACTTGAGGAGCAGCAATTATCAAATAAACTTTGGGAATACATTTTCTATCATAGAAAGGATGTTGAATCTTCATGGATGCCATTGAGCTGGAAAGAGTGCAGTGAAGATTTACAAGGATGTTGGCAGGACTCAAGGACCTGAGCTATCGGGAGACATTGGGACAGCCAGGGCATTATTCCTTGCATTGCAGAAGGCTTCGTAACTTTGTCGACGTCCTATACGTGGCAACTCTTTGCATACTTTGTGTATGGTAGCAAAACAAAGAATTCCACTGTGCCTTGTCACACGTGATAATAAAGTATCAATCAAAATAGAACCTGTACATTGGAGGAGGTCTAACATCCACAGGATGAGCAAGGATCCATCCAAGGTATAGTGGGACCAAATATTGGCAGGTAAAAGTGTGGAGGAGCAATGGATGGACAGATACTTTAGGCACAAGCTAAATACATTCAAACAAAAGGGGGGAGCAGGGAAGCGAGTCAGAGAAGATGATGCAAGAAAAAAAGTATATGATGGTGCTGTAATTTACGAGGAGAAGCGAAGAGGCAAAAAACAGAGATTATGGTAAAAAGTGATGGTAAACAAAAAGGGCTCCTGAAGTCTCCTGTAGATATGTAAACAGTCAGGGAAAATCTATTGGGGAGGGATAGGACCGATTGATGTAAACAAAGCGTTCCTTCTATATAAACTGAAGGCTTGGCTCAAATATGTATGGATGACAACTGCTAAGTTTTTACAAAGGCTAGCTATCCCTAAAGAAGTCACCTGGTTAATGCGGGACGCAAGCTCAGTTCCTGAGGAAGTTCAGTGGAGGTTGTGGGCGAGCTGGGCACAATCTTTCAATCCTCCCCTGACATAGGAAAGATGCCACAGGGTTGAAAAATGAGAACTATTCAGTCAGGACAACTATGGATCAGTTAAATTAATCTCAGTGGTGGGGAAACATGTTAAAAACAATGACCACGGAGACAGCAAAAGGCACATGGAGACATTTGAGAAGATACAAGATCCAGCACAATTTTGTTAAAGGCAAATTGTGTTTGACTAACCTGATTGAAGTTGCTGCAGGAAAATCAGCAGTGGTTGTTTACACAGATTTTTATGAGATATTTCACAAAGTTACTGAACACAAAGCAAAACTGAACTCAATAGAGTGAAAGAGCGGCATGATAACATTTTAAGGCAGAAAGCAGACAGTAGTGGTTGTTTTATGCAACCGGGAGATTGTGGTGCTCCCCAGAGTCAATGCTAGAACCACACCTTTGGATATGGTTTAGTTTAGAGACACTTCGGCCCACCGAGTCCATGCCGACCATCGATCACCCATTCACACTCGTTTTATGTTATCCCACTCTCTCATCCACTCTCTACATATTGAGGGGTCAATTAACCCACAAACCTGCATGTCCTTAGGATGTCGCGGAAACCCACATGATCACAGTGAGAATATGAATACTCCACATGGACAGCTTCCAAGATCAGGATTGAACCTGGGATTCCGCATTACCAGCTGCGTCATTGTGGCTGACACACACACACACACACACACACACACACACACACACACACATATATATATATATATATATATACATATATACATATATATATATATATACATATATATATATATATACATATATATATATATATATATATATATATATATATATATATACATATATATATATATATATATATATATATATATATATATATATATATACACCACACACGGATGGGGGAGGGGGGGAGGTGTGTGTGTGCGCGCACACACACATCGCTGTTATACATACTGGAAAATGGAGTAAAATTTGCAAACCGTTTAGCATACAGACAATATTGACTGTACGGCACAGGTTTAAGAGATATGCTGGAACAGCAACACCTGAATGAACCTGTGAATAAATGCTTGGACATGCTAGAAGATGGTGAGAGAGGTGGGAAGAGCGCACGTAATCCCACGATTCACAAACTACAAAAGGCAAGAGAGACGTGTAGAACCCGTACAAACCACTGGTTAGGCCACAACTGGAAAACTGATTCTGGTCACTGCACTCTCCGAAACAAGTACAAATCCCAGGGAGGATGTGCAAACCATTAACTTGAAAGATTCCAAAATGGAGTTATTCCTGCTGCTAAAGTAATTTGCATCAACCAGTATTGTTCGTCTTAGACTGCAGAAAATTACAAGAGGGAATAATGATGGAGCAGGCGTGGGGGGGGCCGTTTGGAACAAAGAGGGATCTGGCGGGAGGTGGGCCGAGAAGAGAAACTATCGCGACCATATTAACACTTTGAATATTGAATATATTATAACTTTGTCGCCGCCCTATCCATGGCGACTCTTTGCATACGTGAATTGTTTGTAAAACAAAGAATTTCACTATACCAAATACATGTGACAATAAAGTATCAATCTATCAAGATTTGACAAGTTTCTATAACGCATAAGAAAGGAATAATTTCAATTTGAAGATGATTCAACAACATGGGATCCCAGAATTAAACGTTTGGGCAGTAAGGTCACAACTTATAAGAAGGTAGAGTCGAGGGGGATATAGGGAAAATAAAGTGGGATCAGTGTAGGTTTAGTGTAAAAGGTATTTGGTAGTTGGCATGGACTCAGTGGGGCAAAGGGCCTGTTTGGCTCAAGAATGTGAAATGTACTTTTATGCCAAGGGCAGCAAAGGTGGAATTCGCTGCCCCTTCTGGGGGAAATGAAGGCAGTTTGAGCTTTTAAAAGGCAACTGGATGGGTGGAGAGAGAAGAATCTGCAGGAGTGTGGGGAAAGAGTGGGGCAACGGGACTGATGAACTTGGTCTACCAGCAGGAGGCAAAATCTCACACAGCTTAAAGCCGCCATTTACTGTTCACGTCATACAGCTGCTGCACAAATGTGTGATTGGAAGCAGGCATTCTCCACGTGGCAGTAGCAAAACAGCTCGGTTTATGGGTTCAGAGAAAAACAACATCTAGCAGTCTGACCACTCCAGTGCGTTGATCTATATTTGTTTCAGGCGTAGAAATTTATACATAACGTCAGCAGGACTAGAACAAGATTACTGCCTTGTGAACTGAGGAAGCTGACACCGGGAATCGTGGCCCTCTGTGACACCATAATGTGCTAAGAGTCACAGTACAGCAATTTTACAGCATACCTGGAGTGAGGGCAGCCCACAGGGCAAAGTCTGTAGAGGTGCACAGTGGCAAGTTTAGTGCACTGATGGCCCGGAGATACAGACCACAGATCCAGAGACCCAAGGATCAATCCCACCACGGCAGATGAAGAATTTAATTCAAGTCACAGGGTCCATTGCATAGAAGCAGGCCCTTCATCCTAACACGTTCATGCTGACCTTCAAACCAATATCTAGACTAAATACCTCAGTCTGAAAAAGGGTCTCAACCCAAAACACCACCTATTCCTTTTCGCTCGAGATGCTGCCTGACCCGCTAAGTTACTCTAGCATTTTGTATCTATCTATACTAAACCTATTTACCAACTCTCAGCCCCATTATGGAAGCTAAAGCAGCTTCCTCTGCTTATTGCCATAAACAGTCGTCTGGTTCACTGAAGCCCTGAAGGGCGCGAGTTCTGATGCTACTCCACTCTGGCACAGTGTCACCTCAGACCAAGAATGCTCCTTGTGCAACTTCTCTGTTAAGTGGAATTAGGGATGGACAACAAAACTGGCGTGGTGTCTTCATCCAGTGAAGAATAAAATAACACTGACAGGGATTCAATTCCATCAGGGCAACCAGCAGAGGCGTGATTCCTTCAGATGAGTGGGCCAACTCATGGTACAAGAGGAGAAGTCTCTTTCCCCACGGGCGATGGTGTGAATGGCAAGTACCAAATGGATGGGGCATTCAGCACTGCTTATGAGAGACAAGGCACTCAGTGCAGCAAGCTAAACAAATAAGGGCGTGTTGGAAGGAACTGCAAATGCTGCTTTAAACCAAAGATAGACACAAAAAGCTGGAGTGACTCAGCGGATCAAGATAGCATCTCTGGAGAAAAGGAATAGGTGATGTTTCGGGTCATGACCTTTCTTCAGACACGTCTCGACTCGAAACATCACCTATTCCTTTTCCCCAGAGATGCCATCCAGCTTTTTGTGTCGATCTTTGTCTTAAACAAACAAGGCATTGGATTAGCCAGAGTGACTATGGGAATGACAAGAGGCCAAGGCATTCCATTGACTAATGAGGGATAAGATACACTGCGGCAGTGATGGCTCACTGAAGCTGTCCATGACTCACGGTCATTACAACCTCTGGACCTAGCTACCCTCATCTGATTTACCCGCATTAGATCTGGAGCCTCTCACAATATGGACATTCAAGTACCAGTCTCCCAATGTACTCATGTATAGGATGACATGATTTTTACTATTTAATTTAGCTTAGAGATACGGCATGGATAAAAAGTTACATTTTAAAGTTTTGTTCCAAATAAAATTATTTTTAAAACGCCCAGTAGGGAGACAATGTGGCTGACGAGGGAAAACCTGTTCAGAACTTTCACTGATGTGAGTTGTTGGGGGGCAGGACCTCACAGGCTGGCTCCCGCGAGGATGTAGAAATAAGGCTCTGCAGATGCTGGTTTACAACAGAATGCACAAAGTTCTGGAGTAACTCATTGGGTCACGCAGCACCCTGAGAACATGGTGATTATAAAAACAGTGCAGGGGTGGGGAACAATAAGGTTGGAGGCTGTGGAGGAGAGATCGCCAGAGGTGATGAGATCAGTCTGGGAGATGGTCTTGCGTTCATCTGTGGGGTCATGGTCAAGGGGTAGATATCAGGAGGTGTCCGAGAGTTGGCTGCAACTAATCTGTCCCATCCTGTTCCCATTTTATAGGCACTTTCCACAAACCTCTTCAGTGCAGTCTCATCAATGTTTTGTACAGCTGCCACATGACATCCCATATTTTATACTCAATTCCTCAGGCTATCAAAGCATGCATCAAATGCCCTTTTCATTACACAACTGACCTGTGTCACTACTTTCAGGGAGCTATGGACATGTACCCCAAGGTCCCTCTGTACATCAACATTCCTCAGGTCCCTAGCATTTACTCTCTGTGTCCTGCGAGAATTTGACTTCTCAAAATGCATGACCTCATTTTATTTAGATGTATTTTATCTAGATTAAAATCCATTTGCCACCACTCTGCCCAACTTTCCAACTGATCTAGGTCCCGCTGTATTCTTGGACACCCAGCCTATTTCATTACTACAACTCCACCAGTTTTTGTGGTGTCTGCAAAATTACTAATTAGTTCACCTCCATTCTTATCCAATTTAAAAGACATTTGGACATGTACATGGGTAGAAATGGTTTAGAAGGATATGGGCCAAATGTGGGCAGGTGCGACTAGCATAGATGGGGCATCCTGATCAACATGGGCAAGTTGGGCTGAAGGGTCCCTTTCCTTGCTGTATCAATCTATGACTAAGTCATGTAGATATGCCACAAACAGCAAAAGTTCCAGGACCAATCCCTTCCTTCAAATCTCCCTCAGAACTGCTACAATCTTCTCGACCCGAAACGTCACCCATTCCTTCTCTCCAGAGATGCTGCCTGTCCTGCTGAGTTACTCCAGCATTTTGTGCCCGTCTACAATTTTCTCTCTTCCTCACTTAGCACCCTGGCATAGACCTCATCTGGTCTTGGAGATTTATGCATCCCAAATGCGCTCCACGCATCAGGCAGTTCCTCCTTTCTGATACTGTCCCGCACCAGAATATCACCTCACCCTTCCTTCATCCTAACTCTGCAGCCTCCACATCCTTCCCACTAGCAAATACCAATAAAAAGGAATTGGGAATGTAGGAACTCTCTCAGAGCCCCTGGTTCCATATATCAATTACCCCCTTGGTCCCTGAGGGGGCTTACGCATTCCTTACCCGCCCTCTTATTTAAAATATACATATAAATGAAGTTATGATTATCCTTAATCCTACATGCTAAGGTCACTCCGTGCCCCCTTTATGCCCTACTAATGTTTGTTTTCTCCTATAAACCTCATATGCCTCGTCCAGTACCAATTTCCTGTACCTGACTCCAGCTTCCTTTTGATTTTCCATTGATTAAACCTCCAATAACTTTCATTAACCAGGCTTTCTCAAATTTACCATCTCGTTGCACCTCACACTTTCTCAATCTATGACCATTCGGATAATAATCCGTCCTCTTGTGATTGCTACCAAAGTGGAACACCACACACTTACCGACATTCTGCTACATCTACAATGTACACTCGCTCTCTTTGCGTCCTCCTCAAGGCTCACCCTCCTCCCAGTTCGGGACGAGTGGAGCTGCTCCTGCACTTTCCCCATCACGTGCAGGTCAGACGCAGGCTGGAGTTGTGTCTGCACTCTACCCTGCACACTCCCAGCTCAGGGACAGCACTGGGTTTTGACTTGTTTAAAACAAAAAGGAGAAAAAAAATTCACAAGTAATAAACCAGACAAAGAACGTTCAATAAATGGAGCAGGCACATCCCATTGTGACCTCCAGAGGGAATATAGACATGGAAGAAGTGCAAGGTTGCAGCAAAGGGAGCAGTGGAATGGAGGATTGAACTGAGAAGTTGCTCTGGTAGAGAGCCAGTACAACACGATGGGCCAAATGGCCTCCTGCGCTGTTACGGTTCTATCAAACATTAACCCCTGCTCCTCTTTCCACTGATTTCGCCTGACCTGCTGTGCCTAAGTTCATAACTGATAGGAGCACAATTGGGGCATTCGGCCCATTAAGTCTACTCTGACATTCAATCATGGCTGATCTATCTTTCCCTCTTAACCCTATTCTCCTCATAACCCCTGACAGCTGGATGACAGTGTGCAGGAGGAGGGGGGGGGGGGGTTCAAGAAGTTCAGTACAGGGAGACTACAGTGCGACTGGCAAAGAGCTCGCTATAGCAAGCATGCAGTATTACTGGTGAGGAGCAAGGAGCTGGGTACAGCAGAACAGAAGGTGATGCAGCACAGGTGATACAGCCCACAATATCTATCCACACCACCAATCAAGTTCCTCACCACGAGATCCATATACCAGCACTCTATCGCTTTGCCTTGACGATTCAAGTGCTCGTCTAGATGTATCCTAAATGTTGCAACACTCTCTGCCTCCAGCACCCCCTTAGGCAGTGTGTTCCACATCCCAAACACCCTCTGGGTGAGAGTTCTTCCTCAGATCCTCTCTAAACCTCATCCTATTGCCTAAACCTACAGATTTTTGTTTTAGACGCCTCAAATATCTTTTGAGATATCTTTCCTACTCTCTACTTGATCTAATGCCCATCATAATTGTTATGCCTCCTCAAACCTCTCAAAGCAAATCCAGCCTCTCGTCAACACTGAAAGAGATGAGACAGTTGGTCTCATGGTGGAGCTGCTGCCTCACAGCTCCAGAGACCCAAGTTCAACTGGAAGGGCCTGTTTCGTGTTGTAACCTCGTCTAAGCCTTCTCAGCGTAATCACCTCCTTCCTACTAGGTGGCGATCAGAACTGCACAGGGTAACTATCATGAGGTAACATTGACCAGACCAATGTTTTGTAATGCAGAACCAAAAAACTGCAGATGGTGGTTTATAAAAAAAAGACACAAAGTGCTGGAATAACTGCAGGTCACCAGCATCAGTCTGAAGAAGGAACAACCTGACTGGAAACATCACCTATCCATGTTCTCCAGTGGTGCTGCCTGACCCGCTGAGTTACTCCAGCACTTTGTGTCTTTCAATGTTTTCTAATGTTGTATATATCCTCCCTGCTCTTATATTCTAGGCCCTGACAAATGAAGAAATGTATCCTTTATGCTATCTTCGTAATTTTATCTATCCATGCTTTACGAATCCTTGAATACCGGGAGCCCTCTGTTTCATCAATACTCCCCAGGGCTATTGAATGCATTTTGTATGTCCTATCTAGATTAGTCCCCATACAAATCCCATTTTCCAGAAGGATTAGAGTGTGATAGATGATAGCCAAGGAGCCGTCATCAAGATGATAGTGTCACTGGTGTGTTGTTAATGAGCTGAATAAAGGACAAGTTTAGTTTAGAGATACGGTGCGGAAATAGGCTCTTCGGCCCACCGAGTCCACACTGACCAGCGATCCCTGCACACTTACACTACCCTACACACATGGGACCAATTTACAATTATGCCAAGCCAATTAACCTAGAAATCTGTACGTCTTTGGAATGTGGGAGGAAACTGGAGATCACGGAGAAAACCCACGCAGGTCACAGGGAGAACGTACAAACTCCGTACAGACAGCACCCGTAGTCAGGACTGAACCTGGGTCTCTGGCGCTGTGAGGCAGCAACTCTACCGCTGCGTCGCCATGCCACCCCTGAAAGTAACTCTGGAAGCAAGATGGAAGTGGAATGCTTGGCCCTGCTAGAAACAATGGGAAAGTGTCAGGTAAGGGCACAACAGACCTTCCAAACGGGAAAGTGACAGTGCAACTTGCTCAGAGGATGTGCGGCTGCAAGTATCCTCGGGACACAGTGCAGACTGACAAGATGGTCTTGGTTCCTGGTACATCTGGTCAGTTTGCTTCTTAGATCTTACTTTGAAAAGCCTTTTAAAAGTATGAAGTGTGCTACGAAATACACACAATTCATATATATATATATATATATATATATATATATATATATATATGTGTGTGTGTGTGTGTGTGTGTGTGTGTGTGTGTGTGTATAAGTGTATATATATATATATATATATATATATATATATATATATATATATATATATATACACACATACACACACACACACATACATACATACATATATTCACACATACATATACACACACACACATATACTTGCATACATACACACACACACACATACATATATATATACTTTTTTTTTAGAAAGGCAAATAATTGCACCCGGAGCACTCTCGCATTGCCGCTGCTTTTAAGGCTTAACGCTTTGTAAATATGAAACCAGTCTCTCGCACAGTTCGGAACAAGGAGGCCACTTAACATTAACAGTTATCAGAGACGTAATCAAAGTCGCTGAACATGAGCTGCTCGTTGTCGCTGAGAATCCGGGGCTCCCTTGGAGGGGTCAGTTTCGCTTCTTCGGCCGTAAATTCCTCATCAAAATTGCTGACATCTTCCCGATCCTTGATGGTGGGGATGAAAGGCGGCTTCACTTTCTTTGCCAGCAAGCCTTCCCAATCTATTTCCTGTGAATGTTAAGCAGCCAGGAGTTCAACGTTATTTTCAGCGTAGGAAACAAGAGTGCAAAAATCAACATCCATTTGAAATATTCAGAGAAACATTTCTCCAAAAATGAAAGACTAATTAATGCCGGCCACATAACGTCACGTCTATTTTTGGTGTAAACCAGCATCTGCAGTTCCTTCCTACACATAACTTCATGCACAGGATTTTTCGTTGGTGAGTTTTAAAGCCTGCAGATTGTTTTATGGAGCAGAACAGGTCCACCATCAATTTTCCGGCACCCTTGGTTCCAGAGCCTTGCCGGATTACCCATTTTGCCAGACCCACAGAGGTGAGGTAATAATAATAATTCAATACACCTCTGACCCACTAACTACCCCCCCCCCCCCCCCCCCCCCCCCCCCCCCCCCCCCCGCCTCCGTGTCTCTAAAGCTAGAAACTTGAATTAAAAAATAACAATGAACAAAGAAGCAAACAACTCTTTCAGCACAGAGTCATGGAAAGAGTGTGTACCACAAGGAAAGAGTGCAATGCTCTGGTAATTTTGTCTGGATTAAAGGAAGTGCCCGACCATCAGTTCTAGAAAATTGGAGGTGGGCCTGTTGTTCTTAGATCAAGATAAATTCAACACATAAACATACATCCAGGAAGGATCAGTGGTAAGAGGGCAATTATAGATAACATTTGTTAAACCCAGAATCATTATACAGGAAAATGTATTAAATATTTAAAATAAAACAATAATTGTTAATATTTATTTATAGATATAGATATCTCTTGCAGGGTCAACAATAAACATAGCTAAAAGTGAGATGTAGAACTAGGAACTGCATATACTGTTTATAAAAAAGACACAAAGTGTTGGAGTAACTCAGCTGGTCAGGCAGCTTCTGGAGAATACTGTCAGATGGCGTTTGGGTCGGGACCCTATTCCAGACTGATTGTAAAGAGAGGGAAGGGGAGGGAAGAAAGCTTGAAGAGAGGATGGGCAGGACAAAGCCTGGGAAGTAACATAGGTTCCAGAAACCCCGGGGAAAAAGACTACGTGTATTCACACTATCCGCACCCCTCATGATTTCTCCACCTCTATAAGATCACCCCGCTGTTTCCAGCACTCTGCAGAATAGAGCCCTAGGCACTGCAATCCTCTAAGAGGTCACTCCTCATCCTCTGATGCTCCAGGAAAAACAGTCCAAGAATGTCTATCCTCATCTTTCAGGTATTTCTCTATAATCCAGGCAGCATTCCAATAAACCTCTTCTGCCGTCTCTCCAAAGCATCCACATCCTTCATGTTTTGGAGTGACCAGAGCTGCACACAAATACCCTAAATGCAGCATAACCAAAGTCCAATAAATGTGCAAGATGACTTCCTGGATCTTACACACAATGCATCAACTGATGAAGACAAAACTACCATGTGCCTTCTTTACCAATCTTATCTTGCCACTTTCAAGGAGCTATGGACTTAGATTCCAATATCCCTCTACACACCAATGCGGTTAAGGGCCTTGCCGTTAAATGTATACCTTCCCCTTACATTCGACCTCCCAAAGGGCAACTTCTCACACTTGCTCAGGTAAAACCCCATCTGACATTTCTCTGCATATTTCCGTAGCCGATCTATATCCCCCTGTACATTTCGAAAGCTTTCCTCACTGTCCGCAAGTGCACCAATTTTGGAGTAACTCAGCGGGCCCAGGCAGCATCTCTGAAGAAAAGGAATAGGTGACGCTTCGGGTTGGAACCCTTCTTCAGAAGAACGGTGACGACCCAAAACGTCACCCATTCCTTTTCTCCAGAGATGCTGCCCGACCCACTGAGCTACTCCAGCATTTATGCGTCTAACTATGGTATAAACAAGCATCTGCAGTTCCTTCCTACATATCATATCTACCAATTCTGGTGTGGTCTGTAGATTTATTAACCCATCTACATTTACATCAAAGTCATTTCTGTAGATCACAACAACTGAAGTCCCAGCACAAATTAGCTGAGGAACTCCACAGGTCAGACTTCTCCCGCCAGAATAACACCCTTTCACCACAACCTTGTCTTCTATGAGTAAGTCAATTTGGAATCCAAAAGACCAAGTCGCCATCGATCCCATGCATCTTAATCTTGTAGATCAGTTTACTATGAGTGACTTTATTGAATGCCTTGCAGTAATCCGTGCAGACATCCGATGTCTAACCCTCATCGATTATCTTTGTCGCCTCCTTAAAAACTCAATCAATTTATCAAACTCAGTTATATCATTTGCTATAATATTGTAATTCCATTGATATGCCTGTCGATCCACTGAAAATCAAGGTATCTGGAACAGATAAAATCTCCGACAAAAATATAGTTCTTCAAATTCAGAACCTCATCTCATTCCATCTGTTTTTCCCAGTGAAGTAATGTGGAAACAGGTCGCTCTATCAGAAGTTTGATTTGACATTTAAAAACATTTACAGGGACAGGATAAAGAGCAGCCAAGAGTTGGAAGAGAACAGACGGCTTGTTATTCCTCGACTCACCTTGAAGAACGGCTGTTTCTTCACTTCTTCTGCGTCTCGTTCACTGGATCCTAGCCGTCGTTCCGGGTTCCTGCGTAGCAGCTAGACACCAACGTAACTACTGTCAATACTCAGCCACGTTATAAATCAGTTCCAAAATCAGCGCTCCCTCTTTAAAACCCCCTTCTTCCTTACGCACTTTGGTACGTCAATACAGTAAACCCGCATTTTTACACAATGACCCAGTTAAATCCTCCACATCTCCTTTATAAATCTAGATCCGGGTAGACAGTCATAATCTTTTTCCCAAGGTGGAAATGTCAAAGACTTGAGAGCATTATTTGAAGTGAGAGGGGCAAGGTTTAAAGGAGATGTACAGGGCAAGATAAAGTCCTCTCTTTATACAGAGAGTGGTGAGGACCTGGAACATGCTGCCCGGTTTGGCGGTCGAGGCAGATATAGGTGGTAAGTGGCGTTGAAGAGGCTTTTAGATAGGCACATGGATATTCAGGGCATGGAGGAATATGGACCACGTGAAGGCAGAGGAGATTAATTTAATTTGGCATCATATTCAACACAGATATTGTGGGATAAAGGTCCTGTTCCTATATTGTGCTGTTCTATGTTTTATATTCCAAGTCAAATCAAGAGAGTTTATGGTCATGTGTCCCAGATAGGACAATGACATTCTTGCTTGCTGCAGCACCACAGAGTATTGTAAGCATAAATACAGAACAGTTCAGTGTGGCTATACAGCATAGACCATATATATACACACATAAATAAACAGATAAAGTGCAATAGGCTGTTATAGCTCAGAGTTTGTTTGAAGCTGTGTTTAATAGCCTGATGGCTGTGGGGAAGCAGCTGTTCCTGAACCTGGATGTACCCGATTTCAGGCTCCTGTACCTTCTACCTGATGGCAGCGGAGAGATGAGTGTGTGGCCAGGATGGTGTGGGTCCTTGATGATGTTGGCAGCCTTTTTGAGGCAGCGACTGCGATAGATCCCTTTGATGGTGGGGAGGTCAGAGCCGATGATGGACTGGGCAGTGGTCACAACGTTCTGCGTTCCTTTCCGCTCCTGGACGCTCATTTAGGACAATAATCCGATCAATCGCCCCAATTACAGCTCTCTACCCCTTCCCTATTTCATTTTTGTTTACTCCTCATCATCTGCTCACTCTGCCCTTGAATTGGCTCAGATGTTAAAAGATACCAATACAAAGAAAGAGATAAATAGATTGCTTACCCTTCTCATTATGGCAATGGCTTCTGAAGACAGGAACCTGGGGTATCGCACCTCATCATTGACAATACTGTCAAACACCTCCTCTTCATCATCTCCAGGGAACGGTGACTGCAAAGCAGACTGAGAGTCAGTATATTAATAGCCCTATCAAAATAATTAAATTTGGCTTTGTGTAGGAAGGAACTGCAGATGCTGGTTTACATCGAAGGTAGACACAAAATGCTGGAGTATCGTCAGAGTAAAAGACACGAAACGTCACACATTCCTTCTCTCCGGAGATGCTGCCTGTCCCGCTGAGGTACTCCAGCATTTTGCGTCTACTTTCAATATGGCTTTATGTGGATTGATAGTGCATGGAAAGGGGACCCCTTAGTTCACCAGGTAAATGTTGACCGTTGGGTACCCATCCACACTAATTCCATTCAGAGTCATGGGGCCATGCAGCATGGAAAGAGCCCCTTCAGCCCAACTCGTCCATGCCAATCAAGTTGTTTAATTGAGCTAGTCCCACTTGTCTGCAGTGGGACCATATCCTTCCAAACCTGTACTGATCCAGTGTCTTAATTGTGCCCCCTTCTGCCACTTCCTCTGGCAGCTTGTTCACAGCACGCACCATCCGCTGTGTGAAAAAGTTCAGTCTCAACTGGGTGGTCTTTGCAGATTCCTCCTGAGACTACGTAGGTTTCCCTAGGTATTCTGGTTTCCTCCCACATCCCAAAGACATGCGGGTTGGGAAGTTACTTGGTCCTGGCATATAGAGAGGATTTTAGGAGGGGTGAAATTGATGGTAATGTAAGAACAGAATACTGGAGAAATTCATGTTCATAAGCTATAATACATAAGTTATAGGACATTATTCAGACATAATGGATAGGACAGGCTTAGAGGGATATGGACCAAAAGCAGGCAGGTGGGATTATTGTAGCTGGGACATGTTGGCATGTGTTGGCCTGTTGGGCCAAAGGGCCTGTTTTCACACTGTAACACTCTGTGACAGGCACGTGCCATGGGTAATTACTCAGGGTAGGCAGTCAGTCGGCTTAAAAAAAAAATTAAACCGCGCATGCGCAGTTTGTTCTCTCCGTAAAAATAAAAAATAAAAATAAAGAAAGTTACAATTCAATTTTCCCAAGGCTTCCAAGTCTCATTTTTTCTGAATTACTGAATGGGTCGGGGGTGAAGGGTGATGGCAGGTGGTGAGATGGTGGGAAAAACGGGAATACAGGGAAAAGTTGAACCAGTTGTCATCTAATTGAATGACAATACTTGTTCAAGGGACCAATTGGGGAGAGAATTCCTTTCACAGCATGTGGAGAGTCTGTGCCAGGGGTAAAGTTGTGGGGAGGGCAGGCGTGTTGGGTCAGGGATAATGCCAGTAACTCACTCACCGCTGCCGCCGTGCTCCGGGCGCCACCGCACTTTAGCCGGGGATAGAAGCAGCTCAGGTGGCTGCGAGCGGCCTCCGGGAGCCGACAGCAGAACTGGCCGCCACTTCAACGCCTTCTGCTGGCCCGCTCACCTCTGGCAGTGCTCTCCGTCTGAACATCTCTCACCTGCCGCTCGCTCATGTCAGCGGCTTCCTGCAAATCCTTAAATTCCCACAGCCGAGTAACCTCAACCTGACATGAGTGAGGCCAGCGAGCGGCAGGAGAGGTTTTTAGACGGAGAGCTGCCAGAAGTGAGCGGGGGCCGGCAGAAGGAGCTAAGGTGGCGGCTGGCTCCGCTCTCCAGCACAGCCACCCGAGCTACTCCCCCCCCCCCCCCCCCCCCCCTCAGGCCTCGATCCCCCAAGAGATCGATCTTAGATAGGAGTAATTCTCCCTTGCTTTATTATTTATATTTAGTAATTACTATGTTATAATTTTAGTCAGGGTAGGCAGTGCCTCCCTTGCCTACCCTGATGGCACGTGCCTGCTCTGTGACTATGAGGAGCAGAATTAGGTAATTCGGCCCATCAAGTCTACTCTGCCATTCAATCATGGCTAACCTATCTTCCCCTCTCAACCCCATTCTCCCATCTCTGACACCCATACTAATCAAGAATATATCTATCTATCTACCTCTGCCTTAAAAATATCCATTGACTTGGCCTTCACAGCCTTCTGTGGCAAAGAATTCCACAGATTCACCAGCCCTCTGACAAAATTAATTCCTCCTCATCTCCTACCTGAAGGAACGTCCTTTAATTCTGAGGCTAGGACATCTGGTCCTAGACTCTCCCACTAGTGGAAACATCCTCTCCACATCCACTCTATCATGGCCTTTCACTATTCGTTTCAATGAGGTCCCTCCTTATCCTGCTAAACTCCAGCAAGTAGAGGCAGAGTGCTGTAAAACGCTCATCATACATTAACCCACTCAGTCCTGGGATCATTCTCGTAAACATCCTCTGGACCCTCTCCAGCACAACCTTCCTCCGATGAGGATGTTACTTACTAGACATCATCCTTGCTAATTCATCTGCTCCAAATGTCTGCGCATTATAGCATAGTTATAAATATCAATTGCATATCATCATCTAATGTTGCACAATCATAAAGCAATCGGGGGTTACTGATCAATAATTGTGCGGTATTTAAGTGCCACTTAATCAAACCCTGACTATCATGGTGATTTATCAGCGGAGAAGGCAGAACACTGGAATTCTCAGTAAGTCTCATCTTACCTTCACTTTAGGAGATTGCTGAGTGAATGATTAATGAATTCAAGCAATAGTGCCTTAGACTAAAATTACACCTTTGACTTATTTATGACTCCAGGCACCAGACGGTTCTTTAATTGAGGTTCCTCTGTTCCACAGACAAACTTTACTCTGATATTGGAGAGGAAAGACACAAAGTGCTGGAGTAAACCTAAGGGTCGGGCAGCATCCCTGGAAAACATGGACAGGTGCCGTTTCGGGTCGGGACCCTTCTTCAGGCTGATTCACTCCGATATTGATCACCCTTTTTATCTCTCACTTCCACTTCGTCACAGGCATTCAGAATATATTGATTAAGGAAAGAACATAATCTGGGAAACCCTAAATTGAGAATTTTAATTGAGGCGGCATGATGGCGTAGCGGTAGAGTTGTTGCCTTACAGCGCCAGCGATCCGGGTTCCATCCTGACCACCGGCGCTGTCTGTACGGAGTTTTTACTTTCGGCCCACGACCTGCGTGGGTTTTCTCCGGGTGCTCCGGTTTCCTCCCACACTCCAAAGCATACAGGTTTGTAAGTTAATCAGCTTTGGTAAAATTGTAAATTGCCCCTTGTGTGTAGGACAGTGTTAGTGTGCGGGGATCGCTGGTCGGCGCGGACTCGGTGGGCACTATCCTATACACTGGGGACATTTTATAATTTTACCGAAGCCAATTAACCTACACACCTGTACGTCTTTGGACTGTAGAATGAAACCGGAGCACCCGGAGAAAACCCACGTAATCACAGGAAGAATGCACAAACTCGCACGGACAGCAGCCATAGTCAGTATTGAACCCTGGCCTCGGGTGCCTGTGCTGGCCTGAAATTATTATTATTGGCCCGAAATCCTTACTTACCCCACTCAGTACTTTGATTACTCAACAATGTGCAGTTGACATCTGCATCAATGGCATAACAAACAAACATCTACAATAGATTTAGCAGCAAGGAAGACGCTGAGAACTACCTCGTCCCCCCCCCCCCAAAAAATGGAAAATTATATTAATTTTATGTAATAATGATCGATGAGACTCACCTCTCCAACCAACATCTCATAGATAAGGACACCGAGTCCCCACCAGTCCACTGCCCTTGTGTATGATGTGTCTGTCAGAACCTCAGGAGCAAGGAACTCCGGCGTCCCGCAGAAGGTGCTTGTCCGTTCTCCGTAGCCCATACCTGCAGTGATCAAACAGAGGCTGCAAAGTTTCGCTATCGCCCAGTTTAAATTCAACATATTGAGAAATTTACAACGGAGACCTAAAATATGGCAAGCATCACTGGCCTGTGTGGAACCTGTATTGAAACTTATCGAATAGTGAAGGGCCTACATAGAGTGGATGTGGAGGGGTCAAGGTAAGAGCGTTCACGTCACGGCCCTGTTTTCACCAATCTTTCCACCACCACCACGCACAAGAAGAAGAAGTGAATGTGGGTAGGTTGTTTCCACTAGTGGGAGAGTCTAGGACCAGAGGTCATAGCCTCAGAATAAAAATACATTCCTTTAGGAAGGATATGAGAAAGAATTTATTTATCAGAGGGTGGGGAATCTGTGGAATTCATTGCCACAGAAGGCAGTGGAGGCTGTCAATGGATATTTTTAAGGCAGAAATAGATAAGATTCTTGATTAGTACGGGTGTCAGGGGTTAGGAGAATGGCATTGAGATGGAAAGATAGATCAACCATGATTGAATGGTGGAGTAGACTTGACGGACCAAATGGCTTAATGGCTTGAATCAAGAAAAGGCTGAAAGGGAGTTGCAACAGGACAGAGGAAGGGACAGTCAACACACGTGTGGCAGTTAGAAACTCATAGATGCAGAATTAAAGGGCACTCGTTTAGAAAGGAGATGCGGATAAACTCCTTGAGTCAGAGGGTGGTTAATCTGTGGAACTCATTGCCACAGAGGGCTGTGGAGGCTGTCAGTAAATATTTTAAGGCAGAAACAGACAAATTCTTGATCAGAACGGGTGTCAAGGGTTATGGGGAGAAGGCAGGAAAATGGGATTAGGAGACAGAGATCAGCCATGATTAAATGGTGGACCTGATGGGCCGAATGGCCTAATCCTATTATAACTTGTGAACATGTAAACTCACATTAGAATTCTACTTAAAAAATTAAAGCACATAATTCAGGCTATCTAATCAAACCTCGGGTAGACCAATGTCACTGAAATAAAATCTGATTATCAGACTACTGTTTGTACAAATTGCTAAAGTTAGGATAAGATAGTTTGTGTGTATCTTTGGTATAAATGAGCATCTGAAGTTTCTTTTTATTACATGCTGAATTTACGCTTCATCTCAGACGGACGCCAATAGAAAATCAACGGCATTATTTAAAAGATATTTTTTTCCCGGTCACTTCTAATCTGTCTATATCCCTTTGCTAGATTGTTGAAGTAAATGATTAATTAATTTACTTCTTTCACTTATTTATGTCAATAGTCAACTTAATTTTATATCTACATTGTAGCATTCAAGTACATGTCCACAGTGGAGGTACTGGTCCTCCTTGGGTTATGACATGGTTCCATTACTGAGAACTAATAGAGCAGCGCAGTGGGGCAGGGTAGAGTTGCTGTCTTACAGCGCCAGGGACCCGGTTTCCATCCCGACTCTGGGTGCTGTCTGCATGGAGTTTGTACGTGTACCCCATAACCTGCGTGGGTTTTCTCCGGGAGATCAGCTTTCCTTCCCACACTCAGAAAGTCGTACAGATTTGTAGGCTAATCGACGTGGTAAAAATTGTAAAATTATCCCCAGTGTGTTGTTAGTGTGTGGGGCCTGCTGCACGGTGCGGACTCGGTGGGCCGAAGGGCCTGTTTCACGCTGTATCTCTAAACTAAACTACTTGTATCCCAAAGAGTTTGCAAATGGGAAATATGGCCTCCCGCCAATATATTTCAACCAAAAATATCAGCCAACCAAGGGTAACATAGTTAAACCAAGGGTGTTTGCTTCATCCATTCCGATATCGCTTTGAACCGAGTTCCCAGCCAGCAGAACATGCCTGCAGCCCCGCAGCAGATCCATCCATCTTCATAATGCTTGCTCCTCTGTATGGGTCGTACGCAAGTCAGGCGTTGGTGGCCTATGGAATACTTGTACCTTCAGCTGAGACAATAATAGAAGTTGTAAATAGCTAAAACCTTGGCCATGCGGTATTCCACCAAGGGCCATCATTATATGGGTGGGACGGATTCCACATACTATTCCACCTGCTGTTTCACCAACATCTTGTACAGCTGCAAAATTAAACTCCAACTCGTATTGAATGCTCCAACTAATAAGGCAAGCGAGTCATATGCCTTCTTCATCACTCTGTCTATCTTCATCACCATCACCATCTTCATCACCATTTTAGTGATCTCCATCACCATTTTGGAGGAACTAGAAACTTGTACCCCTGGGTCTCTCTTCTCCACAACACTCTCCAGGGCCCCGTCATTCACTGTATAAATGTGTGATACTGACCCAGGTCTGAAGAGAGGGATCGTTTTAGTAAAAGTGACACCAACCTTCCTTGCAGAGTCCAAAATCAGCAATTTTCACATAACCCTGTGTGTCCAAGAGCAAGTTGTCGAGCTTCAGGTCTCTGCAGGAACAACAGTCATATTATTGTTGTCTAACATGAATAATTTGGGAAAATCGCAATCATTTGGGAATAGTTTGAAGTAAAAAATAAGCAAAACATTCAGCATTATTAAAAAATACAACCGGCGAAGGCAATTAATTTAAATAGCCCTCAAGTAAGGAAATGTCCTAACGGTCAGCAATTGTACCCTACTTCTGAGTTCTCCAGCCTGTTGATGTCTCTCAGTAATGTCTTTAGTTTAGTTCAGTTTAGTTTAGTTTAGAGATACAGCGCAGAAACAGGCCCTTCGGCCCACGGGTCCGCGCTGATCAGCGATCCCCGCATACTAACACTATCCTACACACACTAGGGACAATTTTTACACCACACCAATTAACCTACAAACCTGTACGTCTTTGGAGTGTGGGAGGAAACCGAAGATCTTGAGGAAAACCCACGCAGGTCACGGGGAGAACGTACAAACTCCGTACAGACAGCACCCGTAGTCGGGATGGAACCCGGGTCTCTAGCGCTGCAAGCGTTGTAAGGCAGCAACTGTGCTGCCCTACCTGTCCCGTCAGTCTCAACATCTCTCATTCTTTATGCTCCACAGTGGTGGACCTGGATGGAGCAGCAACAGGCGGAATTTAATCCTGCTGGGCGCAAGGTGATGCATTTTGGAAGGATTAATGAGGTGGTGAAGACAAACAGGTAATTGGGTTTGAGAGGACAAGAACAATGAGTGCTCGGGCCCGAGAGGGTATTGAGAAACAGAGGGACCTTGGTGTACAGCTCCAAAGATCCTTGATGGTGGCGGCAGTACAGGTAGATTAATTGGTGAAGAAGGCATACAGAATAGTGGCCTTTATAAGCTGGGCACACGGAGGTCATGGTACAAATTAGACAAGGCATTTGTTGAGCCACAACTGGTGCCATGCAGGGAGAGAGGACAGAGCAATGGGAGGAGGAGGCGGGAGCGGTCAAGCGGGAAGCGGACAAAGTCACCACCAACAGCAAGAAGAGCAGCAGGTGAGAGGGGAGGAAGGCCCAAGGTGACCCTGTTTGCCCCAGAGCCTACAATGTGAGCAGCAACAAAAGCCGTGTCACTGGACCATGTGGTGGGTGAAGAAGGGCTCGCTGGTGCGCCTCGCAAGTCGGTGGTGGGATCAGAAGCCGGCACCCTATACGGCCGGGGAGACGGTGCGAGCCACGAGTGGCATCGGCAGCTCCATTATACATCCATTATAAAGGGTCCGTTAAAACGAGGGTTTACTGTATTAAAATGAGTCTCAAACCTGTTTGTAAGACACAAAATGCTGGAGTAACTCAGCAGGACAGGAAGCATCTCTGGAGAGAAGGAATGGGTGACGTTTCGGATCGAGACACTTTTTGTGTAGTATAAAAATTATCTGACCTGTACACAATTTTGTTGTCATGTAGAAACTGCAATCCAAGAACAACACATGCAGAGTAGAACCTGCAGAGAGAAAATAATAATACGTTTGCACATTATTTTTAATTGTCGTCACATTGCATTATCAAACATCAAGTTTGTGGACAGACTACTCCCCACACAATTTCTTCCATTACAGTCCTATGATGCAGCTCCATAAGACTTTGGTTGGGCCACATTTGCAGTATTGCGCGCAGTTCTGGTCACCCCATTACAGGAAGGATGTGGAGGCTTTGCAGAGGAGGTTCATCAGAATGCTGCCTAGATTAGAGTGTATCAGGTACAAGGAGAGGTTGAATAAACAAATTGTTTTCTCCGGAACGTCAGGGGGTTGATGGCAGACTTAATAATAAAAGTACATAAAATTATGAGAGGCAAATAGTGCAGACAGAAGCTTTTGGTGTCCAACACTAGAGGGCATAGCTATAAAGTGAGAGAGGGAACGTTTAGTGTTGAGCGGGGCAAGTTATTTTACTGAGAGTGGTGGCGGTCTGGAATGCATTGCCAGGGGCGGTGCTGGGGGCAGATATGGTGGTGCCGTTCAAGAAGCTTTTAGCTAGGCACACGGTGAATCTGTGGAATTGTTTGCCACAGAAGGCTGTGGAAGGCAAGTCAGTGGATACTTTTAAGGCAGAGATAAATAGATTCTTGATTAGTACAGGTTTTGGGGTGAAGACAGGAGAATGGGGTTAGGAGGGAGAGATAGATTAGCCATGATTGAATGGTGTAGACTTGATGGGCCGAATGGCCTAATTCTATTCCTATTCCTTATGAAGTGCAAGGAATAGAGGGATATGGATCATGTACAGGCAGATGAGATCAGTTTAACTTGGCGTCATGTTCGGCACAAACATTGTGGGCCGACGGGCCTGTATCTTTGCTGTACTCTACTATCTTCGATGTTCTATACATATTCAGTCTCAAGAGAACCTTTGAAGCGCCTCATGGTGCACACAGGCCAGTCAGAGGGTGGTGAATCTGTGGAGTTCATTGCCATGGAAGACTGTGGAGACCAAGTCAAAGGATATTTTTTAAGGTGGAGATAGATAGATTCTAGATTAGTATGGGTATCAGGTGTTATGGGAAGAAGGCAGGAGAAGGGAAAGATAGATCAGCCATGACTGAATGGCGGAGTAGACTTGATGGGCCAAATGGCCTAATTCTGCTCCTATCACTTATGAACTTGAACTTTCTATCAAAGTGAACAATCACATTAATTATCAATTTTAAAAGTAACTAAAATCAGACATTGCTAAATGAAGACTTGGGAATGAATACCACTTGCAACAACAGATTAACGTTCATGAAATTTGAAAGCTACCATGACTCACATCGCCCTGGGTTCTGAGAAGACGTCAGCGTGAATGTGCATCATCAGATCACCGCCGGCTGTGTATTCCATCACAAAACATACATGCTCAGGGGTTTGAAAACAGGCAAACAGGTTGACCAGGAACGGGTGACTGGAGAGGTTTACCGTCTCGAATATTCGTTTCTCACACATTAAGCTGTGGAGACAAGAGAAAATGTAAGTATTGTTTGTTTTTTGTGTGTACGTGTGTGTGCACGTGTACGTGTGTGTGTACGTGTACGTGTGTGTGTACATGTACATGTGTGTGTGCGTGTGTGTACATGTGTGTATGTACATGTGTGTGTGCATGTGTGTGTGTACTTGTGTGTGTACGTGCATGTGTGTGTATATGATCGAGATATGTGTAGGAAAGAATTGCAGATGTTGGTTTGAAGCGAAGGTAGACACAAAAAGCTGGAGTAACTCAGCGGGACAGGCAACATCTCTGGAAAGACGGAATGGGTGATGTTTCGGGTCGAAACTGTTCTTCAGACTTTGATCTATTTATATATATATATATATATATATATATATATATAGTGTGTGTGTGTGTGTGTGTGTGTGTGTGTGTGTGTGTGTGTGTGTGTGTGTGTGTGTGTGTGTGTGTGTGTATTTGTGAGTATGTGTGTATATACACACACTGAACTTTTTTCTCTTGTTTATTATATTGTTTGCAGTGTACTGTTTACATATTCTGTTGTGCTGCTGCAAGGAAGAATTTCATTGTTCTATCTGGGACATGACAATAAAACATTCATCTTGACTCTTGTCTAGATAGACACAAAAAGTTGGAGTTCAGAGAAAGAAGTTGGGTCCCACTCTAGAGGTGTAGGAAGGAACTGCAGATGCTGGTTTACACCAAAGATAGACACAAAATTTCTGGAGTAACTCAGCGGGACAGGCAGCATCTCTCGAGAAAAGGAATAGGTGACGCTTCGGGACGAGACACTTCAGACTGAGAGTCGGGGGAGAGGGAACCGAGAGATATGAAACGGTACATAGAACAAATTAATGAAAGAAAGAAAGCAAAAAGAAACATCAAAGCCAGCAACGATGATCAAGGAAAGATGATGGAGCCCACATTGGTCCATTGCTGGCTGTGGGGAAGATGATAATGAGTAATACACACTGAAACTTAGCAGGACGACAGTGAAACTAGTGCGACGACTAGGGTGGTGGAGGGACGGAGAGAGGGGATGCAAGGGTTACTTGAAGTTAGAGAAATCGATATTCATACTGCTGGGGTGTAAGCTGCCCAAGTGAAATACGAGGTGCTGTTCCTCCATTTTGCATTTGGCCTCACTGACAGTGGAGGGGGTCCAGGACAGAAAGGTCAGAATGGGATGGGGAGTCACAGATCACAGAAACAGCTTCTCGTCAGGATGAACAAAAGGACACACATCGTGGCCTCACCAGGTGTGAGAACATCTCTCCCACTTCACACATTAGATCTCTCCGACATTCACAAGGATGGTTATGCTAGATCAATTGGACTCGGCCGTGTCCAGTTCGCTTCCTGGATGCTCCACCTAGGTTCATCCTTCCACTGTTCCAGCATAGCATCACGATGAAACCCAGTGAATAAAGGGTCTGTCCCACCTTGCGACCTTTTTTACTCGTGGACATTTTTCATCAGGCTAGAAAAAATGCCGCGACCTACTTGATGCCACGAGTACCTACGACTAGCATCACGACCTGTTACGACCTACCTACGACCTTGTGACGACCATGCTGCGAGTATGAGTCAAGGGCAAACCCGGCAGAGGTCGTGAAAGTGGGACAGGCCCTTTACGAGGCCATTTCTAAATCAACATCAGTGACTCTAGAGTCACACATGAGTCAGAGCTGGTAAAGGGAGCTTGGGCAAATTTCTTAATTTCCTCTCTGAAGGAGATTACAATGGCATTACAATGGATAGTTCTAAAAATAAAATCTCACAGGGTGGGGTTTTGAAGCCAGGACCCTGGATTACTTCGACTGTGGCACCTCATCACCATCAACTGAGAGGGAAGAGAAAACAAAAGCTGAATACTTTACGTGTGAATTACAGGACTAGAAAGACTGGATGGAGTGGATGTTTCCACTAGTGGGAGAGTCTAGGACCAGAGGCCATACCCACAGAATTAAAGGACGTACATCTATGAAGGACATGGAGGAATGTCTTTAATCAGAGGGTGGTGAATCTGTGGAGTTCATTGCCACAGAAGACTGTGGAGGCCATCAATGGAGAATTACAAACTCTTGATTAGTATGGGTGTCAGGGTTATGAAGAGAAGGCAGGAGAATGGAGTTGAGAGGGAAAGATAGGTCAGCGACGATTAAATGTAATCTGAATTAGGCCATCAGTCTGAAGAAAGGTCTCGTCTCGAAACGTCACCCATTCCTTCTCTCCAGAGATGCAGCCTGACCCGCTAAGTTACTCCAGCATTTTGTGTCTAGCCACAGCGTGCAGCTTTGCACTCTCTGATGAGGTAGGAAGGAGAGTCAACAAACAGAGCAGGACCAAACCATGCACCTGTGGGGTGGGGAGCAGCAGCCAAACAGAAAGCTAGAAGACTGAAAGGAGAATGATGAGTCACGGGTAAAGAATGCCAGTGTGAGCGTAATGAAACCATGGGCGTCACTGCTTTCATCACATCCCACGATCGAGATTAAGAATCAAAAACAATTTCCAAAGTTACGTATCAAATCAAAGAAGGATGAACTATCTGAGGCAAATAATGCAGTTTTGTTTAAAGGGAAATGAGACAACCTTATGTGAAAAAGACATGAAGACCAGTGTGATAATGACAGAGTAAAGGGCCTGTCCCACTTACGCGATTTTTCCGGCGACTTACCGGGACTCGTCATAACCGCAGCAGGTTGCCGAATATTTTCAACAATTACAGAAGGACCTCTTTGCTCCTATATTCGATTCCTCTTGTTCTAAATTTCTCTTGTTGAAAATTTTCAACGTTGAAAATCCGGCGGCGACCAGAAAAAGGTTGAACTCTTTGGACGACTACTCACGAACGTACAGTAATGCCTGTATGGTCGTGAGTAGTCGCCCAAAGAGTCGTACTTTTTTCTAGTTGCCGCTGGATTTTCAACATTGAAAATTTTCAACAAGAGAAATTTAGAACAAGAGGAATCGAATATAGGAGCAAAGAGGTCCTTCTGCAATTGTACAGAGCCCTAGTGAGACCACACCTGGAGTATGGTGTGCAGTTTTGGTCCCCTAATTTGAGGAAGGACATTCTTGCTATTGAGAGAGTGCAGCGTCGGTTTACAAGGTTAATTCCCGGGATGGCGGGACTGTCATATGCTGAGAGAATGGAGCAGCTGGGCTTATACACTCTGGAGTTTAGAAGGGTGAGAGGGGATCTCATTGAAACATCTAAGATTGTTAAGAGTTTGGACAAGCTAGAGGCAGGAAACATGTTCCCGATGTTGGGGGAGTCCAGAACCAGGGGTCACAGTTTAAGAATAAGGAGTAAGCCATTTAGAACTGAGACAAGGAAACACTTTTTCTCACAGAGAGTGGTGAGTCTGTGGAATTCTCTGCCTCAGAGGGGGGTGGAGGCCGGTTATCTGGATGCTTTCAAGAGTGAGCTAGATAGGCTCTTAAAAATAGTGGAGTCAGATGATATGGGGAGAAGGCAGGAACGGGGTACTGATTGGGGATGATCAGGCATGATCACATTGGCTCGAAGGGCCGAATGGCCTATTCCTGCACCTATTGTCTATTGTGGCGGCAAATTGGCGAAAAAAATCGCGTAAGTGGAACAGGCCCTTAAGCAAATACATCTGCTATGCTGAAGGACGGACAGTTATGCTCTATTTCATTCTTCAATTGTGAATGAAACACAGTGCACATGTGATTAAAAAGGAAATAACATTTCACCTGTCGACCTCATCTCTTGCGACAATATCTCCTTTCTTCAAGGCTTTTATGGCAAACAGCTGTCCAGACTTTCTGTATTCCGACAAGAGCACCTGAAAGGAAGAAAATCTCTATGGTGACAAATGCTAAAGTGCAAAGAAAACAGACTGTTCACTTCTATCACCTCAAGGCCTGGGGTGATAATTATGAGTAAATCGCAAAATGCTGGAGGAACTCAGCAGGTTAGGCAGTATTTGTGGAGGAAACGGACAGATAACATTTCGAGTCAGGACCCTTCTTCAGACTAACTCGATAACTATGTAGTTCAATAGTTGAAAGTCTTGGTGAATGTCCATATTAGACTAGAGAAACAAGGAACTGCAGATGCTGATTAATACACAAAAATACATAAAGGGCCGGTGTAACTGTGGACCAGACAGCATCTCTGGAGAACATGGATTGGTGATTTTGAGTTGAGGCCATTATTCAGGCTCGAATAAGGGTCAACCCAAAACGTCGCCTATCCATGTTCTCCAGAGGTGCTTCCTGACCTGCTGAGTAACTTGCATTTTGTGTCATTTTTCTATCTTAGACTTCCTTTTATGAGTGGCGACTAAAGAGTTTGGTAGTTCAAATATTTATTACTAATCAAAAAAAGTATAGCAAACAAAAATATAATTTGCTTTCATTTGTCTGTAGTAGATAGACAATAACTCGCCATTACTGGGTTAAGATATGCTGAATACATTCTAAATAGGTAATAAGTCGTCCGACCTATCACTTTCACCTTGAAGGGTCCAGTCATCCAGAAATATCATGCTCATAAATTCATGTCATTGGAGCAGAAGTAGACCATTCGGCCCATCGAGTCCACACCGCTATTCAATCATGGCTGATGTCGTTCCCTTTCAACCCCATTCTCTGGCTTCTCCCCATAAACCTTGACACACGCACTAATCAAGAATCTGTTAATCTCCACCTTAAAAATATCCATTGACTGCCTCCAAAGCCTTCTGTTGGCAATGAATTCCACAGAGTCACCACACTCTGACTAAATAAATTCCTCCTCATCTCCTTTCTAAAGATGCATCATTTTATTCTGAGACTGTGCCCTGTGATCCTAGACTCTCCCACTAGTGGGAAGATACTCTCTGCATCCACTCTATCCCTTCACTATTCGGTAAGTATCAGATGGATACGCTTCTAGAACATTTTAGAACTCTATTAGATTAAAAAATGGCCACAATCAAAAATGTACTCAATGATAATGACACATGGTGTCCACTTCTGCACTGCTTGGCTTCTCCTTGACACAACAACCACAATTAATCTACTGCAATAAGCTATAACAATCGCCACATCAACTGACACTGAAGCAGTGAATTTTAGACAGAATGTTCCTTTTCACCAAGAATATCCAGTCAGAAATGTATTAGAATCAACAAACTGATCAGATGCTTTTGACAATAGACAATAGGTGCAGGAGTAGGCCATTCGGCCCTTCGAGCCAGCACCGCCATTCAATGTGATCATGGCTGATCATCCCCAATCAGTACCCCATTCCTGCCTTCTCCCCATATCACCTGACTCCGCTATCTTTAAGAGCCGTATCTAGCTCTGTCTTTAAATTAGCCAGAGAATAAATGTTCAATGATAAAGATGTCTTATGCTTCTGCCCATAATAATCAGTGTAAACAGTTCAATTCTACAGTCATGTGAAGACTTTACTTTCAGACTATTAGAAGTGGAATACTAATAATTAATGTGTGCACAAATGTTTTTTTTTACTGTACAGAGTTTTCATGTTCTTCCAGTGACTGCGTGGGTTTTCCCCGGGTGCTCTGGTTTCCTCCCACATTCCAAAGACATGCAGGTGGCTTCTGTAAATTGTTCAATCGTTGCAACTTCCACTCCAAATCAACCATCATACTAGCATGTTAAACATTTTTTCGTTTGCGTTTATTGTCACTTAACCAATTAAGGTACAGTGAAATGTAAGTTACAATTTCATGTTCAATATTACCCACTCATTTTCAGGAATATATGAACAGGAGTTTTCACACTCTCTCTAATGGTTGGCAGGCTTCTAATTGTGTTCGTGCATAGACTAACAGAGCCTGAAACATCCCCACTGCTTTGACAATCTGCCTTGAAGTTTCTACCAATTTTCAGAACTATTCCATTAATTGTAAAGGCCATTACAAGATCAATTTTAACCAGATGAGAGATTCAAGAAATTAATTATTGAATATCAAGGATCAGACACAAATATAATTTCACTGCACATCTTTCATTTCACTGCACTTCTTGTATGTGTATGTCACAAATAAAGTTGACTTGATTTGAAATGTTTTGAAGGCCACCACAATGAGACAACTAACCAGAAGGACAGAATTTTGTAACAATGGGAGCTTCTCATCTCATAACACCTTCAGCTTACAAACATCCCCCAGTGCTTCACGTGGGTTTAAGGATAATCAAAGCAATGTGATAAACTTTTGATACCAGAAATCGATCTGAAGTGAAAGTTTTTGTTCGGCAATGTATTTTCAAAATACTTTTGGACAACTTTAGATCACACAACGCAAATGGAGATCACCCAATATACTGTGGTCAGCGAGGAAGAGTTGGGAAGAAGGGCCCGTTTCCCTGCTGTATGATTCTATGACTAATGTACAGTGCTTTTACCACCACATACAATGATGAAAATTAAGACAATGCTGCAAAATGAGAGACAAGCCTTTTTCAACCAGCCCAATATCTCAAAGTGATCCCACTTCACGGCTATCCTATTTCTGTGCATTCATGGATCCCACTCCTCCCTCCTTTTCTCATTACTGTTTGTTCAATTCCTGCTTACTGCAATCACTCCCTTACCTGCACTTTTCCACCGAGTGGCGCCGTCAGCGATAGCAGCCTCGCCAATGGTCTGTCTGTCTTCTTGTCTTTTTTGTTATTTTTAGTGTGTTTTAAAAGTATGTGTTAATGTTCTCTGGTTTGTTTTAAGGGGGGGGGGGGTGGGGGAAGGGGGTCGGGGGGAACTTTTTTTCAATCTCTTACCTTGCCGGAGATGCGATTGTTTTCCAGATCGTATCTCCGGTCACTCTGCAGCCTAACATCGTGGAGCTGGAGGCCTTCGCTCGGGACTGACTTTGAGCCCCACCGCGGGGACGTGGACTTACCATCGGAGCCTGTGATCCCTTGCCTGGGATCGACGCTTCAACCATGGCCTGCGGATTTCACCATCGAGGAGCTCGCAGTCTCGGGTAGAGACTGATGTCGGGAAGCTCCAAAGTCGCAGAGGGTTTTGTTGCTTTTAATTGGTATGACAGTATGGCAAATCAGATGCCTCATATGTTGCAAAACACACTTGGCTAATAAAGTAATTATGATTATGATGACAAAATTACTGGCGTTGTGGGCAACGAAAAAGGTTATCTAAGATTACAACAGGATCTTGAGCAACTGGTCCAATAGACTGAGGAACAGCAGATGGAGTTTAATTCAGATAAATGCGCACGGTGTAGCATTTTGGTTTAGACAAACCAGAGCAACCCTTACATAGTTAATAGTAGGGCCACTGGGGACGAAAAACTCAAGGGATTGGGTACAAAGTTCTATGAAAGTGGCGACACAGGTGGATAGGGCGGTGAAGAAGGCATTTGGTATACCTGCCTTCTTCAGTCAATGTGCTCAATACAGGAGTTGGTATGTAATACTACAGCTGTACAAGACATTGGTAAACCCACATTAGGAATATTGTGTATAGTTCTAATTGCCCTGCTATGGGACGGATGTCATTAAACAAAAAAGTGTGATAACAATATTTACAAGGATGTTTAAGAAGGAACTGCAGATGCTGGAAAATCGAAGGTAGACAAAAATGTTGGAGAAACTCAGCGGGTGAGGCAGCATCTATGGAGCAAAGGCCCGAAATGTTGCCCATTTCCTTCGCTCCATAGATGCTGCCTCACCCGCTGCGTTTCTCCAGCATTTTTGTCTACCTTTACAAGGATGCTTCCTGGTTTGAATGGTTTGAGAGAAGCTAGATAATCTGCGTCTTTTTTCCCTTGAGGGTAGGAGGTTGAGGGGTGACCATGTACTAACATATTAAAATATGCAAGGCACAGGTATGATGAATGACCACGCAGGATTTTCCCAAGGGTAGGGAAATCAAATACCAGAGCGTTGAGATTTAAGGCGAGAGGGGAACGATTTAAAAAGGGACCCAAGGGGGACATTTTCACACGGAGTGTCGTGCGTGCTTGGACTGAGCTACCAGAGGACGTGGTAGAGACGGGTACAATTTTTACATTTAGGACTATTGGCCCATCGAGTCTACTCGATCTGTGGATAGGAACATTCTAGAGGGAATATAATAAAAATGGACCACAGATTCTGGTTTATACCAAAGACAGGCACAAAGTGTTGGAGTAACTCAGCGGGTCAGGCTGCATCTCTGGAGAACATGTTCAGGTGATGTTTCGGATCGGGACCCTTCTTCAGACTGAACGGACGACCTGAAACTCCACCTGTCCATTTTCTCCAGAGATGCTGCCTGACCCATTGAGTTATTCCAGCTTTTTGTGTCCATCTTAAGTTTCGGAGGGATACGAGCCAGCCGCAGGCAGCTGAAGAAAGGGGTATTTGTAGATCAGGACCTCAGACCTGGCACAAAACCATGACTAGAGAGGCGATCCCTGCCTTATAATATACTTCTGAAACCCAAGCAATCTCCAGTAAGCATCTCAAGGTAATGGAAAAATGCCACATAATTCCACATAAATGTCAGATAAAGCGAGACCAAGCGCTGGCTCGACGATCGCTTTGCCCAACACCTCTGCTCAGTTCACACTAACCAATCTGATCTCCCGGTGACTCAACACTTCAACTCCCCTCCCATTCCCAATCTGACCTTTCCGTCGTGGACCTCCATTGCCAGAGTGAAGCCCAGCGCAAATTGGAGGAACAGCACCTCATATTTTGCTTAGGTCGTTTACACCCCAGCGGTATGAACATTGACTTCTTTAACTTCAGATAGTCTTTGCTTTTTCCCTCCGTCCCCTCCCCTCTCTTAGCTCTCCCACAAGCCTACTGTCTCCGCCGCTTCCTTTCTTTTCCCCGCTCCCCCTCACAGGAGCACAATTTACAGGGGCCAATTAATCTGCAAACTTGCGTGTGTGTGTGTGTGGAAAGATTTACAAAACAACAAACCACAGACCAGTGGCAATCCTACCCAATTTGAGTGCTTACCTTTCCAAAGTGTCCCCTGCCCAAGACTGCAATGAGTTTGAAATCATGTAGACTCAGTGAAGATTTGGGAGGTATGCTGTATGAAGGAAAAGGAATACATTAATGCAAATGAGAATAAAAATCTACAGTTCAGTCTTTGTTAAGGATGCAATGGCATTTAGATTCAAAGAAGTTTACAGTACACACGGGCATTCAGTCACAGGCATAACCCAAAGGCATCACCATTGAATTCTACAATTTCAATTAACCAGAAAACCCCTGTCTATTTCTCCTCCTATTTATCCTGATCCTCACTCACATGCCCTGTGAGAAGGAAGGAGAATGGGGGTCAGAGGGAGAGATAGGTCAACCATGATTGAATGGCAGAGTAGACTCGATGGGCCAATAGGCCTAATTCTGCTGCTATGACTTATGGACATGAACTTCCCACAATATCGTCAGTCCCCAATCAAACTATTTCTTTACCCAACACCAGGAGCGGGAAACCTTTTCATGTTGGAAGGCCGCATTAAGTTAGCTGTAAACTAATAAGGCCGCATCTAAGAAACTTCAATTAGATATAGGATTATTTTGTTGAATCTTCTTGTACCCTTTAGTATTTTAAATACATTCATTTTAAGATTAAAATAAAAATAAAAGACGAACAAAAACATGTTAATAAAAATAAAAGGATTTGTTCTACAAAATTTGGATTCATTCAAAAGGCCGCACTTAATGGCCTAGAAGGCCGCATGCAGGTTCCCCACCCCTGCCCTACACAGATCTAGCCTATCTGTCAACACCGACACACACCTCCCACTGAATTATCTGCCACCCCTCCCCACCCACTGCCACTCTTCATTGGGTTCCACTCTTCACCTTCCTAATTTAGTAGTTAAAGGATCTTCAGACAAGAGTGGTCAAAATGTGGGAGAATTTCTTCTGAAGACTGAAGGCAATTTATTTCAATCTAAGCCAGCATGCTAAAGGAGCAGAATTGGGCCATTCGCCTCTCAAGCCCATTCTCCTGCCTTCTCCCCATAAACCCTTGACATCCTTACTAATCAAGAATCTGTAAATCCCTGCCTTAAAAATACACAATGACCTTGACTCCATAGCCGTCTGTGGCCGTGAATTCTACAGATTCACCACCCTCTGACTAAATAAATTCCTCCTCATCTCATTTGATGAGAGGAGAGCTATTCAGCGCGTCGTCCACAGAGCGCACAAGATTATTGGGACACCGCCACCAGCCTTGGAGGGCATCTACCACACACGGTGCTTCAGGAAGGCTGTCAGCATCCATAAAGACTCCTCTCACCCTTGTAATGGACTGTTCGAACTACTCCCTTCCGGCAGACGTTACAAGGCCTTCTACGCCCGCACCTCCAGACTCAGGAACAGCTTCATTCCCAGAGCTATAGCGGCTCTGAACCGGCCCTGCTGAGTGCCCCCCACCCCCATGGACTGTCTCCCTCAGATAGTCACATCGCACAAACACATCTGCACTTTAGTCTGTTCTGACTGTTTTACTGTTTTAATGTTCTTTTTACAAACCGTTCTCACGGTATCTAAATCTAAATTTTATTAGTTATTTAAAGTATGACATCAGATGGAAGCTGCAAACCCAAATCTCGTTGTATTTATGTGCAATGGCAATAAAATATATTATTATTGTTATTACTATTCTATTCATTTTATTCTGAGACTGTGCCCTCTGGTCCTAGACACTCCCACGAGTGGAAACATCCTCTCCACATCCACTCTATCCAGGCCTTTCACTGTTCGGTAAGTTTCAATGAAGTCCCCCCCTCATCCCTCTAAACTCCAATGAGTAGAGGCCCAGTGCCGTCAACCGCTCATCATATGTTAAATTACAACACATCAAATTATCAAAACACAAGGCATGTTGACTATAGTTGATTGTGCAATTAGTTTTAAAGATATAGATGACTGTAAACAATCACAAACATTTATAATTACATACTGACTGCCACGGTACCAGAGAGTAGTGAGGAATACAGTGATCTTTCTTGAACTAGTTCACAGATCCCTAAATGGGCAGCCCAGGCAGATGGATGTTGGTGACAGCATCTGTGATACGAGCATTCATCAGCCGGGCGACACAGAATACACGGACAGAGAGGTCTTGGTACGACTTTATAGATTTTGGTTAAGCCACAGCTAGAGTACAGTGGTGAGATCTGGTCACCACACTAGCAGAAGGATGCAACTGCATTAGAGGGAGCGCAGAGGAGATTTGCCGGGATGTTGCCTGGGGTGGAGTGTTTTAATTAAGAGGAGGCTGGATAGACAGGGCTTGTTTTTCTTGGAGCATAATATTTGGGACACATGGCTTCACAGGTATTTGTAATTGCTCAGGTGTGCTTAATTGCCTCCTTGATGCAGATATAAGAGAGTTCTCAGCACCTAGTCTTTCCTCCAGTCTTTCCATCACCTTTGGAAACTTTTATCGCTGTTTATCAGCATGAGGACCAAAGTTGTACCAATGAAAGTCAAAGAAGCCATTCTGAGACTGAGAAACAGGAATTAAACTGTTAGAGACATCAGCCAAACCGTAGGCTTACCAAAATCAACTGTTTGGAACATCATTAAGAAGAAAGTGAGCACTGGTGAGCTTACTAATCACAAAGGGACTGGCAGGCCAAGGAAGACCTCCACAGCTGATGACAGAAGAATTATCTCTATAATAAAGAAAAATCCACAAACACCATTCTGACAGATCAGAAACACTCTTCAGGAGTCAGGTGTGGATTTGTCAATGACCACTGTCCGCAGAAGACTTTGTGAACAGAAATTCAGAGGCTACACTGCAAGATGCAAACCACTAGTCTGACTAAAAAAAAAAAAGGATGACCAGGTTACAGTTTACCAAGATGTATTTAAAAGAGCAACCATAGTTCTGGAAAAAGGTCTTGGGGCCAGATGACACGAAGATTAACTTATATCAGAGTGATGGCAAGAGCAAAGTATGGAGGAGAGAAGGAACTGGCCAGGATCCAGAGCATACCACCTCATCTGTGAAACACGGTGGTGGGGGTGTTATGGCCTCGGCATGTATGGCTGCTGAAGGTACTGGTTCACTTATCTTCATTGATGATACAACTGCTGATGGTAGTAGCATAATTAATTCTGAAGTGTATAGACACATCCTATCTGCTCGTTCAAACAAATGCCTCAAAACACATTGGCCGGCGGTTCATTCTACAACAAGACAATGATCCCAAACATACTGCTGAAGCAACAAAGGAGTTTTTAAAAGAAAAAATGGTCAATTCTCGAGTGGCCAAGTCAATCACCTGATCTGAACCCAATTGAGCATGCTTTTTATATGCTGAAGAGAAAACTGAAGGGGACTAGCCCCCAAAACAAGAATAAGCTAAAGATGGCTGCAATACAGGCCTGGCAGAGCATCACCAGAGACACCCAGCAACTGGTGATGTCCATGAATCGCAGACTTCAAGCTGTCATTGCATGCAATGGATATGCAACAAAATACTAAACATGACTACTTTAATTTACATGACATTGCTGTGCCCCAAACATTATGGTGCCCTGAAATGGGGGGACTATGGGGGGGAAGTTACACAGCTGTAATTTCTACATGGTGAAACAAAAATGTATAAAAATGGCCTTTATAAAAATCTGACAATGTGCGCTTTAACCACATGATTTTTTCTATTATAAATCTCAAATTGTGGAGTACAGAGACAAATAAATAAATGATGGGTCTTTGTCCGAAACATTATGGAGGGCACTGTATATCTCAGAGCAAGTACGGTAAATAAACGCCATCCTTACCTGCAACACCCACATCCTGAGAACAGAAAAAATTGTATTTACTTTAAACGGATTTAATGGCAATTCAAAGCAAATGTACCTGTGTTGCTTATTTTCTCTGTCTGATCTTTGTGGAGAAACAGTTTGACTTACATCAGTTTCGTCCAGCTGCAATGGAGAAACCAATGAATATGGAAATATCATTACACATGAACAGAAACAGTTCATTATAAAATACATACAAGTAAACACTTTAAGCTTTTGAAAACCTAAACCAGCAGTATGACAATGTCGTAAATTGTGGAATTTAATATTTTCAGATTTCATTGGGGCCTTTGGTTTGCCAGGAGTTTACTTTTTTTGAAATGGACTTTCAGGATCTTTTTCCAACGCGTACCTTTGAATGTCACATGATGGAAGCTAAATCATGAGTTTGGCTGCAGCTCTGTGGTTACGAAAGGTTGCCTAACAACAAACAGAGCCCTACTACAAGACAGGGATACATTTATAGCATTAATGACACGTTCTCAAACATTTTGCTTCCAAGAATAGATTTCCCAGGCATGCAAGACAAGAGTGGAAAGAAATCTAAGCACTACAGCTATGTACAGCCAAGAAAATAGGGGAAGCTGATAATAGTCTTAACTCTTTACCACGTGATTGCATCAGCCAGTTAAACCGTGACTATGAGAGCACGTTGATACCGGGTACGAGCAGCAGGTACTGAGTAACCAATCTTCTCCACAGCTCGATTCGGGAACGCAATGGAATATTCACTAAAGGACATAGAGTGCTGGAGTAACTCAGCGGGTCAGGCAGCATCTCTGGACAGCATGGATAGGTTTTGGGTCGGGACCCTATCCATGTTTTTTTATACAAATGTTGGTGGGTATATGAAACGAGCTGCCAGAGGAGGTATTTGAGGCAGGTACTATTGTTACGTTTAAGAGACATTTGGGCAGGAACATCGGTTGGATAGGTTTGGAATGTTATATGCCAAGTGTGGGCAGAGGGGACTTGAGAGAAGGGGCATGGGTGTAGGTTAGTTGGGCTGAAAGGCCCGTTTCCACGCTGTATGACATGTTCTCCACAAATGCTGCTTGATCTGCCTCGTTACTCCAGCACTGTTGTGCCCTTTCGTGTAAACCGGCATATGTGCCTCCTCATTCCCACTGTGGAATATTCTCTATTTGCCTGGCTGAGAGCAAGCAGCTTGACGCCAGTCAGGAACAAGAAACCCCATTGATCGTTGGTTCCTCCACACCCGATGCATTCCCTTCACCGCCCACACACAGAGGCCGCAGTGAACAACCATCAACAAAATACAGTGCATTTACTCAGCACCTCCCAGACCCACACACTCCACCGCTAACAAGAGCCGCAGGCGCGGGGATCACCATCATCTACAGCTGTTCCCCCAGCCACACAACATTGCAATCACGTACATACTTAGTCAAAAACACAGACCGGTAGGCCTGAGGCCTACCGGTCGGTGTTTTTGACTAAGTATGTACGTGATTGCAATGTTGTGTGGCTGGGGGAGCAGCTGTAGATGTCACCAGAGCGTGGCTCAGCTACACATTCCGAAGAGTAATAATGGATGAGAGATAGATGCTTGCTTGACCAGAAATGCCAGCAAACCAAGAAAGAACAAGTAAAATAATGTACTGGAACAACAGTCAGCTGCTTAACAAGCTAGGGCCTTGACGCCTCCCTACCAAGCACAGTCCCAAAGATGTGTAGAAATGGCAGAGCACACTGAGGAAAGGAGTTGATGTCCGATAGGGAACACGCCACAAAGGGAATTTCTGTTTTGACAACAGCCACAGTACACAGAGGAGCGGGAATAGGGTGGCACGGTGGTGCAGCGGTAGAGTTGCTGCCTTACAGCGGCAGAGACCTGGGTTTGATCCTAACCACGGGTGTTGTCTGTACAGAGTTTGTACGTTCCCCTTTTACCACATGGGTTTTCTCCAGGTGCTCTGGTTTCCTCCCACTTTCCAAAGCCGTAAAGGTTTGTAGGGTAATTGGCTTTGGTAAAATTGTAAAATCGTCCCTAGTATATAGGACAGCATTAGTGTACAGCAGGGGTTCGCAACCTTGTTCTGCATAGGGGCCAGGATGCATGTCTGCCAGCGGATGGCGGGCCACATCTATCACGTGTACACATGGATCCCGCCCCGGGTGGCAGGCATCAAATCACGTGTTCACAGAAGGTAGACAATAATGCTGGAGAAACTCAGCGGGTGAGGCAGCCTCATGCAATCCTTGCATGTCTCACCCGCTGAGTTTCTCCAGCATTTTTGTCTACTTTAGATTTTTCCAGCATCTGCAGATCTTTCTTAAATGTGTTCACAGGAGGTGTGCAGCGGTCTAGCCAGAGCTCGGAACTCGACGCTCGGCGGGCCTGATGGTTACGGGAAAAAAAATCCACCTGCGGGCCAGATGATTTCGGGTTATGGGCCGCATTATGCCCGGGGGCCGTAGGCTGCCGACCCCTGGTGTACAGGGTGATCGCTGGTTGGTGCCGAAGGGCCTGTATCCACACTGTATCTCTAAAGTCTAAAGGTAGGGCAGGATCTGAGGAGAACATTGGATATCCGTGTGTCCTCCAGAGATGCTGCTTGACCTGCTGAGTTACTCCAGCACTTTGTATCCAAAAGAAAGTCGGGCATAATCAATGAAGCAGCCGTCAACAAGACCATCAGTGAGCAGCGGTTTGTCTAATAGCAGGTACAGCTGATGGATTGTCAGCAGCAATGGTTTGTCATACTCTGGAAAGGCACAAGTAACTTGACAGCAGACATAATAGAGAGCGGGCATAATCGATAGGCAGCTGCAGGTCTGACAAAATAAATGAGACGTGGTGAATGGAGAGCAGGTTGTCTGACAGCATGCACAGTCAAAAGAAAAATGAATGTGTCAATGGGCACAATCAGTGGAAGAGCAGTCAGTCTATCCGTGAGCACAGCTGTCAGAGTGGCAATCTCTCTCCCAGCAGAGATGTTTATACTGGAGCAATGGAACCCAGCTCCCACCATTTTTCCAGCTTTCTTCCTCCCCCCCCGCCACAATCAGTCTGAGGAAGGGTCCTGACCCGACCCAAAAAGTCTCCAGAGATGTGTAGCAAGGAACTGCAGATGCTGGTTTACACTGAAGATAGACTCAAAATGCTGGAGTAACTCAGCGGGACAGACAGCATCTCTGGAGAGAAGGAATGGGTAACATTACGGGTCGAGATCCTTCTTCAGACTGAGAGTCAGGGGAGAGGGAGACACAGAGATATGGAAGGGCAAGGTGTGAAAACGAGAGATCAAAGGGGACATAGTTCAAGGAAAATGTGGAGTAGATCATTGTTATCTGAGGGGAAGGCGACTCGACCCGAAACTTCACCATCTCTCCAGAGATGCTGCCTGACCAGCTGAGTTACTCCAGCACTTTGTATTATGTGGAGCAATTGGCCTCTTGACAGACAGTTTCTGGGTGAGGAGTCAGTAACATCAAAGGAAGCGTTAATGTGTTTGTCAAATCAGTCAACAGGAAACATATCGTAAAAATAGTCAATTCGTTAGGAACCGCAGTGATGATGTAGCAATTAGTCTGACATCACACACAATCCAGGGAGGAGTGGGGAGGGACGATGCAGTCACAACTGACAGGGAAATGATCAGTCTGTCAACTAGCACAGGAAAAATCAGTGTGAAATCAAGGATAGTCCACAAATTAGGGATCTGAGTGTCAACTAATATAATCAACAGAGGACTAGTCAGTCTGTCAGCTGTCACATTACAAGTCCAAAGGGAAGCGTTCAGAATATGTGCAGCACAATCTTTACAGCAGTCTAGCTGAGAACAGAAAGAGTCCCGAAAGAAGCAATCAACATATTATTGGGAACATTTGACAAACAAATTATTTGACGTTTATTCAGCAGTATAAATGTTGGAGCAGTCAGTCTGACTCGGTGAACGGCTGAGACCCTCTCTCACTACTCCCTCTGTGATACCCACTGCTCTCCGGTTTTAACACCATGTTTTAACCCGGTCTCGCTACCACAGTCTTGTGTGCTTCCTCAGCCCTAGCCAGCACCTTCATCTTGTGCCTTGTGGCTGATGAGAGTCTGAAGAAAGGTCCCGATCCGAAACGTCACAGAAGTATTTTCTCCAGAGATGTTGCTCCGTTGAGTTACTCCAGCATGTTGAGTCTATCTTTGGTATAAACCAGCATCTGCAGTTCCTTGTTTCTACTGATTATATATCCTGTCTATTCCTCTCATCATTTTATCTCACTTTAGAAGGTCACCCCACCATCCCCTACATATCAATGAGAACAAACCCAGCTTGAATGGCCTGTCCTTGGGCTAGCACACAGTTGCAATCATGGAGATGCTTCAGTGCCTTTACGTTTTGAAGTTTAAAAACATTTGGCATGTCAGCACATCCATCGCCCAACAAACCGTTACAGATGTACTGTACAAAGTACAGCACTTCACTAAGTTACTTCAGCACTTTTTTAGTAAACCAGCATCTGCAATTGTTTGTATCCATTCTGTAGAAAGTATCCTGTCTGGTAGCATCATATTAATGATTTGAACGAGGGGATTGAAGGCTTTGTGGCAAAGCTTGCAGATGAAATTAGTGTCGCAAAGTGTGGAGTCATGCATTTTGGTGGTAGGAATAAAGGCGTAGACTATTTTCTAAATGGGGAGAGAATCCAGAAATCGGAGGTGCAAAGGGACTTGGGAATGCTGGTGCAGGATTACCAAAAAGTTAATCTGTAAATTGAATCAGTAGTAAAGAAAGCAAACTCAATGCGAGTGTTTATTTCAAGAGGGCTTGTATACAAAAACAGGAATGTAATGCTGAGGCTCTATAAGACGATGGTAAGGCTACATTTGGAATATTGTGAGCAAGTTTGGGCACCATATCTGGGGAAGGATGTACTGGCTCTGGAGAGGGGCCAGAGGAGGTTTACAAGAATGATCCCAGGAATGAGAAGGTTAACATATGATGAGTGTTTGGCAGTACTGGGCCTGTACTTTCTGGAGATTAGAAGAATGAGAGGGGGGGGACCTCATTGAAACGTACAGAATAGTGAAAAGCTTGGATAGAGTGGATGTGGGGAGGATGTTTCCACTCTTGGGAGAGGCTAGAACTGGAGGTCATAGCCTCAGAATTAGACGTTATTTTAGGAAGGAGATGAGGAGAAATTTCTTTATTCAGAGGGTGGTGAATCTGTGGAATTATTTGCCACAGAAGGCTGTGGAGGCCAAGTTAGTGGATACTTTTAAGACAGTGATACATTCTTGATTAGTACGGGTGTCAGAGGTTATGGAGAGAAGGCAGGAGAATTGGGTTAGGAGGGAGAGATAGATCAGCCATGATTGAATGGCAGATTAGACTTGATGGGCCGAATGGCCCAATTCTGCTCTGATCACAGATGACCTTATGATCATGGCCAGGTACGGCACTTCCAACGCACAGGAATGCAAGAGGCTACAGAGTGGTGGAGTAAGCCCGGTCTATCAAAGGCACAACCCTCCCCTCCATCAAAAGCACTCCCTCCTTGTAATTAAACCCCTCCATTCCAGGCAACGTCCTGGAGCACCTTTTCTGTGCTCCTTCTCATGCCGACACGTCATTTCCGTGCTCTTTCCAATGCCACTACATCCTTAGGTGCAGGAACAGTCTGTGCGAAGGCCGAGTAGTCCATGAAGGAGCAATCTGTCGCAGGCACAATTGACAGGGATAGCGACCAGCACAGTGATGCAGCGGTAGAGATGCTGCCTCACAGCGCCAGAGAACCGGGTTCAATCCTGACCACGGGTGCTGTCTGTACCGAGTTTGTACGTTCTCCCGTGACCCCGTGGATTTCTCCAGGTGACCCTGTTTCCTCCCACACTCCAAACACACACAGGTTTGTAGGTTAATTTGGCTTGGATAAAAATTGTCAATTGCCCCTGGTGTGTAGTGTAGGATAGTGTTAGTGTACAGGGATCAATGGTCGGCATGGACTCGGTGGGCCGAAGGGCATGTTTCCACGCTGAATGTCTAAATTAAACTAGGTATTGCTGAGAGCAGATAGCCCGGCAGAGGCACAGGATGAGTCTGGAGCTCCTGACCACAGCACAAGGAGGAACAGAACGACCAGGATAGACCATCATGTACACATCAAAGCATCATTAACCAAAGATTGAAAGATAAACATCACGAGACTACAATGTAAAAGAAAAATAACTAGATAGGCAGGATTTGAAAATAGATATCTTGAGAAGTACACATCAATAGCCCAACATAGAAAGATGAAAAGAGGCACAAGTATGAAAGAATGATGCACCCACACCGGAACTACTTTTTGTAGACAACTAACACGGACCAAAACAGAAGCTGTACAGGATTGCGGGCATTAGCTTTAGTCTAGCCTTGCCCGAAGAAGAGTGGGATTAGAGGATGTTGTCCCAGCAAGTGGGACAGTGGGGCCCATACCTGAAGTTGCCTGTAACACTGCAATATGACAGACTGCATTGAAGAATAGAAGATATTAAGAAAATAACATGAGTTTTGTATTCACATATACCATTACTGCATTTCAACCAGATTTTTTCTTCTTCCAAATAGATCTCTATAAAACAACGTAGCTATAAGCTGACCTTGGGCAGACTGGGATCTTTCAAGGGGGATACTTTAAACTAAGATAGCGTCACTGTGTTGTAGTTTAGAGAAACCGGTCTCAACCCCCCCCCCCCACATCCACTCCAACTGTTGCACTCCTTTATACAAATCCCATTTACCGGCACGAGGTCCACAGCAGTGTGGTGAAGTTTGGGGAAAAATAGGCATGGTAAATCAGGCCGCCATGATAAGGTAATATGAGTTTCAGTTTGAAAGAGGGAGATTAAGTTTTTCACTGATGGAAGTAATACTGTGCGTACAACGAAGATCCTGATCTCATGGTAAAATGGCTCTGGTCCTGGACTCAATAGATCTTGAATAATCTCAGGAACCAACAGCTCAAACTTCTTCAAGGGAATTTTAAGTCAGACAAATAAGTGTATGGAACATTATCTAGCATTGCTAACATAGCAAGGAAACCGGTTCTTCAGCCAGTGTTGATCAGCAAACACTCAATACACCAATCCCATATTAATCCTATTTTTACCACATCTCCATGAACATCTTCACAAAAAGTAGGGAAATGTTTGAGGAAAGTCCAGAACTCAGGGCCTCTGCAGCAGAAGGCAAAGCAGCATGGTGGCGCAGCGGTAGAGTTGCTGCCTTGCAGCGCCATAGACCCAGGTTTGATCCCGACTACGGGTACTGTCTATGTGGAGTTTGTACGTTCTCCCCGTGACCTGCGTGGGTTTTCTCCGGGTGCTCCGGTTTCCTCCCACATTCCAAAGATGTACAGGTTTGACTTGGTATAATTGACTTGGTATAAATGTAAATTGGCCCTAGTGTGTGTAGGATAGTGTTAGTGTGCGGGGATCGCTGGTCGATGTGGAGTCAGTGGGCCAAAGGGAAACCAGAATGCTAAAAAAAGGTTGAAGCGATGGTTCTGGCATCAAATAAGCTGAGGCAATTGGAACTGGGCAATGTTAATGGAAAAGCTGAAAATAGGCAGATGTAGTGATGGTAGACAAAACTGCTGGTGAAACTCTGCGGGTGAGACTGCATCTATGGAACGAAGGAAATAAGCAACGTTTCGGGTCAAAACCCTTCTTCAGACTCAATGATGTAGTGATGGCATGGATTTGTGATCGGCAACTCTCCTTGGGATTAAAGTTCATAGAGCAGCTGAGAAGAGATGATGGACATCAGTTTTACACACGCACAATATCGTTCGTGAATTTGGATTTTGATCGTGGAAACTGCTTCAGGGCTATAGTTGGACAAAAATCTAATTGCAGATATTCAGAATTATAGGAAAGATGGCCAAGGCCTTGGGAAACGGCAAGTCTCTATCCATTTTCTTCACAAATGCTGCCTGACCCGCGGAGTACCTCCATTAACTTCTGCTGTGCTCAAGTCTCGAGCTTACTGTGGTAGCTATTCTTTGAAGTACACAATGTCCTCCTACTGTAAAATTAGGCAAGAACAAGCAAGGAGCGAGACAGAGGTTCTGCTGACCGAGCTTAATCATGGCGCCTGAGACCTGGGTTAAATTCTAACCTCGAGAGCTGTCTGTGTGGAGTTTACACGTTCTCCCTGTGACTGCATGGGTTTTCGCCAGGTGCTCCGATTTCCTCCCACATGCCAATGACATGCAGGATTGTAGGTTAATTGGCCCTCTGTAAATTGCCCCATAGTGTGTAGGGAGTGAATGAGAAAGTGGGATAACAGAGAACTAGTGTGAACCAATGATTGATGGTCGCCATGGACTGAAGGGCCTGTTTCCATGCTGTGTCTTCCTATCAATTCAAACAGAAAGGTTTCCAACCTGCATTGGCTTTTCACCGTTGAGGCTGCTCCTCGACTCCAAAGAAGCTTTTCGGGGCGTACTTGAATGTTCATCTCCCATATCTAACGACAACTTCTCAAACGATAGGTCTCTGAAACAAGAGAAGTTCCGTCATGTAGTGATATAATCAGCCAGGATGGATTTCATTCATATTCTCCAAATCACAGAAAACGACCAATCAGCCTGTTCCTTTTAAAATATTTCCACATCATATTAAAAAAATTATTTTCTGCATCTGCATCGCTGATATCAACCACAAACAGCAATGAGCCTGGTACCGATCTCTATGCCTCAGGGATTGGTGTCGCTATTTGTAGTTTGTATCAATGATTTGGATGAGAATGTGCAAAGCAGGATGAGTAGGTTTGCAGATGACATTAAAGTGGGTGGTATCGTACATAATAAAGATGGCGATCAAAAATCACAGGCCAATTCAAGGAGAATGTGCAATCTCCACAAACAGCACCAGAGGTCAGGATTGAACCTGGTTCACTGGAAGTGTGCGGCAGCAACACTGCTGGGGGCAACATTGTGCCCTTGTTTAAAATCTATTATGGATTCTATTCTTAGGCATCCCCTTTCATAAGAAGCCCTTGAGCATGATAACCTTTCCAAATTTATTTACAAATCATTGATCAAGTGTTATTTTTCGGTTCGTTCATCAAAGTTTTCCCCCTACGTGTGGTCCTTCCCCCAAGGGACAAGAGACATTTATTGTCACATGTACCAATTGGTACAGTGAAATTTGTGGTCACCATACAGCCATACGAATAAAAAGGAGCACAGAACACGATAGTCATTAACGTAGACATCCCCACACAGCAGAATCAAAGTTTCCCCACTGTTCTGTTGTTCACCCATGGTCGGGGGGGCTCCGACCGTTGCAACTTAATATTCCGCTCCCTCTTTATGCCCTGCTGTTTGCCATCAACATGAACAATTTGGATGACAACGCAGTTAACCTTGTTTGCAAGGTAAATTTGCAGATGGTATAGCGGACAGTGAGGAAGGATATCCAAGTATACAATAGGATCTAGATCAGTTGGGAAGGCAAGCTAAGAAACGAAAAATCGAATTTAACTCTGACAAGTGTGAGGTGTTGTGCTTTGTGTTGTGTCAAACCATTACAGGACTTCAACAGTAAATGGTAGAGCCCTGGAGAGTGTTGCAGGACAGCGAGATCTGAGAGTGTTGCTGCACTCTGACCCCTCTCACCCTGGCCATAAACTCTTTGAATCACTTCCCTCTGGAAGGCGACTCCAGACTGTCAAAGCTGCCACAGTTTTTTACCACGAGCAGTAGCTCTACTCAATAACCAAAAATCTGTAGCCTCCTTTTGCTCTGGTATTTTATTTAATTCACATGTTTAATCGATAGTGTTTTATTATTAATGTTTAATGTTTTATGTGTCATTCCTAACTGTCACTATGTCATGTTGTCACTTGCGGGCGGAGCACAAAGGCAAATTCCTTGTATGTGAATATCCTTGGCAAATAAACTTATTCATTCATTCATGGTTCCCTGAAAGCAGTGATCAGATGGACAATGTGGTGAAGAACGCGTTTGCCTTAATTGGGAATAGACAGAGTGAATAAATGCATAGTCCTTTCCCCAGGGTTGGGGAATCAAGATCTAAAGAGCATAGGTTTAAGGAGAAAGAGGAAATATTTTAAATGAACCCAAATGGGAGGGGGCAATTGTTTCATTCAGAGGATGGCGGGTATGTGGAATAATTTGCCAGAGGAATTAGTTGAGGCAAGTACCATAACTTTTGAAAGTCCTTTGGACGAACATGGATAGGAAAGGCTAAGGGGGTTAGGGGCCAAATGTGGGTAAATGAGACTAGCTTATATAGGATGTCTTGTTCAGTATGGATGAATTGGGCCAAAGGACCTGTGTCTGTGCTCTATGACTATATGGCCTCCCTCTTAAGTTGGAACTGTGAGCATTGCTTCTAGATTTGGCAACCAGGAAAACCCTGGTTGAAGTGCCTTGTTGAGTTCTTCAAGAACCGTGTACGTTTTAAGGGCCTGTCCCACTTGCCGTCATTTGCGCGCCATTTACGTGACCTCAAAAAATGTGGTCGTCACGTTGTGACGCATGGGTAGCGTGTGGGTAGCTCGGGACGGGCGCTTGGAGAGGCGTGGAGGAGTGTGGAGTTGTATCGCGTGGTGCTCCAGGATTTCGTACGCACGCTGACGCATTGGCATCGCACGCCGGCGTCCCGACGTCTCACGTGCATCGCCACAGGTTTTTCTAATGACGTCATGCGCACCAGGCGGCATGATCCAGACGCGTGATTTGCGCGAGACGTCGCACGTAACGACGTGTCGACCTATTTTACATATGACGCGTAATTGAGGCGCAAATGACGTCCAAGTGGTACAGGCCCTTTAATGACATCGCCTTGCGTTCTTCAAACCTCTTGGGAATGCAGCCCTCTGTCAAATTAGTGATTGTTCATTGAACTCCCTGGACAATAAGAATAACGTTTCCTCAGAAAAGGAACCTAAAATGACACAATATTCTAGGTGTAGTATTACCAACACGGTGTTACGAACATTTCGTTCCGTAGAGAAGGGGAAAAGAACAGTGGAAAATGACGGAAAAAAACAAGTAGATAGAATGCCTTCATCCCAACCATGCAGCATTTCTGTGACTTTTACATAAACTGTTAAGTGTTCAAACAATAATTTGTTGTTGTAAAAGTGGGAATTAGTTCCTCATTTCCTTAACAAATTAGCTCAAAGCTCTTATCTGAAGGACAATGTACAAACATTTGAACAAAGAGGAAGAGAGGCTGGCATGGATTCAGCAGCTAATTGTTATCTGTTGCATGCAGCTATTGTCAGCTGCTCAAAATTAAACAAAATTGAGAGAAACAATCAGACCTTGAGGATAAATAAGAATAATATCCATGCAATCAACGAAGAAGGGAAATTAATTTTAAAGACTAGGGCAGCATGTTAAATATATATCATTAGATCCCTCATCAGTTGAGAGATACAGCATGGAAATCAGGTCCTTTGGCTCACTGAGTCCATGCCGACCATTCACCCGTTCACACTAGTTCTATGTTATCCATTCGCCAAACCCATGCAGTCACAGGGAGGAAATGTGGCAACTCCACACAAACAGGACCCGAGATCAGGAGCAAACCCGGGTCTCTGGCGTTGTGAGGTAGCAGGTCTAGCAGCCCTAGTTGAAGGTGAACAGATTCTGAGCAAATGGAGAATTGGGGGAGGGGAAGAGTTCTGTAATGGGGGAGGGCAGTGAAACTGTCAACATCTCAACCAAAGATAAGCACAAAATGCAGGAGTAACTCAGCAGGTCAAGCAGCATTGCGGGAGAAAAGTAGGTGACGTTTCGGGTCGGAACCCTTCTTCATTCCGACACGAAACGTCACCTTTTCCTTCTCTCCAGTGATGCGGCCTGACCCGCAGAGTTACTCCAGCATTTTGTGCCTATCGCCGATGTAAACCAGCATCTACAGTTCCTTTTGTAAACATCTCATCCAAGACTTTGTGATGCAAGTATCTGCCACAATCTTGATGCGACACCAGTTGGCAACTAGTTTGAAAAAAAGCTGTCAACTGAAATTAAACATAACATCTGGAGGAGATAAAATCTCTTTTGAATACTAAAATATGGCAGAGTGGTGATTCTGACATGAATTCATGACATCATCTCCCTCTTGAGGGAAGATAATGACATCCCAGGGGATCTCAGACACCTTATTAATCGTGGCCTTCAAGATAGGAGACAAAACCGCTGCAGTAATTGCAGAGTGTGTCCATATTGACACAGCAAAAAAAATATTTCAAGGATCTGACTCAACTGCCTTCTCCCTTGGCTACTAGGTTCCTCCTGCCCTTACATTGCAGATTTTACCTACAAGAGGCTAAATAGCAACAAATCCAAGCAAAGTGCTGGGAGCAGCATCAACCACATGAGCTCTAGCGCAGAGCAAATCCCAGCTAGGACTTCACAAAAGTACCGTCAACAGAGAATACAGGATCTTTCTCAAAATCAGCTCTTCCTAAAAATCCATCATGGACCACACAGTAGGGAACAATTTGTAATTTTACAGAAGCCAATTAACCGACAAACCTGTACGTCTTTGGAGTGTGGGAGGAAACCGGAGCGGTCACAGGAAGAAGGTACAAACTCCATACAGATAGCACCTGTAGTCAGGATCGAACCTGTATATCGGGGGCTTTAAGGCAGCAACTCTAACCCTGCCCACTGTTCGGTCTGAACGGAGTTTGTACATTCTCCGTGTGACCGTGTGGGTTTTCGCCGGATGCTCCGATTTCCCCCCACACGCCAAAGACATTCAGGTTTGTGGGTAAATTGTCTTTGGAAAAAATTGTAAACAGTCCCGAGTGTGTAGGATAGTGTGGGTGTATGGGGTGATCGCTGGTCAGCGTGGACTCGGTGGGCCAAAGGGCCCGTTTCCGCGCTGTATCGGTAAAGTAAAGAATTGGACTGAAGCAGAAAACCATTCAAATGATTTAAATACTCTACGGGTACATTACGATGGGAAACTCAGCACAGTGTACACAGTTACAATCTTACCCTGGCATGTTGGTGGATAGTGGCTGCCGACCCTCAGTGACAGCATTCATGTAAGACGACGGACTGTATGTCCCAGTGGAGTTAACTGTAGGAAATGCTTTCCTCAACAATCGACCCCAAGTGGCAATGTTGATATTCATCTGAGGAGCTCGAAGAAAAGTCTTCCCTAAAACACAATTAGGCAGAGAGTTAGTAGAATTGAAGAGCAGGTACATTTTCCACGACAAACAGTTTGGCAATAGGGGATTTCACTCCAAAATATACCCACCAGTCTCGTGTTCGGAGGGAGCAAAGCAGAATAGTGGGAACTATAGGCCGGTTAGTCTGACTTTGGTGGTTAGTAAGATTTTAGAGTCCATTTTAAAGGATGAGGTTACGGAGTACTTCGACATTCTGCATAAAATAGGCCAAAGTTAGCATGGTTTTGTGAAGGGGAGGTCTTGTCTGACAAATTTGCTGGATTTCTTTGAAGAAGTAAATAGCAGGACAGACAAAGGAGAGGCAGTAGATGTTGTTTATCTGGATTTTCAGAAAGCCTTTGATAAGGTGCCACACAGGAGGCTGCTAAGGAAGATGAAAGCCCATGGTATCAAAGGGCAGATACTAGCATGGATAGCAGGTTCGCTGAATGGGCGAAGACAAAGAGTGGCAATAAAGGGGATTTTTCTGGTTGGCTGCCAGTGGCTAGTGGAGTTCCGTAGGACTCGGTGCTGGGGCCGCTGCTCTTCACTTTATGTTAAGAATTTGGCTGAGGGGATTGAAGGTTTTGTAGCCAAGTTTGTGGATGATATACAAAAATAGGTGGAGGGGCAGAGAGTGTAGAGAAAGCAAGGACTCTGCAGAAGGATTTGGATAGGTTGGGAGAGAGGGCAGAGAAGTGGCTGATGGAATATAGTGTAGCAAAGTGTGGAGTCATGCATTTTGGTAATAGGAATAAAGGCATAGATGATTTTCTAAATGGGGAGAGAATCCAGATATCGGAGGTGCAAAGGGACTTGGGAGTGCTGGTGCAGGTTCCCACAAAGTTCATCTGAATTGGTAGTAAAGAAAGCAAACGCAATGCTAGCATTTATTTTGAGGGAGCTTGTATACAAAAAACAGGGTTGTAATGCTGAAGCTCTAAAGTGCTGGTCAGGTCACATTTGGAGTATTGAGAGTAATTTTGTGCACCATATCTGAGGAAGGATACGGGAGAAAAAGCAGGAATGGGGTACTGATTATAGATGACCAGCCGTGATCATGTTGAATGGCGGTGCTGGCTCAAAGGGCCAAACGGCCTACTCCTGCACCTATTTTTCTATGTTTCTATGGATGTGCTTACTCTGGAGAGGGTCCAGAGGAGTTTTACAAGATTGATCCCAGAAATAAGAAGGTTAACAAATTATGAGCTTTTGACGGCACTGGGCCTGTACTCCCTGGGGTTTAGAAGAATGAGGGGGGACCTCATTGAAACGTACAGAATAGTGAAAGGCTTGGATAGAGTGGATGTTTACACTAATGCAAGAATCTCGGACTAGGTCATTATCTCAGAATTAAAGGACGTCTTTTAGGAAGGAGGTGAGGAGGAATTTCTTCAGTCAGATGGTGGTGAATTTGTCAAATTCTTTGCCACAGAAGGCTGTGGAGGCCATCAGTGGATATAGTTAAGGCAGAGATAGATAGATTCTTGATCAGTACAGGTGTCAGAGGTTATGGGTAGAAGGCAGGAGAATGGGGTTAGGAGGGAGAGATAGATCGGCCATGATTGAATGGCGGAGTAGACTTGATTTGCCAAATGGCCTCATTCTGCTCCTATCACATGATCAGAGCTCTCAAAACTCATCGTAACCACTGCTCTGATACATTTCTGTATATCCACCCGTTTCACAAGTATATGAGTGTTGTTTACAACTTAGGCCAAGAGATCTATGTCGTCAGGATTGCTGATGACGCTGAGATGATATTGTAAAAGTGTAGGTGTGAGTAGGAAGTTGCAAAGGGACACAGACAGATTAGGCAAGTGGGAAAATTAATGGTCTTAATGTCCATTAAAATTAATGGACATTTAAAGGTGGAAAACAAGTTGGAGTGATGCTTCAAAATTTCTTCGTGAAGATAGAATTCTGAAAGAGCAGAGAAATTTATGGTTTCATGATAAGCTGGTGGAGGGGAATTACTTGTATTGAAGCATTTCCAAGCTTCTGCGCAGAAACAGAAAGAACTGTTAGGACAAATGTATAAAAGTTGTCATGAAGAACACAGGAAAGAAGGATAAAGCATCAGGAATTGAGGAGAAATGTATTTAGCCAGAGGATGGTGAAACTGTGGAATGCATTATCACAGGTGGCTGTGGAGATCACGCCATCGTGTATCTTTAAAGCGGAGATTGATAGGTTCCTGATTAGTAAGGGCTTTAAAGATTACGAGAATGCGGGAGAATGGGATTGAAAGGAAAAAGTACATCAGCCATGACCGAATGGTGGAGTGGACTCAATGGGCCAAATGGCCGTAATCTGCTCATATGTCTTGTGGTTGGAGCTGAGGGTCTTGATCACTGCTTGAAATAAAAATAGGGAAACGCCTGAAATCAGGAGGTCAACAAAAGCCACAATTGGAAAAGCTTGGACACTATGTGGAGTAGAGTCATGGTGATGCAGTGTAGAAACAGGCCCTTCAGACCTACTTGCCCACACCGGCCAACATGTCCCAGCTACACTAGTCTCCCCTACACTAGTCCCAAAGTTATCCCTCAGATTCCTATTAAATTTTTTCCCCTTCACCTTAATGTCCTCCAGTCCTCGATTCACCTACTCTGGGCAACAGACTCTGTGCATCTACCTGATCTAATCCTCTCATGGGGAGAACAGGGAGATGGAATCCCTAAGGGATTTCAACAAAAGGATGATAATTTATAAATCAAGATCGTAAATCTAATGGAATGGCCTTTGCCTACAGAAGACAGGAGTACAAATGGATTGTAGATACGTTATAGTTATATAGAGCTCTGGGTCAACAGCATTTTAATTATACACAAGGAGTTCAAGACACATATTGAGTTTTAATGAGTCGTCATAAAGGATCTATAAAATATATAAAATGAGTACATTATATTTTTAAGGTAGAGATTGATAAGTTCTTGATTAGTAAGGTTGGTAGGCGTTATGGGGCGAAAGCAGGAAAATGGTGTTATGATGGAAATCATGCCATGATCAGCCGAATGGTGAACTAGCCGTGGCCGATGCAGCATTAAAAAGATGAATGGTTTTCAAATTAACCCTGTTCAGAACATTTTAATTTGGACATTGTTAATGGAATGAAAACTCAACATTGAATGCAATAAAATCAGCAGAGGAACAGCCTGATGAGACTGACACTGAAACACATTTGCTTTACCTTTCTGCTTGGAGAAGATCTTCTTCTGTCGACGCAGCTTGGGTATTCTTTCAATCACTGGGTTGGAGAAAGTGACCTGCCAAATAACAATTGGTAGCAGAGTGTAGAAGCAGTTATGGTGCACGAGGGCAGCACAGTGGTAGAGTTGCTGCCTTACAATAGACAATAGGTGCAGGAGGAGGCCATTCGGCCCTTCAAGCCAGCACTGTCATTCAATGCGATCATGGCTGATCATCCCCAATCAGTGCCCCGTTCCTGCCTTCTCCCCATATCCCCTGACTCCGCTATTTTTAAGAGCTCTGTCTAGCTCTCTCTTGAAAATATCCAGAGAACCAGCCTCCACCGCACTTACAGCGCCAGAGACCCAGGTACGATCCTGACTATGGGTGGTGTCCGTATGGAGTTTGCACGTCCTCCCTGTGACCATGTGAGTTTTCTCTGGGTGCTCTGGTTTCCTCCCACACTCCAAAGACGTCCAGGTTTATAAGTTTAAGAAAGAACTGCAGATGCTGGAAAAATCAAAGGTAGACAAAAATGCTGGAGAAACTCAGCGGGTGAGGCAGCATCTATGGAGCGAAGGAATCCTTTGACGTTCGGGTCTCGATTAACTTATCAGGTTGATAAGTTAATTGGCTTCGGTAAAATTATAAATTGTCCCTAGTGTGTAGGTGTACGGGACGATTGCTGGTCGGCATGGACTCGGTGGCCGAAGGGCCTGTTTCCAAGCTGTATCTATAAAGTCTAAAGTAAAGAATCCATCTTGCAGTCGTTTAAGCATTGGAGCTGGTTGTTGCTCAACTCTGGGGTCACATTTCCAAACCCACATCCATGCGTTTCCCTACTTAACCCTCATTCATTCACGTATTAACACCCAAGAAGACTGTGTTCCCAATCAAACACTTCAGGGATGCCAAGGAAATCCCAAAATCTGAACTCTGATGAATTTGAGTGTGAAGAAGGGTCCCGATTCAAAATGTCATCCATCCATGCTCTCCAGAGATGCTGCCTGACACTGAATTACTCTGGCACTTTGTGTTCTTTTGTGTATTAACCAGCAGTTCCTCGTTTGTACCGTGTGTACATGGTGTGTGAGAGGTTGCTGCCCCTGTTTGGATCTCTAAAGGGGCTGCTTCTTAACTTTTGGCTGCATTTCGTGTTTTTTTTTGTAAACCAGCATCTGCAGTTCCTTGTATCCCCATTGAAGTCATGGTGCTTACCTTTCTCCATTTAGTATAAGTAGGCAGGAACTGCAGATGCTGGTTTACACCGAAGTAATATTATACTAAATGGAAGATAGACACAAAATGCTGGAGTAACTCAGCGGGTCAGCTAGATCCATGGATAGAAGGAATGGGTGACGATTTGGGTCGCGACCTTTCTTCAGACCAGGTCTGAAGAAGGGCCTCGACCCGAAACCTCATCCATTCCTTCTATCCAGGTTGCTTCCTGTCCCAATGAGTTACTCCAGCATTTTGTCTCTATCTTCCATTGAGTACAACTATGTAAAAGTGGACTACTCTCCTTGAATTATAGGGCACATTATCAGTGGTTTTGCCACAATCCCTGTGATAACTTGGCAGCAAGTTCAATAGCTCAGCACACAAGTTTCTAATTGCAAAACTCCCTCATTTGCTGAAAGATTATTAACAGAATCTGTTAGGCCCAGCTCAGTTTCACATCCTCATTCATTTTAGCAGTGGTTTTTAACTACTGTAAAATTCATAGGTTTTATTGTAAAATTATACTAAACAAAATTATTTGTGGAATTCCCTGCCAGCAGTGGAGGCCAAATCACTGGATGGATTTAAGAGAGAGTTAGATAGAGCTCTAGGGGCTGGTGGTATCGAGGGATATGGGGAGAAGGCAGGCACGGGTTATTGTTTGGGGACGATCAGCCATGACCACAATGAATGATGGTGCTGGTTCAAAGGGACGAATGGCCTCTTCCTCCACCTATTTTCTATGTTTCTATGTAAAATTACATTTTTTAATTATTTGTGCTTGAAGTAATGATTTTCACTTAAAAAAAAGTTGTTCATGTCTTTAGATAATTTATTTTGTGTCGAAATCTGGAGCAAAAATAACAGCTACTGGATGAAGTCAGTGGATCGAGCAGCATCTGTGGAGGCAGAGGGATGGTTGATGTTTCGGGTGGAGACACTGCATGAGGACTCGGTGCGCAGAGGGGAGATATGGGGAGATGGCAGGAGAATGGGGTTAGGAGGGAGAGAGAGAGATCAGCCATGATTGAATGGTGCCTGATGCTTGAAAGATTCTGCATCAAGGCTGAGAGTTTAGAGGGGAGTTAAAGAGGTGAGGGGTATGAAGAGTTTGGAGCTGGCTGGTTATAGGTGGAGATGTGACGCCCAGATTGTCTCATGCTCCATTTCGTAAGACATTGGTGCAGAATTAGGCAATCCGGATCAATTCTGCTCCCTTTTTCGATCATGACAGGCCTATTTTTCCCCCTCAGCCCCATTCTCTTGTCTTCTCCCCGCAACCTTTGTCGTCCTCACTAATCAAGAACCCAGCAATCTCTGCTTTTAAAACACCTTTCATCCATCTCAAAGGGCGGATGAGCTCCTAGCGAGCCAACAGACACCCACACTTCAGTAGAAGTTGCGATCACTGTCGTACATAGCATTGTAAGGTATGTCCGTCGGAAACCAGCACCTCTGCGTCGCTAATGTTTTCAACGATTTAATAATAATTTCATAATAATAATTCATCCATCTGATGGCCCTGATGCCTGAAAGATCAATTGCCCCTCAGCTTTGACAGGTTCTGTTTGATCTGCTAAGTTCCTCCAGCAGTTTGCTTTGAATTCACAATCTTTATTACTTTTTAAATCGTTATTAATTTATTTGATTTTTAATAGTTTTTGAATGGCTTTGAATGTCAGGTACATTTAGAAATATTGCCTGTTTGTTTACCTCAGCAGGTTCATGGGCTGGGCTTGCTCAGCCTCACAAAAGGAGCCCGATTACATTGTGAGATGCATCATGCAGGGCCCAGAAAACAAAATCCAGCTCATTTATTTTTAGAGATACAGTATGGAAACAGGCCCTTTGGCCCACCGACTCCATGCCAACCAGCAATCACTGTTCACACCAATTCTATGTTTTCCCACTTTCCCATCCACTCCCTACAACACGAGAGGCAATTTGCACAGACCAATTAACCTACAAATCCGCACGTTTTTGGAATGTGGAAACCGGAGCACTTGCGCAGTCGCAGGGAGAACAGGCAAACACCACAGAGAGCACCCAAGGTCAGGATCAAACTGGCATCTCTGGCGCTGTGAGGCAGCAGCTCTACCATATGCACCACCCTATTCTTTTCTGTTGATACAGTTTGTTTCCATTATTCTCGACTGAGAAGCGGAAGGACAAGAGTGAGATAAATGCAAATATCTGAGCGATGAATGTGGGCAGTGAGTCACATTCAATGCTGTTCAATTTACAACATGCCTTCTGAACATACGAAACAAGACGTTAGGCCAGATCTTGTCTCTCGGTCATCTCTCGTAGCTGGAGTACCAGCTGTTGACTTTAACAGTAAAGCCCACATTTCTACATGGGATAAATTCACCTTGTCCACATACTAGGTAGCTGGTGTCCTGAAAAGACAGAGTCCTCCATTATTTGTCTTTTCTGATTCACTATCTCGATTGTGCCCAGATCCCAATGCCACTGCCCAGTGACCACCTGGGTTTTCTCCCGTTTCATCCCACGTTCCAAAGACGTACAGGTCTGTAGGTTAATTTGGCTTCCATAAAATTTGTAAAGTGACCCTAGTGCGTAGGATAGTGCTCGTGTACGGGTGATCGCTGGTCGGCGTGGACCCGGTGGACCGAAGGGCCTGTTTCCGCGCTGCATCTCTAAACTAAACAAATCTAAATCCTATTTTTGCTCACGCGGCTTCTGCCTTCCCTACCCCATATTCCTTATCCCTTCCCCTGCCCCCTGCTCTTCTTGCGGACTGAGTCCACAAACTCCTTCCCTCATTCACTGAGTACCTGAACGTAATGGAACTGCTCCTCAGACGTACCTCGGTCAGTAGCACCCCCTGAGGTTCCAGATCCAAGTGGATTTCATGCCGCTGATTGTCCAGGAAATCCTCCAGCTTGAGATACTTTAATGCACAGAGTGAACGCCAATCTCGCCAGTAAACACTGATCTCCAATTCCCGAGACTGCAATGTAAAAGGTTATTACAATTAATAACTCCAGTTATCAATAGAGTCCAACCCATTTCCACAGAAACATACTCACGGCAAAAAAATCAAAAAGACTTCTCACTTAAGGCAGCACAATGGCGCAGCGGTAGAGTTGCTGCCTTACAGCGCTTGCAGCACCAGAGACCTGGGTTCGATCCCGACTACGGGTGCTGTCTGTACGGAGTTTGTACGTTCTCCCCGTGACCTGCGTGGGTTTTCTCTGAGATCTTCGACTTCCTCCCTCATTCCAAAGAGGTACAGGTTTGTAGGTTAATTGGCTTGGTATAAGTGTAAAATTGTCCTTTGTGTGTGTAGGTAGTGTTAATGTGTGGGGATCGCTGGTCGGCGCGGACTCAGTGTGCTGAAGGGCCTGTTTCCGCGCTGGATCTCTAAACAAAACTAAATAGCATAATAGACTTTCCAAACAAAAGTATAAACTCCTCAAGCATAAGAAAGGTTACCGAGAAGGTGGGGCTTGGAAACATACGCACCAGCGCATAAGCACCAGCCACTAATATTCTTATTATCTATTAGAATGATCGTGAAGTATGATGCATGTATATAGTCTTCATTTTGTAGGTGTAATTCTATAAACCTGTGATTTATATTGGGCACCCTTTTAAATATATAGCCTGCACTGAAAACGCGATGATCACATGGCCTGACGGAGTGCTTGACCAAGAGACAAGAAACTGCAGATGCTGGAATTTTGAATAAAAAACAAACTGCTGGAGGAATTCAGCAGGTCGGGCAGCATTTGTGGAGGGAATAGACAGACCCTTGTTCAGACTGAGGGAGGAGGGGAGAGAAAGCTGGAAAAGAGACATGGGGCTTTGGGCAACACCTGGCAATTGATATAGGTGATGGGGGTGATAGCGACAAAGGATAGAGGTGGAATGGAGACAAAAGGATTAGCTAAGGAAAGAGGAAGAGGAGTGAAATCTAAACCTAGATGGAGGGATATGGGTGGTAGTTCAATAGTTTAGTACAGGCTGTTTAAATATAGCAGTGAAGATAGAAACACACATGGTCTATGAGAACTTTGAGAGTTGGGAGAAAAGGGTAAAAGGGGACTAAAGTGAGAGTCTCACATCACAAGATGGAGGCAATGGGGAGAACAAAGGCATTAAAAACACCATGGGACACAAGAAATGACACGCATGAGCAAAGTGAAGTCAAGTTTATTTTCATAGGAACAAGTGCAAAGTATATAATTCAGTTGGAAAGTTGAGCAGAGAAACGGCAGATGGAATTTACCAGATCTCTGTATTATTCCGCAAATCGTGGAGGCAACAGGTAAAACCTGAACACAGGAGCTAAGACAACACTAAGGGGAAACACTAAAGGGGAACTGCACATTCCCAGTGATGCTTCTTCTGGCAATGTTCCAGTAAATCTCCTCTGCATTCCCTTGTGTGTTATCAAGTTCCTGTAACTGCACACTGAACTCTAGTTGTCACCTAATTATTCCCTGGCCAATAAAGTTAAGTGTCTCTTCCTAACCAGCTTACTTACCTTTCCTGCTGCTTTTAAGGGATTTGTGGGCATTACTCCAAGATTTCTGTTCACATACTCTTCTCGAAATTTAAAAATTCTTCATGGATTCCTTTTTTGACTTTACTCTCTATATTAGTATCTCTGCAATCAGTTCCACAGAAATCTTCCAAGTTTCATCATAGGCATAGGGTTATACAACGTGGAAACAGACCCTTCAGCCCAATTTGCCCATGATGACCAACTTGACCCATCTACATATCCCACCTGCCTGCGTTTGGCCCATATTCCTCTAAATCTGTCCTATCTATCCAAAAATATACCCGTGTGAAACGATCAATTAATGTGGTAATACTAAATAATACTGGTACTTCACCTTCAGCCAAGGCTAATTGTTTGGAGTCACAGAGCCATAGGGCACAGACAGAGCCACACAGCACAGAAACAAGCCCTACAGACAACTATGTCCATGCCCCCCCCATTGCATTTACCAGCACATGCATTATGTCCATAGCCTCCTATGCCTTGGTGATTTATGTGCTCGTCTAGCTCCTTAAATGTTGTGAGAGGTTTTACCTCCCCCATCTCTTCCGGGAGCACATTCCAGATTGCAACCCACACTAGAGATTTCTATTATCAAAGGAGATTTCTATTTTCAACAACAATTATCCCCCCCCCCCCCCCCCCCCCCCGGAATATTACATATTTCTATCAGATCCTCCCTCAGCCTTCTCCATTCCTGGGGAAACAAACCCCTCGTAGTCTCTCCTTATACAGACGAACCGCATGGTATGAGGTTTGCATTCTGGAAAAAACAAATTGCATCACAACTGTACGAACGTTGGGGACTTTTATTCCACAAGTTACATTTTTGAGTTGAGATTTGTGAATGCCATAACGACTAATTTCTGTAATCCGAAAGTCTTTAACACAGAGGTCGCGTGTGACCACAATGCACCATTCCATGCAACACCCAGGCGGCACAGTGCTGCAGCGGTAGCGTTACTGCCTTACAGTGCCAGAGACCCTGACTACGGGTGCTTGTCTGCAGGGAGTTTGTTTGTACCTTCTCCCCGCGACCAGAGTTTGTACATTCTCCCCGTGACCTGCGTGGGTTTTCCCCCACACTCCAAAGACGACAGATTTGAAGGTTAATTGGCTTGGTATAAATGTAAATTGTCCCTAGGGTGTGTAGGATAGCGTTAGTGTGTGGGGATCGCTGGTCGGTGTGGACTTGATAGGCCGAAGGGCCTGTTACTGCACTGTATATCTAAACTAAATTAAACCCAGTGAATCCTGTCAGCACCCTGTCCAGAGCAATCATATCTTGATCTTTACTCAGTAATTAACAGTAATCACATCCATTCCATTCACGTGTGCCCGTTGTACTCACACGTTCTAACTCCACTGTGAAGTTATGATTCCACGATTGGTCACCGATCGCTTTCCAAGCTGTCTGCCCCACAACTATGTTGTCAAGCTTCAGGACGGCACTCACTTCATCTGGAGGGGAAAAAAAAAGGAAGTATGAGAAGTATTATAATCATAACATAAACACAAACCGGAGGAGTTCCTCAGCGGGTCTGGAGAAAAGGAACAGGTGACGAGAAAAAGGGTCTCGACCCGAAACATCACCTATACCTTTTCTCCAGAGATGCTGTCTGACCCGCTGAGTTACTCCAGCTTCTTGTGTCTATCTTCGGTTTAAACCAGCACCTGCAGCTCCTTCCTATACATGGAGCAAACATAATCCAGCACAAAAGGACACAAAGTCTTGGAGTAATTCAGCGGGTCAGGCAGCGTCTCTGGAGAACATGGATAGGTTCGTTTTTGGTCGGGACCCTTCTTCAGACTGGCACTTCCGCACTTTGTGCCCTTTTATGTAAATTAACACTTACAGTTCCCTGATTCTACATCAATCCTGCTCAGTCCTGGGATGGCGTTTCCCTCGCATCTCTTGGAATGCCTCAAACATGTCAGCTGTGTTTGTTGTGCATATTACAATTAAGCTTAATAATATCCTTGCCTGCACTTGCCCATTCCACACTTTTCAGAAGGATGGATTAAATACGTTGTGAGGTGTAGACTTTTTAATTAATCCCAAATGTGCTCCATCCAAGTAAAATGATACCATCCCAGCAACTTCACTGCTGTGATACTTTAAAAGTGTTAATCAGGGGCATGGTGTAACAAGAAAGCTTCCAAACAATAATTATAAATGTATCTATAGCATTAAAATAATTACAGTGATTCACAAAATTAAAACATTTTAATATATCAAACATGATACGATAATAAGGTGGAATATTTCTTGAATAAAACTATTTAAGAGCAGTTAAGGTGGATAATGATATATAGTATATAACTTTCTGTGCCAGAAGGAGGGGAAAAAAGTACTTAGACTATTCCTGTCTGCGTGATATTGCGTGTTCCATTACTCCTGACGTTAACAATTAAACAAAGCAAAAATAAGGACATGCTGGGACTTCCACTGGATTTGATATATACTGAAAATATAAAGAAAACTGTTTGATTTCTGCGCAAAAAAAAATCAAGAACATTTTTCACTATTAAGTCATAAACGTGGGTCAAATCATTTTGTTTCTTTGACCTGAAATGTTATCTCGGTTTCTCATTCCACTGGTGAAGCCTGACGAGTGTTTCCAGCACTTTATAGGTTTTATTTAACAAGGGCAGCTTACTTGTCTATTGTACACGAATTTAGGCAATGTTGCATTTTAGTTCAATTGAAAATCTAAAAGGTTCAGGAATTTGTTGAAAATCACTCAACTGGACAAATCTTCGGTTTTCATGAAGTTACGGCCGCTGCCACTCCCGCTCCTTCCATACAAGCCCCGGCTGGTCCTGCTCATGAAAGAGTTCCTACTGTCACTGGGGCTGTACGCAGGCAGAGGAGCACCTGACCCACGAGAGCGCCCTGGGACCGACTCCAATAGACCCGTGCAGCCCACAACGCGGACCTCCAACGTTCCTGAAACACACAAAAAGTAAACATCAAAGTGCCATGTGTTGCTCCATCTATTCACCCATCTCGATTCAAAATGGACCATTCTTTATTATTTATTTACCCAATTCTCTCCTTTCATTGAACTGTGAATACCACCGTCAATTAGTCCGCTTACAATTGCATCAGCATTTAGCGCAGACCTCTACAGGGATACACAGCTGAATGTGCCTTCTGCAGCTTTGTAAAGCCACCTTTGGCATACGCTGTGTATTTCTGGTTGCCCCATTGAGAAGATAGAACAGCACTGCACAATGTCCATGTAGGTAGCATTCACTGCCCAACCCGTATCAATCATCTTTATCACTTCACCAAACTAAATTCTTCGTCACTTCCTCAAAAAACTTTCCAGTTCACCACGAATATTATGCAACTTAGTCCGTGGTCAAGTCTACCAAGATCAAATCTTTGAAGGTACACAAAAATGCTGGAAAGCTCAGCGGGTGCAACAGCATCTATGGAGCGAAGGAAATAGGCAACGTTTCAGGCCAAAACCCTTCTTCAGTCTGAAGAAGGGTTTCCGCCCAAAACGTTGCCTATTTCCTTCACTCCATAGATGCTGCTGTACCCGCTGAGTTTCTCCAGCATTTTTGTGCACCTTCGATTTTCCAGCATCTGCAGTGCCTTCTTAAACTCAAATCTTTGATAACTTTTGTCTGCTGCTTCTCTAACCATTCGAACAGTGTAAAAGTCCTCTAACCCCCTCCTCATTCTTTTCAATTTCAGAGCTCTTTCAGTGGTTTAACTTATTCCAGTGCCTTGCCGAAGATATTTATTATTGGATGACAGAATGGAGGTGAGGTAAGTTGGTGAACAGTTTCCCATTGGTGCTGTAGATTGAATCCACTCCAGTGGGAAATCTGTTGACAGTTCGGTTCAGTTTAGTTTATTGTCATGTGAAGTGAAAGTGAGGTAAAGTGAAAAGCTTTTGTTGCCTGTTAACCAGCCAGCGGAAAGACCAGTGGAAAAGGTCTTTCTGCTGATAAGGGAAGGGAATGACGTTTAGTGCAAGGTAAAGCTAGTAGGGTCTGATCAAAGGTAGTCCGAGGGTCCCCAATGAGGTAGATAGTAGTTCAGGACTGCTCTCTGGTTGGGGTAAGATGGTTCACTTGCCATTGTGCCACGGTGAGGTGCAATCTTGCAATAAGGAAGATCGAGAAAAGTGTTGGGGCAATGACACAGTTGGTCTGCACTCACACTACCTCTAGCACAGTGGAAATGCTCCAAAGGAAATGGAACAATAGAGGACGCAGTAACATCCACTATACATGATCTTTTTGAGCTCCATCAGAAGAAACTCAACGAGCTACCTGCAGAAGTTCATGGCCACTCCAGTTAATGGTTCGGGTGAAGAGGTTTTTATCTGAGACATTAAATCCATTTCTCGTTCCATTGATGCTACCAGCTTGTCGAGAGCTTCCTGTTTCTATTTCAGATTTCTAGCATCTGCAGTGTTCTGATTCGTGTTGTTGCTCCATGCAAACTGTCATCCTAATTAATGAGTGCCCAAGAGAGACAAAAATAAACCGGAAAAAGTGAGACTACTCCCATTAGCGGGAAGGGCAAGTAGCAGGAGACATAGAATGAAAACAACTAGCAAAAGAGAGAAGCGGGAAGCTTCTCTTATTCAGCGAGTGGTTACTGCTGAGAACTTGCTGGCGGGGAGTAGAGGCAGTACAGTGCGCTCGCGGGTAGAGCTGTTGCCTCACCTGGCCAGAGATGCAAGTTCCATCCTCACCCTAGTTGTTGTCTGCGTGGAGTTTGCACGTTCTACCTCTGACCATGTGGGCTTCCTCCCACATCCCAAAGACTTCCAGCAATGATGCGAAGGATGGAGGGGAGTGGAAATAGCTTGATTGCTCTTATACTGAGCTGGGACAGATTTGATGGGCTAATGCTGAAACCAATCTACAAACTCGTATTAACTGGAAACTGTAACCTGGACGGTTCACAATAAAACAAAATGGTTTAACAATATCCATCAATGATGGAAACCTAGCACTCCTACCTAGCCTGGCTTGCTTGCGTGGTTGATCCTTCTTGTTAATGGTATCCATTGGCCTTTTTGGTGCCTTCCCTCACAGTGGATTCAGCTGTGGGGGGACGTTCATGTTGAATCCTATAGTGTATTGTGTCTTTTTTTTAATTTTTTTACATGGATGTATGGAAATCTAATTTCTTCTCTGTAAAGCACTTTGGCTTAAACGTGATTTGATTTAAAAAGTGCTATATAAATAAAAATTACTTACTTACTTAAGGGCATGTCCCACTTTCACAAGCTAATTCACGACCTTTTTTACTCGTGGACATTTTTCATCATGTTGAAAAAACGGCCCGACCTACTTGATGCCACAAGTACCTACGACTAGCATCACGACCTCCTACGACGTACCTACGACCTCCTACAACCTTGTGACGACCATGCTGAGAGTATGAGTCAAGGGCAAACTCGGCAGAGGTCGTGAATTAGGTCGTGAAAGTGGGACACGTCCTGTACCAGTAACACGGATATCCTGAGAATTTATTCAGGCCAATCCAAATGCATACCTGTTAGTGGCGAAGGTTTGTACAGTGTGCTGTACTGGTTCTGTTGATACGAAGCATTGATCCGATTGCTGAATGCTGGAGAGCACGACATGACAAGTTCCTCTTTAATAATACACCCTTTGGGATGATCTTCTGGGAGCTCATTTACTCTCTGCTCCAGAGAATGTTTCAATAGGTCCAGCTTTTCACTCGACTCGTTCAGCCTGGATTGAGCCTGGGATGCAAAAGGAATATGTCTGATATATGGTGTACATCATTTCAAGCTAATTAAAAAGATTGCTACACAAACCAGACTTGTGTGACTGATCCTGCACTAATCCTAAAATGATTCCAGCATAATTATAAAATATGCTCTAAATGCTTTGCCAGCTTTTTTTCAAGCACCTTTTCATTTAGACAATAGGTGCAGGAGTAGGTCATTCGGCCCTTCAAGCCAGCACCACCATTCAATGCTCTTCCATTGAACTTTTGCTTATTAAAAGTAATTTGGACGGGTACATGGAAAGAAAATATAAAGAGGGATATAGGCTAAACAGGGGCACACGGGTCTAGGTTAAATGGAGCATGGACCTGTTGGGCCAAAGGGCCTGTTTGTATGTAATGTATGAGTCCATATTATTCCTCCTTTTGAATTTGTCTTCCTTTATTTACTTCTTATCACTCATCAATTCCCATCAGATCCTACCACACATCAGGGACAATTTATAGTTGCCAATTCACCATATCTTTGGGATGTGAGAGGACACCAGAGGAATCCGCACAGACACAAGCAGACACAGCACAGACATCACCCAAGGTTAGGATTGAATCTGGGTTCCTGGTGCTGTTATAGTTCTCGCAAGAGACTCCATCTATCTCCATCATAATTTTGTATGCATCTAATAGGTAACCTCCGAGTCTCTTATGCTCCAGGAAAAAAATCCTAGTCTTATACAATCACTCTTTATAATTGAAATCTTCCAATCCAGGCAACTTGCTGGTAAATAAATCATGACTCTAAGAGAATGTTTTCAATAATTTCTCAATCATTTGAAGACGCGACCGAAAATGTTGATGAGAGTAGAGTTGTAGATGTTGTGTACATGCATTTCAGCAAGGCATTTGACAAGGTTCCGCATGGTAGGCTGCTTTGGAAGGTTAGATTGCATGGGATCCAAGGAGAGGTGGCCGAATGGATAGCAAATTGGCTCCATGGAAGGAAGCAGAGGGTGATGTGGAAGGTTGCTTCTCGGACTAGAGGCCTGTGACTAGTGGTGTGCCTCAGGGTTCGATGCTGGGCCCGTTACGGTTTGTCATCTACATCAATGATTTGGATGAGAGCATACAGGGCAAGTTTGCTGATGATACAAAAGTGGCTGGTTTTGCAGATAGTGAAGGTGGTTGTGAACGATTGCAGTAGGTTCTGGATCGATTGGCCAGATGGGCGGAGGAATGGTTGATGGAATTTAATACAGAGAAGTGTGAGGTGTTGCATTTTATGACATCTAACAAGGGCATGACCTACACGGTAGTGCTCTGGGGAGTGTTGTGGAGCAGAGGGATCTAGGAGTACAAGTGCATTGTTCCTTGAAGGTCAGGTCGAAGGGAGATAAAGTGGTCAAAAAGGGTTTTGGCACTTTGGCCTTCGTCAGTCAGAGTATTGAGTATAGATGTTGGGAGGTCATGTTGCAGTTGTATAAAACGTTGGTGAGACCGCAATTAGAATATTGTTTAAGAAGGAACTACAGATGCTAGAAAAATCAAAGGTAGATAAAAATGCTGGAGAAACTCGACCCGAAACATCACCTATTCCTTCGCTCCATAGTTGCTGCCTCGCCCTCTGAGTTTCTCTAGAATATTGTGTTCAGTTCTGGGCACCATGTTATAGGAAAGATATAGTCAAGCTTGAAAGGGTTCAAAGAAGATTTACAAGGATGTTGCCAGGACTAGAGGGTGTGAGCTTCAGGGAGAGGTTGAGTAGGCTGTGTCTCTATTGGAGCACAGGAGGATGAAAGGTGATCTTTTGAGGTATACACAATCACGAGAGGAATAGATCGGGTAGATGGATCCGAAGCATCAACCATTTCTTCTCTCCATAGATGCTACCTGTCCCGCTGAGTTACTCCAGCTTTTTGAGTCTATCTTCAATGTGAATAGGCAAATTGGTCAGCATGAATTTGGCGAGCTGAAAGACTCATTTGTGTGCTGTACAACTAATGACTCTGAAATAAAGTTTCACAGATGCCCAGGCCTGAGATTGCTCAGGCTGCGATGGTTACATTTGCATCTTCACTAGCTGCAGGTGAGGTGTCAGATGACAAGAGGATAACAAATGGGACAGAGACACAAAATGCTGGAGTAACTCAGCGGGAGGGAAAGCAAGGGTTACAGTACTTGAAGTTGGAGAAATCAATGTTCATCCCACTGGGTTCCAGCTTCAAGTAAACCTTGCTTTCCCTCTCGCTCCATCCCTCCCGAGTTCTCCGAATTGTTTCACTGCCCTCCCGATTCATTTTACTGATTGTACACCTCGTTGTCACCCTCCCCTCTGTTAACAAAGAATCATTCAACATTTCCTTGATCATAGAGTTATACAGTGTGTATACAGGCCCTTCGGCCCAACTTGCCCACACCGGCAAACATGTCCCAGCTACACTAGTCCCTCCTGCCAGTGTTTGGTCCATATCCCTCCAAACCTATCCAATCCATGTACCTGTCTGTTTCTTAAACGTTGGGTTAGTCCCAGCCTCAACTACCTTATACACCCACCACCCTTTGTGTGAAGGAGTTTGGTTTAAACCAGCATCTGCAGTTCCTTCCTACACCTTTTGCCTATTTAATCATATTTGCCCACATTAGGTCCTTATCTTTTTAAACCTTGTCCATTCAAGAATCTGTCCAAACATCACTCATAAGTAATAATTCTATCTGATTCCACCATGTCCTCTGACAGCGCCAGAGACCCGGGTTCGATCCTGACTGCGGGTGCTACGGGTTCCCAATGAAGACAAATGTGTCAAATGCCTTCGTCATCTCCCCGTCTACCCAAGTCCAGGGTGACATGCTTTTACAGACAGTTCTGCAATAAACCACTACCCATTAATATGGTCAGCTCCAGAACATTATTCCCCTGGTTCCTTACCTCACCCATCGCCTTCTTATCGTGTACCTTCCCTGACCCCAGAAGGCGAAGAACATTTTTGGCGCCTTCTGATACTGCATATTCCACACGGACGTGATGCCGCAGTTCTTCAATTCTTAGTTCAAGGAGACTAATTTCCGGCTTGGCTTTAAAAGCAAATAAAAAGGCCATGCATTAACAAAGCAAACACTGTCAATGCATACTTATTTGTCCTCAACTGGCAGTGCTCAGAGATTTTGCCTTATAGGGCTGCAAATGTGTGTTTAATGTCACCTCAGAACATAAAGTGAAGAATAATAAGAATAGCAGAAATTGAAGCAGGCGGTGTAGTTGCTGCCTTAAGGGCCTGTCCCACTTTCACGACCTAATTCACGACATCTGCCGAGTTTGCCCTTGACTCATACTTGCAGCATGGTCGTCACGAGGTCGTCGCAGGCCGTGATGCTAGTCGTAGGTACTCGTGGCATCAAGTAGGCCGGGGCGTTTTTTCTAGCATGCAGCAACTTCTCAGTGCCAGAGTCCCAGTTTCGATTCTGACTACGGAGGCTGTCTGTAGGGAGTTTGCACCTTCTCCTTGTTACCGCGTGGATTTTGTCTGGGTGCTCTGTCAAAGATTTGATTTCAAAATCTTCCTGTTGCTTTATAAAGCACCAAATGGTCTAGGGCCAAATCATATTTCTGATCTTCTGCTACATTATGAACCATCCAGACCTCCGAGGTCATCTGGGACAGGTCTGCTTTCTGTCCACAGAGTCAGAACTAAACATGGAGAAGCAGCGTTTAGTTTTTATGCACCACATATATAGAACAAACTTCCAGAAAAATGCAGGTCCACTCCAACTCTCAGTTCTTTTAAATCAGGGCTGAAGACTTTTCTGTTTGACATTACCTTTAATTAAATTAAATAATTATTCATCTTTTACACTTTTATTCTTGTATTTTATACCTGTCTTATTCTATTTTAGCTTGTTTTTATCTTCTATCATTTTTAAATGACTGTTTTTAATTGCTTTTGATTGCTCTTTAATGTTTTGTGTAAAGCACTTTGAATACCTTGTTGCTGAAATGTGCTATACAAATAAACTTGCTTGCTCCAATGTCATGGAGGTATGTAGGTTAATTGGCTTTGGTTAAATAGTAAATCATCCCTCGTGTGTAGAACGGTTTATGGGGATCGCTGGTTGGCGCGGACTTGGTGGGCCAACTGGCCTATTTCTGCACTGTATCTCGAAAGTTTAAAGCAGGAACTGAGCATTGGGGGCCCCTGTGCTGATATTTTACTCGGTTATGCATTCATGGACTAAGCTCAAATCCCTTAAAATTTAATTATCCGTTCCTACTAAATGTCATTTATTTCTAGTTGTTGTTACCCATAGATTTGGTATTCAAATCATCACTGATATTGCCACATCTAAAGCTTCATGCTTCAAAATTCAAACAAGGTGAATCAGAACATTAGAAGTGAACAGCTCTGCAGTGGTGGAAGAATGCTTTCCCCATTGGAAGTCTGAGACCCAGCGGTGTACAACAGGGATCAGTGCTGAGACCCCGATTGTTTATGACTTACATTAACGTGGGAGCTATGGTTAGAGACTTTGCGAACAACACGAGAATTTATTGCATGGATAGTGAGGAAGGATGTCTAAGGCCAGAGCAGAATATCTATCAGATTAGGGACGGCACACTGGTGCAGCAGTACAGTTGCGGCCTCACCGCAAAGAAGACATGGGTTCGATCCTGTCTACGGGTGCTGTCTGTGCGTAGTTTACACGTTCTCCCTGTGACTGTGTGGGTTCCCTCCGGGTGCTCTGGTTTCCTCCCACATTGCAGAGACGTGCAGGCTCGTGGGTTGATTGGCTTCTGCAAATTGTCCCTAGTGTGTAAGAAGCGAAAAGTGTGATAACATAGATCGATGGTCGGCATGGATTTGATGGGCCAAAGGGCCAGTTTCCACGCTGTATCTCTGAACTCTGAAGATGGAAAGTTGGGCAGAGCTTTGGCAAATTAAATTTAATTCTGACTCGTGCAATGCGATGCATTTGTTGAAGTAAAATAGGAATAGGACATATATAGCGATGGTAGAGTGCTAAAGAATGGCAACAAACAGAGGAATCTTTGGAATCAAGTCTATCGTTCCCTGAAAGTGGCAAAGCAGGTCAAGACAGTGGTGAAGTAGGCACATGGCACGCTTGCCTCCATAGGTTGTGGCATAAAATATAAAAGTTGGGACACAATATAACAACTGCAGAAGTGTCTCAACCCGAAATGTCACCCATTCCTTCTCTCTAGAGATACTGTCTGTCCCGCTGAGTTACTGCACAGAGTAGGTTGTCTACCTACAACTTTACAAACCAATGCTTAGGACACACTTTTAGTGTGCAGATCTGGTTAGTACACCAGAGGAAGGATGTCGTTCACTAGGATGCTGCCTGTCTGTACTTCTTCCTGAGTACAGTCAGAGACTTAAGAGCACGGCACTTGCAAAGAGGACTACGAAGTGCTGATCAGGGAAGGCAGATGAGAGGTCATGAGATTGCTTTGAATCGGTGGACTGGTCCATGACCAAGGATTCGTCAGTGGACCTGAATGAATATGTCACATTCGTCAAAGACTTCACAAAGAAGTTCGTGGACGGGCGTCCACCTACAAAACCATTCCCGAAGCAGAAGCCTTGAAAGAACCAGGAGGTTCATATCTCACAGAAGGCCAGATGTGTGGCATTTAGGAATGGCGATCCAGCTAGACAAGATCCTAAGGTACAACCTCCTGAAGAAACTATTCCAGACTAAGCTGGAGTCAGACAGTTGCTCGAAAGCTGTGGCAGGGCTGGCATTCTATCACTTTTAGTTTACTTTAGTTTAGTTTAGAGAAACAGCATGGAAACAGGCCCTTCGGCCCACCGAGTCCACGTTGACCAGTGATCCCTGCACACTAACACACACACGCACACACTAACGCAGACGCACAGACGCAGACGCACAGACGCAGACACACATGAATTTAATTCACAATTTTACCGAAGCCAATGAACCTACAAACCTGTAGGTCTTTAGAGTACATTTCCTTCAAGTCTGGGTGGCATAAGTGGTTACAACACATCACTTCCGGATGAACTCAATGCGTTTTATGCATTCTTTAAAAAGGAGAACAGTGACAAAACTACACGATCCCCCACAGCCCGTGATGACCCTATGATCGCAGTCTCTGAAGCCAACTTCAGAGCATCGTTCAAGAGAGAAATCTAAACATAGCAACCAGCTAAGTGCTAAAGACCTGTGTGGATTAAGTGGTTGGAGTAATCAAAGATATCTTCAACCTTTCCCAACCACAGTTGGATATTCCCCCCCCCCCCCCCCCCCCGCTTCAAAAGGGCATCTGGCAAACTGATGCCACACAAAAGCGTGGTGATCTGCTTCAATTACCACTATCTGGTAGCACTTACATCCACCATAATGAGCCTGAAAACCATCAGGTTCAAGAACCGCTCCAATCCAGCAACCATTAGGCTCTTGACACATCGCTAACCTGAGCAACTTAGATTATAGGTTTTAGAGATACAGCGCAGAACAGGCCCTTCGGCCCACCGGGTCCACGCCGACCAGCGATCCCCGGCACACTAACACTATCCCACTAGAGACAATTTTTACATTTACCAAGCTAATTAGCCTACAAACCTGTACGTCTTTGGAGTGTGGGAGAAAATCCACGCAGAGAACAAACTCCGTACAGGCAGCACCCGTAGTTGGGATCGAATCCGGGTCTCTGGCGCTGCATTCGCTTTAAGGCAGCAACTCTACCGCTGCGCCACCTTGACCGCAAACTAACTGAAGACTACAATCTTCTTTGGACTGTGCCTTTGGTTGCACTATGGATTTTGGTTTTGCACTATTTGGTTACCTCACATTATGGTTATTAATTTATTGTATTGTAGATTTTAACAGTGTGTGATTGGGTTTTACAGGCCAGTTAGTCTGCAGGCCAGTTAGTCTGCAGCAAGTGGGAATCACATTGTACTGTTGTCGGTGCTGTGGTGTTGGTATTGCCACCCGGTCACCAATGAACACACTGGCACACACAGTGAGGTGAACGCACCCGCTGGAGGCAAACAAGAGAGTCTAGAATCATTCCTCTCTCCCTTTCCCTCTGTACTCCAGGTTCTATAAGATTATAAACCTGCGATATAAGATGAGGTGAGGAGAAGCTTTTTCACCCAGAGAGTTGGGAATCTGTGGAATTCTTTGCCACAGAAGACAGTGGAGGCCAAATCACTCGATGTATTCAAGAGAGTGTTGGATATAACTCTTAGGGCTAATGGAATCAAAGGATATGGGGAGAAAGCAGGAACGGGGCACTGATTCTGGATGATCAGCAATGATCATATTGAATGGCCTACTCCTGCACCTATTTTCTATGTTTCTATAAGGAGCAGGTCTGTAGCATTGGGTTATTTGGTCCAATGATCCTTAGATGAGACACAAATAGCTGGAGTAACTCAATGGGACAGGCAACATCTCTGGAGAGAAGGAATGGGTGACTTTTCGGGTTGAGACCCTTCTTCAGACTAGTTAGGGAAAAGGGAAACGAATGATCCTTTTTTGGCTTGGCTGTGGCCCGTTTGCCTCTGGCCGGGACTAGAGCGACCTTAAAGGGGACGTATCGTCACAGTGCCGATGACAATTAAACACTCCTGGTAGCGAACAAAGCTCCCACGTCTTGCCTCAGAACTGTTAGATACACATTAAGGGCCTCATGAGACATTTAGGAAGCTTCTTGGACCATGGTCACCCTCTTGCAGAAGTTGCTGTCAACTTGAAGTATTTGAGATCTGGCTTGTGGGCATTGAGCAGCAGCTGACATTCCCCCCCAGGGCTTGTGACATCTGAATCCAGGAACTCCCTATCCAACAGCATGGTAGAACTCCCCTTGCCAGAGGGACTGCAGTGGATTATGTAGATGGTTTAGTTTAGAGATACAGCGTGGAAACGGGCCCTTTGGCCCACCGCCCACACCAACCAACAATCACCTGTACACCAACACTATCCTACACACTTAAAAAATGTACACAGAGTCATAAAGTGATAGAGTGTAGAAACAGGCCATTCGGCCCAACAATGTCCCAGCTACACTAACTAGTCCCACTTGCCTGTGCTTGGTCCATATCCCTCCAAACCTGTCTATGCACAAGTTGTGTTTGACACTTTCCACAGCAAGAGTTCTGAACCTGAGAGACTTTACACACAGAGCAAGGTACACGCTTTGTTTGATCATCCATGAGAAACAGGGTTTGGAACGTGCATGACCTGTACACAGGGGAAGGGGATGCAATTTGTCTGATGATGTACATAGGTAACAGGGTACAGGTGCAGTCTGTACTTGGCAGCATGGTGCATTTATAATTCTATATAGGGAAAAGGTAACAATGTTTTTAACAGCATCAATGAGTCAGAGTACAGACCCTCTGGCACGGGATCATAAATGTTCCCTGCCTTGTCCAAAGCCGTCTCTAGGTCTTCAACCATCTCAAATAGTTCACACCTCACGCTGCCTCGGCAAGGCCAGCAGCATAATCAAGGACCAGTCTCGGCCACTCTCTCTTCTCCCCTCAGGCAAGTGGTGAAAACGCACACCTCCAGATTCAGAGACAAGTTTCTTCCCAGCTGTTATCAGGCAACTGAACCATCCTACCAACAACTAGAAAGATTCCTCAGGTACTATCTACCTCATTGGAGACTATCTTTGATCGGACTTTACTAGACTTTATCTTGCACTAAACATTACTCGCGTTATTCCCTTTATCATGTATCTGTACACTGTGGACGGCTCGATTGTAATCATGTATTGTCTTTCCGCGGACTGGTTAGCACGCAACGAAAGCTTTTCACTGTACCTCGAAACACGTGACAATAAACTAAACTAGTTACACTCCTCCAACTGCGGATTCTCACGCGTGCCCTTTTGCAATTACTTTCCCTTGTGTCTTCCAATTAGCAAATATTAAATTCTTGTATTCTCACATTCATTCCTTCCATGTCTTTATCTTATTTTCCATCTTCAGGTTTTATCATAAATTCTTCTAGCCATCCTTCCATCTGATAGGGTTTGGCATTAAAATATGCGGATGTCTCTCTTGCAATCTGTTTTTATTATTGATTCACAACTCCTGTGTCGACAAAGAGTGTGTTTATCTTTGATCTTTGTTTTGCCACAATGTACAGAGGAAACAGGATCTAATGAATAATCTAAACTCTTGTCAGCACCAATATATTTGAGATAGAAACAGTAGATTATTCACTTAACTTAATGTACATTGATGTCAAAAAAGTAATCCTTTTTTTGTGAGAATGATTTCACAGTACGTGAATGATATGGCGGTAGACATTAGAAATGATGGACTAATCCACGATTACCACCAAGCTCTCTTACAAATATTACCTTGTCCATCCTCAATTTCCACGTGCATCTCATCTGCCTGTATCGCTTTGCGGATCTGCATGCGGATCACTTCAATTTTGATTTTACTATCCTGCAGCATCTGTTGAGCCGTGGATAGCATCTTTCGATCCTGTGGAATTAAGACAAAATCACAATTAGACTGCGTTACTTGTTCAAGTGGGTCTGTGGTGAGCCAAGGATGATGAAACCAGAGGGAAGAGAAAATAATTAATTTTAAAGTCAAAAGACAGAGTGGAGTGATCCAAATAGGTTTTCTGTATATAGATACACAGAGTATGAAATGGCAGCCAATGGCTCCAATTGTCAAGATTCAAGATTCAAGAGAGTTTATTGTCATGTGTCCCAGATAGGACAATGACATTCTTGCTTTGCTTCAGCACAACAGAATGTAGAAGACATGAATACAGAACAGATCAGTGTGTCCATATACCATTGTATAAATATATACATACACATGATAAAGTGCAAATAAACAGATAATGGGCTATTAATGTTCAGTTTTGTTTGAGTTGAGTTCAATAGCCTGATGGCTGTGGGGAAGAAGCTGTTTCTGAACCCGGTTGTTGCAGTCTTCAGGCTCCTGTACCTTCTACCTGAAGGCAGCGGGGAGATGAGTGTGTGGCCAGGATGGTGTGGGTCCTTGATGATGCTGCCAGCCTTTTTGAGGCAGCGACTGCTATAGATCCCCTCGATGGAAGGGAGGTCAGAGCCGATGATGGACTAAGCAGTGTTTACAACTTTTTGTAGTCTTCTCCGCTCCTGAGGTTGCCGAACCAATGGTCAATGGTTAGCAGATCCTTTATTGTCTCGTATACCAGGTACAGTGAAACACAGTTTTTGCACACAGATCCGCAAGACTATCCCCAAACATAAACACGATCACCCCAGTTAGTGTGGTATGCACAGAGCAGCCCACCGAGTCCATTTGCAAGAGGTTTGACCAAGGTGTGTAAGAAAGAACTGCAGATGCTGGTTTAAATTGAAAGTAGACATAAAATGCTGGGGTAACTCAGCGGGTGAGGCAACATCTCTGGAGAGAATGGGTGACGTTTCGGGTCGAGACCCTTCTTCAGACTGAAGTAATCTGAAGAAGGGTCTCAACCCGAAACGCCACCTATTCCTTCGCTCCAGAGATGCTGCCTCACCCGCTGAGTTTCTCCAGCATTTTTATCTACCTTCGATTTTTCCAGCATCTGCAGTTCTTTCTTAAACACTGAGGTACTCCAGTACTTTGCTGTCTATCTTCGAGAGTAATTAAGGAGTAGTTGAGTCATTAAGGAATATTTAACAATGAAATCATACATTGATCAGAGAAGACTTTAAAGATAAATTAACAAATAGGAAACATAAGAACACAAACAGAAACAGGAGTAGGCCATTTGTAACTGGTATATGCTCCATTGTTCATCTTTTACCGTAGCAGCACACCTTCATCAAAAGTGATCTCCCTATGCAAGGATATAAACACGTTAAGGAGTATAGGAAGATATAGAGAGATATAGAACAAATGATTGAAAGAAATGCAAAAAAGTACCACTGGTCAAGGAAAGGTGGAGCCTACAATGGTTCATTGTTGGCTGTGGGGTAGGAGATAACGAGTTATACAGACAATGAAACTCAACAGGACGACAGTGTAGCTAGCACGACGACGAGGTTGGGGGAGGGGCAGAGAGAGAAGGGAAGTTAGAAAGTTAGAGAAATCAACATTCATACCACTGGGTTGCAAGCTGCCCACCGAAATATGAGGTGCTGTTGCTCCAATTTGTGTGGCCTCACACTGACAATGGAGGCGGCCCATGACAGAAAGGTTCATATGGGAATGGGAAGGGGAGTTAAAGTGTTTAGCAACCGGGAGACCACCCGTTAAAGCAGGTCAGCGAAGGTTTATTGAACGAATACCTGGAATAAATGGATTGTCTTATGAAGAAAGGGTGGGCAGGCTACATTGAGAGTAGGAGTTTGGAACATTGAAGTAAAACTTACAAGATCCTGACAAGCCTTGACAGAATGGAGAGGATATTTCTAAATGTGGGAGTATTGTTTAAAAGTAAAGGGTCGTCTTAAAATGGATGAGCCCTTCTGGCTAACATTGTGGAATTAAGAAAGAAATGATAACAAAGGCACAAAAATGGCAGTTTGTAGATGAGATTACCTCTTGTGCCTTTTGCTGGAAAGTATAACAACTGGAGGATTGAACAGATACATGTGGCTGAAGCGAGGAGATGAGAAGAGAGTATAGTCTTAATTAGGATTAGAATTCACATGTGAAGGCCTATTAAACAGGCTTGAGCGGCACGGTGGAATTAACAACACGGGATTGACATCTTAATCATTAATAATGTCCTGACTAATAGCACGGGAACACGTACTAAGTATTCCTCTAAACAAAGTGCACAGAAAAGATAGGAAAGGGACGAAAGCATTGATGAAGGAGAATATTACAGTACTGGAGAGCAGAGATCCTGGAATGAAGGAGAATAGAATCTCGCTGCTTATTATTTATACGCAAGAGAAGTGTGAATTCCCTCCCCAGATGCTGCCTGACCAACTGAGTTCTTCCAGCACTTTGTGTTTTGCTCAAGATTCCCACATCTGCAGTTTCTTGCGTCTCCGGGTATTAAATGGATATGTGTGCACCGGTTTTCACCAGGGAAGATGATACTTCCGTAATAGTGAAGGGAAAAACAGCTGAGACACTAACTGCATTAAAAATTGATACCATGCATATGTTAGGAAAGTTAACTGAGCTTAAGAGGAAATCACCAGGACTGGATGGGAGATCTCGGAATATGAGAAAATACAGAAGATACAGAAAATACAGAAGAACGAAGGATATTGAGAGGTTCAGCAGGGAAAAGTAGGAAGTGCATGTCAGGTATAGGAAATTGGTATCAAAGGAGTCACGAGGTTTATAGTGGATATAGGCGAGAAGAAAAAGTTTAGTTTATTATTGTCACATGTACCGAGGTGCAGTGATAAGGTTTGTGTTGCACACTATTCAGTCAGCAAAAAGATTACATGATTACAATAAAGTCGTTCGCAGTGTACAGATACAGGATAAAGGGTATAACGTTTAGTGCAAGATAATGTCCAGTAAAGTCCGATTAAAGATAGTTTGAAGGTCTCCAATGAGGTAAATGGGAGGCCAGGGCCGCTGTTTAGCGTTTAGTTGGTGAGAGGATGTTTCAGTTGCCTGGGAGGAAACTATCCCTGAATCAGGAGGTGTTCACACTTCTGAACCTCTTGTCTGATGGGAGAGGAAAGCAGAGGGAGTGTCCGGGGTGAGACAAATCCTTGATTTTGTTGATGCCCTTGCCAAGGCAGCGTGAACTGTAGATGTGATCAATGGAAGGGAACTTGGTTTGCGTGAAAAGGGGCCATGATATAACTTTGGCAAGTGTGATTAGAGAGAAACCAAGAACCTTTCATGTGTATATTAGAATCAAGAGGGTTGCTTAGGAAACAGTAGGTCCTTCGGGGAACAAAAAAATAATCGATGTGTGGAGCCAGGGGATAGAAGCCAGGTCCAAAATGAATACTTCTCATCGGTATTCATCAGGGTGAAGGATGTGGAGTTAAAAGGAAGAGTACATTGATATTCTGGAGCTTGTCTGTATCAGGAGGAAGTGTTAGAATATTGGTGCACACTAATCCAAAATGCTAAAGGAAGCAAGCGGCTCTGACGAAGATTTGTGCATCTTTGTTGGCCGCACGTGAAGTATCAGAAGACTGGAGGATGGCTAAGGGTGTCATCTTTTTTTTTTAAAAGACAAGGCTGGGATCCACTGGCTGGTGAGATTAGTGGTAAGGAAGATTCCAAGGAACAGGATTTATGTCCACTTGGAGAAGCAGGGTTTGATTAGGTTTTGGGCAAGGGAGATCATGTCCCATAAATCCAATTATGCTTTTTGAGGAGATAACTAAAAGATTGATGAAGGGAGACTTATGGCATAAGGGATCCAAGGTGTGTTGGCGAACTGGGCCCAAAACTACAACTAGCATTGTCGACTCATCAAAATGCTGAAGTGGAAACCTTACCCTTGATTGCAAGGGATTGCCTCAGAAGTAGAATCAAATAGGCCAAGTGGTCACCTCTTTACTGCTGAGCCTACAAATTTATGTACAAATAAAGAATGGCAGATACTGATTTGGACCAAAGATAGACACAAAGTGCTGAAGTAACTCAGCGGGTCCGGCAGCTTCTCTGGAGATAAAGGATGGGTGACGTTTCGGGTCGGGATTCTTCAATGGGTCCCAACCCGAAATGCCACCCATACTTTTTCTCCAGAGATGCTGTCTGACCCGTTGAATTACTACATCACTTTGTGTGTATCTACAAATCTATGTATTTCTAATACCCTATTTAATAAGATTTCAGTCAGAACTTGGACTAGTTTCTTTGGACACCAATAATTAGTTGGACTGTTTATTTCCGAGATCACTTCAGATCTATAATAGAATGGTTGCCGACATTTTAAGTACATATGCCTATTATGCTTATTGGTTCAATTCATATGTAAAAATAACTTTCTTCACAGTCTTAGGCTCAGGAGAACCTTGGCCTTATATATATGGATTGCCGTGTCACGTTGCAGGGGATGGAGCACAGTTCCTGGATCAATATTCCCAATCATGGCAGAGGAAGAAAAATATTAAATGTCTAAATTTTACTCCTTGTTTCAAAAACCTGAGCCAATTGTTTCTGCATCAACAGGAATTAAAGAGCAGCTAATGCAAAGGTTGCTTTCTATATGGAAACTCAATTACAAAAAGGTCTTCCTTACCTTTATGGGTCCAGTGGAGTACATTTGGATCATATTCTCAGCTCCTTGTTTCACCTTCATCTCAATATTTAGCTGCTTTTCAAGTGCCACAATGCGGCTCTTGTTGGCCGTCGAACGAGCCTCTCGGCTCAAAGCACCAGGAGACCGAGGTCCATCTGCACAGAATAATCATTTGTATTTGTTAATTTGTAGTTTAGTTTACTGTCAAGTGCTCTGAGGTACAGTGAAAAGATTTTGTTGCGTGCTAACCAGTCAGCAGAAAGACTATACATGATTACAATCAAACCATTTACAGTGTATGGATACATGATAAGAGAATAATGTTTAGTGCAAGGTAAAGCCAGCCAATCAAGTCTAGTCCAAGGGTCAGCATTGCGGTCGATAGCAGTTCAGCACTGCTCTCTGGCTGTTTCCAGTGCACAAAAACAAGACCAAGCCAGTGCATTAATTACTGATCTGGCATCATGGCCGATGCCACAACTGCTACTATGAAAGCAGGTACATAAAACTCAGTGAGCTATTCACAACAATACTGCAATCTGGCTGTACTCCACAGGGCTGTTGGATAGGGAGTTCCTGGATTTAGATTCAGCAACAATAAGGGACTGGCACTATATTTTCCACATTAGAAAAAGTTTCTGTACGCGGTATGTGCCCATGCACCTGCTACCTGAACTGATGGCAGAGGGGATGGTGGTTAGAGGGGTTGCAATCAAGTGAAGTGCTTTGTCTCAATGGTGTGAGAATTTTTATTTTATTTTTTTAAATAAAGGAGTTGTTGGGTCTGTACTCATCCAGGCAAGAGCCCAGTCTGTAGAAGGGTCCCAATCAGTTTAATTCAGTTTCAGTTCAGTTGTCATTATCCTCGTTCTCCAGAGATGCTGCCTGACCCGCTGAGTTGCCCAGGTACTTGATGTCTTTTTCAGCTTGTAGATGGTGGAGACGCTCTTGGATGCCATGTGCGTCGCTCGCCATGCCCAGCCTCAGATCTGCTCTTGTGGCCATAGTATTTCTGGGGCTGATCCAGTTTACTTTCTGATCAATGGTGACACCCTCCCAGCACACTCCATCCGCCCCCTCCAGAATGTTGATGATGGGGGATTTAGTAATGGTAATACCATGAACTGTCAAGCAAAAGTGGTTAGACACTTCCTTTTGAAGACAGTCACTGTCTGGCACTTTGTAGCTTGAATGTTACTCACCAATTACCTCCCCCCTTGACTCCATCCAACAACCTAAGCAGTCTTTCCAGGTGCGGCAGAGGTTCACCTGCACCTCCTCCAACCTCATCTATTGCATCCTCTGCTCTAGGTGTCAGCTGCTCTACATCGGTGAGACCATCCTGGGCCTCCTCCATGGCCAGAGTGAGTCCCACCACAAATTGGAGGAGTAGCACCTCATATTTTGCTTGGGTAGTTTACACCCCAGCGGTATGAACATTTACTTCTCCAATTTCAGGTAGTCCTTGGTTTCTCCATCTTTCCCCTCCCCTTCCGAGCCCACCATCGCCGCCTCTTCCTTTCTTCTTCCAGCCCCCTCCATTCCCTCATCAGTCTGAAGAAGAGTCTCGACCCAAAACGTCACCCATTCCGTAGCTCCACAGATGCTACCTCTCCCGCTGATTTTCTCCAGCATTTTTGTCTACCTCGATTGTTCCAGCATCTGCAGTTAATTCTTAAACACCAATTATCACTGTGTCTCTGAGCATTGTCTAAGCTGTGCTATGTTCAGGCCGCTTCATTTGCCGAGGAATGCAATGGAATTGGACACTGTACAATCATTGTGAAATATCCTCACTTCTGACTTTTAGGATCCAAGCAAGGTCACTAATGAAGCAGCAGATGTTGAGTCCTGGGCACTGCACCAGGGATCTCTTGGAGTTGAGATGATAAGCTTCAAACAATTGTAAACATCTTTCCTTTGTTCAAGGTATGAATCAAACCACCGATGTGTTTTCCAATTGCAGGAATATTCAGGGTATTCAGAATATTGAATATGCAGGGATGTGGTTAGAGTCTCTCTTTTGTTCATAGTCACTGCCTGGCACTTTTGTCACACAAATGTGACTCATCATTTATCAGGCCTGGGGGGGGGGGGGGGGTTCAAGTGTGCTCTCGTAATTTTGTCTGGATTACAGGAGGTGCTGGACCACCAATTGCCGGAAAATTGATGGTACACTGTACATTTTTTCTAAGGAATGCAGTACTGAGGGATAACCCAGAAGTTGCTTTCTACATCGCATTTGACGGCACTAGGCCTGTACTCGCTGGAGTTTAGAAAGAGATGAGGGGGACCTCATTGAAACTTCTTCAGGCAGGATTCGAATAGTGAAAGGCTTGGATAGAGTGAATGTGGGGGACGGTTCCACTAGTGGGAGAGTCTAGGCCAGAGGCCACAGCCTCAGAATTAAAGGACATTCCTTTAGGAAAGTAATGAGGAGGAATTTCTTTAGTCGGACGGTGGCAAATCTGTGGAATTCATTGCCACAGAAGGCTGTGGAGGACAAGGCAATTAATATTTTTAAGGCAGAGATAGATAGTTTATTGATTAGTACGGGCGTCCAGGGTTATGGGGAGAAGGCAGGTGAATGCGGTTAGGAGGGAAAGAAGGATCAGCCAATTATATAATGGCGGAGCATACATGATGGATTGAATGGCCTAATTCTACTATCAATTATGATCTTATGACTCAAAACACCGCTCTTCCTTGATCTCGCGATGCTGCCTGACGCACTGAGTTCCGCCAGCACTTTGTGGTTTGCACCACAATGTTGAATAGTTCGGGTTACCAGTACTAAAAAGGCATCGAAACATGGGAAAGATAGGCTGCAAATAGATTTCCTAAAATAATACCAGAATCAGAAGATTATGCTTCAAACTGAGCAGGGTGGGAGGGACCCTTTTCTCCATAGAATTACTCAACTGAGGAATAAACAGGTGGAAATCTTTGAACTTTTGAAAAGTTTTAAAAATTGTTTGTTTGTGCAATGTGGAAGTTATTTGAATGCCCATCTCTAAGCATCTACAAGAAGATGAAGGATTTGACAATTATTTCTTCCATATTTGCCTATGACATAGGAGGTTGCCATTCAACCCATGGAGCCTAGCCTGCTCTCAGGGAAACTCCATCAATCCCATTCCCCAGTTTATTTCCCTGTAACCCGTTCTCCCTCACCCTCTAATATCCTTTGTCTTTCCACGGGTACTGCCCAAACTGTGACTCCAGAGATAGAGTGGAAACATGCCCCTTCGGCCCAACACGTCCGTGCCGACCAGCAATCCACTGCACACTAGCACTATCCTACACACTAGGGACAATTTACAATTTTACCAAAGCCAATTACCCTACAAACCTGTATGTCTTTGGGGTGTGGGAGGAAACCGGAGCACCGAAGAAAAGCCACGCAGGTCACGGGGAGAACGTACGAACTCCGTACAGACAGCAACACACAGTCAGGATCGAACCCGGATCTCTGGAGCTGCTTCACTGTGCCAACTATCCCCAACAATTTCTGTTTTTAGTTCACACTTACAGTATTTGCAGTTTTTTTAACTTTTCATCTAAATGCTGGATCTCTGGGAAGTGAAGTCGAGCAAGTCACAGTGGAAGAGTATTTATTGTTAATAGTAGCTGAGCGAGTAATAATTTAATTGACCTTAAATTTGATAGAATATTTCTAATATTTGAACACTACACTTTACTAAAGCATGTACAAAAGCATCAAAGGATTATTAAATACATGCAAAAACAAAATGAAGACATGTTCCTCTTTTTATGAGTTAATAGAACTGTGAATTACAAACTATAGGCACATTTGGCAAAGGATGACAAAGACATGCAATGTCACATTTCAGAAGCAAACACAAGAAACTGCCAGTTGCAATTAAAACCATGATTACATCCCTCAAACTTGAGAGATAGATGGTAAACGTTACTGAAAAAAACAAAAAAAAAAACACTTGTTGATGCTGGAAATTAAATTAAAAAAGAAAATGCTGGAAATCTAAAATAAAAATAGAAAATGCTGGAAACACACAGAACACACATCTGAGAAGTGCAAGGGTTGGCATGTCACATTCAAGACCCTTTGTCAGAAGTGGGATGGAGACAAAAGAAGCTTGTTAAACTGCAGAGAGTGTGGAGAAGGATTAGGCCTCGAATAGGGTAAACCCAGGGTGGCTGTGAGGAGAAGCTGTAAACAAGGTTATCTGGTTTGATGGCTGAAGTGGAACAGCGAGGGTGACATAAAGGCAAAGACAAACAAAGAATATAGGCAGAAGAATGCAGGAGTTGTGAAGTACAGAGCGGGAAGACATGCCTCGGGTCAGGCTGGGAACGTCCTTTTCTCCCAGAGGAAGAAAACAAATAGGCTCAGCCCATATCACAGATCATAAATCATTACCTCATGTTATAGAATTCCAGAAGGCTACGACATGCTCAAAGGGAAGATGCGCTGGGCCTTGTCGTAACAAGGGACAGTTTCTTCCCAGCTGTTATCAGGCAACTGAACCATCCTCTCACCAACTGGAGAGCGGTCCTGACCTCCCATCTACCTCATTAGAGATTTTCAAACTATTATCTTTACTCAGAATTTACCTTGCACTAAAGGTTATTTCCTTTACCCTGTATCTGTACACTACGAACAGCTTGATTGTAATTCATGTATAGTCTTTTTACTGACTGGTTAGCACGCAACTAAAAGCTTTTCACTGTACCTCGGTACACTTGACAATAATAAACAAGACTAGACAAAACTAAACTAATAGTACAGGGGGCTACAGATTAGCTTGGAGTTCTACTGAAAAAACAACTCCAACCATCAAACAACTGATTGGCATCTGCATCTGCCGTTAGATCAGGAATTTTAGTTTAGGTAATCATCTCAAAAGTACAAAATGATGTTATCAGGCAACGGAGCCATTCTATCAACAACTTGAGAGTGGCCTGAGTTACTATCGACCTCATTGGAAACCCTAGGACTATCTTTAGGTAAACTTTACCTTGCACTAAACGTTACTGCCTTTATCATGTATCCCTACACAGTGGATGGCTCAATTGTAATCATGTATAGTCTTTCCGCTGACTGGACAGCACGCAACAAAAGCTTTCCACTGTGCCTCGGTACACGTGACAGTAAACTAAACCAAAAGACATGTCATTTTACAGATGCAAATATGAAGAACTCTCATTCTTACAGTTGTGTGGACACTAGATATAGATTTTTCATTCTCGCTGGATAAAATCCATGCTTCCACACAAAAAATGATCATGTATTTCAAAAGTGTAACTATAGTTGGGAGTAATATTAATAAAGTAATTTGAAAATATGTTCAGAATGTCGACACTGGGATCTGCAGTCATCCGTTTCCATTTGCAAATCCAGATTGTTCGTATCGAGGAGAACACATTCAGCTGTTGAAAACAGTCGGTCAGAATATCCAAGCTCTCAATGGCAAGAGAGTAAAAACTGAACAACAGGTGCATACCAATCTTTCACACTGTGACTGCCAAGTTCTGGGCTAAATACTCTCTTCTGTTACAATATCATACAAGATATTCATGGTACTGATGACTAAGGCTCTTTCTGGAGGCAAGAAGATGATTCTGCGACAGAAGTAGAGATACACATTGAAGAAAGACACAAAATGCTGGAGTAACTCTAGCATGTTGGGACCCTTCTTCAGCTTTTGCCTGACCCCTGAGTTACTCCAGCATTTTGAGTCTATCTTCGGTCTAAATCAGCATCTGCAGTTCCTTCCTGGAGATACACGTTGATTGTTGAAGGAGCTGCCAAGGAGGGTCTGCAAAGAAGCCATAAGAAACAATTGGTGGAAGATGATGTTGGTAGTAGTGTTAAATCTGCTGAAAATCAAGGGAATAGTTCACCACGATCAGCACTCGGCGACACCAGTGACTCTGATGCACAATTTGCTGCTGTGACAGAGGAAACAATCTGAAAGATGCAGCCATGGAAAATGTGACACCATGCTCAAAGTCAATGGAGAAGAGTTGTGAGTAGAGGAAAAACACACAAAGTGGTGGAGTAACTCACCAGGTCAGGCACATTGCTGAAGAAGGGTCCCGACCTGAAACATCACCTATCCTTGTTGCCCAGAGATTCTGCCTGATCCGCTGTTACTCCAGCACTTTGTGACTTTTTTGTAAACCAGCATCTTCATTTCTTTGTTTCAACCGTGATTAGAGGAAGGGAAAGGACAGGGAAAGTCAAGAGCAGAGTTTTTGGAGGCAACAGGGAATAATGACAGAGCTGAATGGAGGGACGAGTCACTACCTGAAGAGAAAGCTACAAGCTTGAAGATTGTCAAAGGATACAGCAGAATATAGAGCAGATGGAAAAATGGATACAGAAATGGAGTTTAACATAGACATGTGTGAGGGGGTGTATTTAGGAAGTCAATTGCAAAAGAGGAAAGTACACAGATACATGCCGTCATTGTTCGGGGCAATGTGTTTACCACAAGGTGTCTGTCTCCTGGCAAACTCTTAGTGTTGGTCAAACATTGCACTCTTGTTCTCCTCCTCCCAATATCTGGGGCATTTGAGAAATCATCTCTATCGTCATAGCTGCAATCTACATCTTGCCCAAGGAGACATTCAGCTAGCATCTTCAGAAGTAAGGGCGACACGGTGGTGTAGCTGTAGAGTTACTGCCTAACAGCGTCAGAGACCTAGGTTCGATCCTGACCACAGGTGCTATCTGTACGGAGTTTGTAGATTCTCCCTTGGGCTTTCTCCGGGTGCTCTGGTTTCCTCCCACACTCGAAAAGACGTACAGGTTTGCCAGTTAATTAGCTTTGGTAAAATTGTCAGTGTGTCCCTAGTGTGTGTAGGATATTGTTAATGTGCGGGGATTGCTGGTCGGCATGGACACGGTGGGCCGAAGGCCTGTTTCATGAATGTGGTTGAGGCAGGTTGATTTTCCCAGAACCACAGCGTCACAGAGTCCAAGGGCTGGCCATAGTCAGCTCATTCACCAATGATCTTCCTTCCATCCCAATGCAAGAGGCGAGGTTGTTCAGGATTGACTGACTGCACTATGTTGCATTCCATTTACCCATGTCCTCAAGAAATCAAACAGCCCGTGCCTGCAAGCTGCAAGATTTATAGGATGACACAAGGAACTGTTGATATTGGTATCTTGAGGAAATAGAAAGCGTTAGAGGAAATCAGCAGGTCAGGCAACATCTGTGGAGGAAATGGACTGAGAGGACTTTTCAGGGCAGGGCCCTTTTTTGATTAAAGATGCTCCAATCTGTGTTCTAACAGTAGGCTCAAGCAGAAGATATCCATGCTATTTAGTTCAGGGACCCTCTTTGCTAAATTCAGACATTTTACCCAATCCTTAGACTAGCTACGTTTTGGCACCGAGCCATTTCCTTTGATGCAAAACCATCATTTGAGAGAAGCAGCTGGACAACTTTTCCTGTTTTTGCTGAAGGGATAAACTATGCAGCGATTTTTAAATTCTTTAAATAGTCACTGCTTGTTTACCGTCAAAACCTTTAATGCAGCTTCCAAATCTACCGCAGCCAACGCACCAGTCATGCTTTCAGAGTTTCATAAGTTCATAAGTGATAGGAGAAAAATTAGGCCATTCGGCCCATCAAGTCTACTCCACCATTCAATCACGGCTGATCTATCTTTCCCCATAACCCCATTCTCCTGCCTTCTCCCCATAACCCGACACCCACATCAAGAATCTATCTCTCTGCCTTAAAAATATCCATTGATTGCCTCCACAGCCTTCTATGGCAATGAATTCCACAGATTCACTACCCTCCGACTAAAGGCATTCCTCCACATCTCCTTCCAAAAGGTTTCTAAAGGTAACGGGTTATTTTACTCTGCAAAGATGGAAAAAGTAACGGATGGTGTGATAACCGACAGATGTGATGCACTAGAACAATTTGAAAATGCTTCCAATAGGTGAGCCATCTTCTCCAAGTAGCTTATATTCCTCGTTGCTCAGGGAGGTAAAAATGAAAAATAGAAGTCAAAGCAAGGTGCCACAATAATACAATAGGCCAATTAGTTCATGAACAGAGAGTTAGTACTTTCCAATTAAACTATTTAGTTTAGCTTGGTGATTTGGAAACAAACAGGCAAAAAAAAACTGCAGGAGGAACTCAAAGGATCAGGGGTGGAATGAAAGCTTGGAATAAGGGGTGGAGATGGGTCTAAGTCTGGCAAATGTTGATATAGGTGAGGGGAGGTGACTGGCAGGTGGGTGGTGTAGGTGACAAAGATGAGAGGTGAAAAAGAGACAAAAGGATGTATGATAATGAAAGAAGAGGAGTGAAATGTAAAGCCAGTGGGAAGAAAATGTGTTGGGAGAGGGGGAGGTGAGTAAAAAGGGGATAACATGGAAATGGGGGACTCTGGAATGGGAGGGGTTGGAGATGCGGAAGAGAAAAGATAAGCAGGATAACTGGGATGGGCAGCATCTCAGGTTACCCTGTGTGTGGTCATCTGTTGCCGGCCCCGATTTGTCCTGGTCTTTTTTTGCTTCCAGTTCCCCTGCCCATCCTACAATCAGTCTGTAGAAGGGTCGTGACACAAAACCTTACCTATTCATTTTTTTCTGGAGATGCTGCCTGAACCGCTGAGTTACTCCAACTTTTTGATTATATCATTGGTATAAAGTACCATCTTCAGTTCCTTTTTATATTACATAAAGTTCTTTGAGGGACTGGTTATGATGCAAATCAACTCCCATCTTAACGTGTGACCTGGACCTACTTCAAATCGCCTACTTCCACGGCAGCACGATGGCGTAGGGGTTGTCTTTACTGCCTTACAGCGCCAGAGACCTGGGTTCGATCCTGACTATAATTGCTGTCTGTACTGAGTTTGTACATTCTCCCCGTGATATGCATTAGTTTTCTCCGAGACCTTTGGTTTTGTCCCACACTCCATAGACGTACAGGTTTGTGGGTTAACGGCTTGGTATAAATGTAAATTATTCCTAGTGTGGGATAGTGTTAGCATGTGGGGATCGCTGGTTGGTGCAAACACAGCGGGCCGAAGGGCCTGTTTCCACACTGTGTGTCTAAAATTAAACTAATTAACAGTGGGCATGACCTCCCTTGCGCTCAACCTCTTTGGTAACAAAAACGTGTGTCAGGTTGTTGACTACACCTTGGCATTTAACCCTTTTTAAACTGTCAAACTCAGGCAATTAAGTCTCTTCTCTCTATGCAGCTGGATCCCTGACTTCTATCAGCAGACCTCAATTAGTACAGATTGGCAACAACACCCCTCCCGCCCCCTCACTGACACAGCCGCAACACCATCTTTACATTTGCCAATGTTACCAACACGTGGAGCTAATAATGGGTAATGAACAGCATGAGTGCAGGAGGGAGATGGACAATGTGGTAGAGTGGCATCGTACACCCATCTTGCTCTCAATGTTAGCAAGACCAAGAGAAGAAAAAACCAAGGGGCCATGACTTCATTGGCCGGACAGCAGCGAAGACATTTTCTCAACTGAGCGATCTCCACAAAGTTTGAACTTCCAGAAGATTATTATTTGAGGCTAAAATGTATTGGCTTAACTTGAGAAATGTCAGGTTTATAGAAGTAAATGTGATTATTTTTATGATTACTTTCTGCATCGAAATGCAGCCTAAAAGTCCCATAAAGGTACAACATAACTTCCTGATTCTTATACTTAATGCCCTGACTGATGAAGGCAAACAAACTATATGCCGCCTTTGGCACATTCTATTAGATTTCCTAATTAAATGCAGTGCCTGCTTTATAGCCTCCTTCTTAGCTGTAAGATCCTATAGCCACAGCCTGATATGACTGGCATACTATTCTGAGCCAAAAAAAAAAATCGTCGAAGAAAATGAATCCAGAGATTTGTGATCATGCAAGTCACTGATTTTTATGACCAGGTGCGTTTCGGTTCCGAACAGAATATGATTATTTTTAGTTCTACAAATCAGTTGAGGCCATACATTTTAGCTTCAAATAATAATACAGCCCTCTGCTGTACTCACTCTATACTCATGACTGCGTAGCCGGTCACAGTGCGAACTCCATCATCAAGTTTGCTGACGACACCACTGTAGTGGGACGTATCACTGATGGGGATGAGTCGGAGTACAGAAGAGAGATCGAGCGACTGTCCATATGGTGTCAGCACAATAACCTGGCCCTCAACACCAGCAAAACCAAGGAACTGATTGTGGACTTTGGAAGGAGTAGGATGGGGACCCACAGTCCTGTTTATATCAACGGGTCGATGGTTGAAAGGGTCAAGAGCTTGAAATTCCTGGGCGTGCACATCTGTGAAGATCTTTCCTGGTCCGAGAACACAGATGCAATTATTAAGAAAGCTCATCAGCGCCTCTACTCCCTGAGAAGATTACGGAGAGTCGGTCTGTCAAGGAGGACTCTCTCTAACTTCTACAGGTGCACAGTAGAGAGCTTGCTGACTGGTTGCATCGTGGCTTGGTTCGGCAACTTGAGTGCCCTGGAGAGGAAAAGACTACAAAAAGTAGTAAACACTGCCCAGTCCATCATCGGCTCTGACCTGAGAACTCCAACAACCCGGTTCAGGAATAGCTACTTCCCCACCGCCGTCAGGCTATTAAATCTGGCTCGGACAAAACCCTGAATATTAATACCCCTCCATCTGTTATTTGCACTTTTTTAATTTATTAATTAATGTGTGTATTTAAGTATATAATTGTAGTCAATGCCTACTATGTTCTGTTGTGCTATGCAAAGAAAGAATTTCATTGTCCTGTCAGGGACACATGACATTAAACTCTTTTGACTAACTTTGAATTTGATAATAATCTGCGTTTAAACTGGATGGAGAATTCACAGTTGAAAAGCAAATCTTATATGTACATAAACTCCCAGTCTGGGTAACCCAGCAGTATGAATATTGAGTCGGAAAGTCTAAAGAAGGGTCTCAACCAGAAACGTTACCCATTCCTTCTCTCCAGAGATAATGCCTGTCCCGCTGAGTTACTCCAGCTTTTTGTGTCTACCTTCAGTACGAATATTGATTCCTCTAACTTCAAGTAACCCTTGCTTTCCCTCTCTCTGTCCCTCCTCCACCCCAGTTCTCCCGACTAGTTTTACTGCCCTTCTGATTAATTTTACTGCATGTATGCCTCATTTTCAACTTTCCCTCAGCTAACAATGAACCATTCTAAATTTCATGGTTTGATCTGTATTTTTCACACCTTACCCTTCCATATCTCCAGTCTCCCTCTTCCCTGACTCTCAGTCCGAAGGGTCTCGTCCCAAAACATCACCCATTCCTTCTCTCCAGAGATGCTGCCTGTCCCACTGAGTTACTCCAGCATTTTGTGTCTAGTTCATTGTCTTGTTTGGTTCATTAGTTGCTCTTGACCCATTTAGTGTCCTCTCCCTTTGAATAGACCCTTTCCTGTTATGTGACATAAACAACAGAGCTCTTTGGTGTGAAATGTAGCATTCATTAGCCTGGGGTAATTCTGACCTTGAATGAACGGTCCCCAAAGCACAAGACTGTACATTAGTTTAAACGCATTGTTTGCACTGAACTTACTTAAGTGAACTCATGATACAGAGTCCAAACATATAATACATTTTAAGATAATGAAAACTAGCAAAGATAAATATCCAATATAGGTGTTGTCACTGCGATGGTTATTGCACTGCTAATGTCAAAGGTCTAAAGCAGATCAGAAGGAAAATTCAAAATTTAACTATTGCATTTTTTTTAAAGATAGGTGAAAATGCAGCCCAAATGGATGCATTCCAAGAATCCAAATCTCCGAAGTACAATCCATGGCGATTCTGAAGAAGGATCTCGAACCGAAACGTCGCCTATTACTTCTCTCCATAGATGCTGCCTCACCCGCTGTGTTCCTCCAGCATTTTTGTCTAAGTTTGACTTTTCCAGCATTTGCAGTTCTTTCTTAAACATCCAGGGCGACTCTGTGTTGCAGCAGTAGACTTGCTGCTTTACAGCGCCAGTGACCCGGGTTCAATCCTGACCACGGGTAATGTCTATATGGAGTTTATACGTTCTCCCTGTGACCGAGCGGGGTTTGTCCTGGTACTCCAGTTTCTTCCTACGTTCCAAAGACATACAGGTTTCTAGGTTAATTGGCTTCTGTAAATTGTCCCTGGTGTGTAGGATAGAATTAGAATACGGGCGATAGCTGGACTTAGTGGGCCAAAGGACCTGTTTCCATATTGTATCTCTAAACTAAACAATAATGCACGGGCAGGCTGCGCACCTGGTGAACATCTTCTCCAAAAGCAGCCTCTCATACAGGACAACAGCATTACAGCTGAAATACCCTATTGTTTAGCTGCTAATAACTTTATATTTGATGAGCAAGCCAGCCAGTAAATTCATAAAAGGGAACAGGTGTCATAGAATCATACAACACAAAAAGAGGTCCTTCGGTCCACACATACCCTGTTTGCCACTCTACACTATTCCAATTCGCCCAAATTAGATCCATACCTGCTATGCCTTGCTTATTCAAATCTCTGCCTTAATACCTCTTAAATGTCATGACTGTATCAAATTCCACCACCACCTCTGGCAGTGTGTTCCACATAAAATAAGCACCCTTCAGTTCCCCTTTAAAATTCATACCTCCCACCAAGATATAGATCTTAGGGCTAACAGAATCAAGGGATATGGGGAGAAAGCAGGAACGGGGTACAGATTTTGGATGATCAGCCATGATCATATTGAATGGTGGTGCTGGCTCGAAGGGCCAAATGGCCTACTCCTGCATCTATTTTCTATGTTTCTAACCCGTGGCCTCTTGTTTCTGATAACACCACCATGGGAAAACGATTCTGACTATCTATCTATGCCTCTCACAATCTCATATACCTCTATCAGGTCACCCGTCGGCCTCTTTGCTCCGGGGACACCAAGCAAAGCCTATCATATCTCTCTGCATAACTGAAGTCTTCCGATCCATGCCACATACCATTGAATCTCGTCCGCACTCTCTCTGGTGCAATCTATTCCAATAGTGTTGCAGGAAGGAACTGCAGATGCTGGTATAAACCGAAGATAGACACAAAATGCTGGAGTATCTCAGCGGGACAGGCAGCATCTCTGGAGAGAAGGATTGAGTGACATTTCGGGTCAAGACCCTTCTTCAGACTGAGGAAGAAGGGTCTCGGCCCGAAACATCACCCATTCCTTCTCTTCCAATAGTGCACGCAATACTCAGTGTGCTCGGACCTATAGTTTGTAAAGGTGCATCATATTCTCCAGATTTTAATATACTAGGCCCTGATTTATGAAGGCAAGGATGTCATCTGACTTCTTCACCTTTCTACCTACCAATGTTGCCACTTCCAATGAACAATGGGTATGAACCACAGGCAGGACCCGAGGTCAGGATTGAACCCGGGTCTCTGTCACTGTGTGACAGTGGCTCTACTAGCTGCACTACTGTGTCATGATGTATTCATCTGAAGAGCTCGAAGGAAAGCCCACTTTGCAGCATGGAGACATTTGTCACATTTATTCAGAAAGCTACCACAGTTGCCCAGATTTCATTGCAGATCTTATAGATATTTATCTGTTTTGTAATCAGACCAGTCCCTTGCGGGATAGAGGTGTAAGAGAGTACTTAAGGAAATTATAAAGGCAGAGAACCGTTGAGCTATACAGAAACAGGCCCTTCAGCCCAACTCATCCATGCCAACCAAGTTGCCTAGTCCCACTTGCCTAATCCATATTCCCCCCCCCCCCCCCCCCCATTCCTATAACTATATGTCCAGGTGTATTATAATCGTTGTAATCGTACCCACATCTACCACTGGGTAAAAAGATGTCATGAAATATCCTAAACAGGTAAGATTAAGAAAATACTTTGTCGTTATGCAAGTGCAAATGGATAGCAAGTGCAAGGATGGGCTCTCTTAACAACCAAAGGGATAACCTGTGGGTGGAGCTGAAGGGTGTGGGCAGCGCAGGGAATGAGGGTGTGGCCCTAAATAAATACCTCACCTGCTCTCACCAAGGAGACAGACGTGGAGTACAATACGATCAGGGAGGGTAACATTGATTGTCCGACAAGGTAGGTGGAGATATTAGATGTCTTGGAACACAAGGGAGTGGATCAATTCCCAGGGCCAGATTGGATCTAAGCCAGAATACTAAGGAAATCAATGATGGCTGGGGCCTTGATGAAAAACACTGTACCTTGTTAGCCACAATCAATGTACCAGAAGACCGGAGTTCCTTTATTTAAGAAGGGCAGCAGGGATTGGCAGGTAACTACATCCAAGTGAGCATCATGTCAGAAGTATGGAAATTATTGGAAAAAATCCTAAGGGACAGGACTTATGATCATTTGGAAAGGCAAGAATAGATTACCGATGGTCCGTATAGCTTTATGAGGGGGAGATTTTTTTTGTTTTACTTTTAGAGATACTGCGCGGAAACAGGCCCTTCGGCTCACCGACTCTGCACTGACCAGTGATCCCCCGTACACATTAACACTATCCCACACATACATTATTGACAATTTTACGTTTATACCAAGCCAATTAACCTACAAACCTGTATGCCTTTGGAGCATGGGAGTATTCTGAAAATTTTGGAGAAAACCCACACAGGTCATGAGGCGAACGTACAAACAAGCACCCGTAGTCAGGATCGAACCCGGAACCCTGGCACTGCAAGGCAGTAACTCTACCGCTACGCCACTGTGCTGCCCTTGATTCACAATTTAGTTGAATTTATCGCAGAAGTAGCAGAGGAAATTGATGAAGGGCGGCATAGTGATTTTAAGGCAACCATTAATCTAATCCAAATAAAACTGTTAAATTAGTTGTAGATTTCCTGCAAATAATGAAAAGGGTTTGAGTACAACAAAACTGACCAATTTGATTGAATCGTTCAAAAAGATTTCAACACATTTTGGTGTAGTCTAAATGGCCTCTGACATAGTTCAACATGGAAAACTGATTGCAAAGGTTAAGACCGTGGGATCCAGGATAAATTGGATCCAAAATTGGTATGGTATGTATAGAAGGGAGGTATGAGAGGAGGAGGGTAATTTTATAAGCATACTAAAGGTCACCCCTGCCTCCAAAGCTCCACGGAAAACAGCTCCCATCTACCCAGTCTCTCCTTATAATGCAAGCCGTCCATTCTACTCACATCCATACAAGTCTTTTCTGCGCCTTTCCCAGCTTAATAACAATTTCCTCATCGCTAATTAACCAGAATTGTACACAATACATGCTGTTTCACCGATGTCCTGCACAGTCATAACATGATGTCCCACGTATTGTGTAAGAAGGAATTATAGATGCTGGTTTAAACCGAAGATAGACACAAAATGCTGGAGTAACTCAGCGGGACAGGCAGCATCTCTGGAGAGAAGGAAAGGGCGACGCTTCGGGTCGAGACCCTTCTTCAGACTCCAACTATTTGTGTCCCAAGCATTATGTTCAGTGCCCTGACCAATGAAAATGTGCCAAATGTCTTCTTCAGTCCCACCACACCACCCATCTGAATATCACCACCTTCTTGGAATTATGCACTTAAGATACAAAATAGAAACAGGCTCTTCAGCCCACCGAGTCTGCGCCGACCATCGATCACTCCGTACACTTACACACTGAGAACAATTTACAATCTTTACCAAAACCAATTAACCTACAAACCTGTATGTCTTAGGTTATGGAAGGAAATTAAGGAGCTCAAAACATGTTATTAATTCTAAATCAGACATAAATCAGTCTGAAGAAGGGTCTCGACCCAAAACGTCACCCATTCCTTCTCTACAGAGATGCTGCCTGACCTGCTGAGTTACTCCAGCATTTTGTGTCTACCTTAGGTTGCTCCTTAACAATAAGATTGTTACAGGCTTCTATTAATTCTAATCTCCTTCCCCAAGGCAGAGTCACAGACATGTGAATAGAGTTAATGGTAAATCCCAAATAATCAATAACTCTAGATGGTATCAACTTGGATTTAACTGGATGGATGAGAAACCCCAATCTCTCAAACATGAGTTTAGTGGCTGAAACAGCTAATTTCAGTTTCCCTATGATTAGGATATCATTTTTTCACACAGAGAGTGGTGAATCCCTGGAATTCTCTGCCACAAAAGGTAGTTGAGGCCAATTCATTGGCTATATTTAAGAGGGAGTTAGATGTGGCCCTTGTGGCTAAGGGGATCAGGGGGGTATGGAGAGAACGCAGGATACTGATGGATGATCAGCCATGATCATATTGAATGGCGGTGCAGGCTTGAAGGGCCTACTCCCGCCCTACTAAACCTATTTTCTATGTTTATATTTCTATAACTCAATTTAAGCATTCCTGATACAGAGTTGTAAAAATATTTAAAGCCTACGAGAAGCAATTGTGCTCGATCACGGAGAATCAAACATTATCTTTGATTCGTAAGAAGGATCTGCAGATGCTGGTTTACATCAAAGATAGACACAAAATGCTGGAGTAGCACAGCGGGACAGGCAGCATCGCTGGAGAGAAGGAATGATAGTCTGAAGAAGAGTCTCGACCCAAAACGTCACCATTCCTTCTATCCAGAAATGCTGCCTGTCCGGCTGAGTTACTCCAGCATTTTGTGTTGATTATCTTTAATTTCTTGGCGAATGGAACAGATATCATTGATCAGCAAAAGGCTTCTCAATAATCCAAAAGGACATTTTGCACCAACTCCTTTCAACTGTAGTTTCATTGTCAAATGAGCATGTGATTTAACTGAAGGCAAAATGAGCTGCACTGCACTTCCTGTTAGCTGAAGCAGACTACGAAGCTACTAAAACCACAAGCGGCTTACTATACCAGATACAAACATGGAAATAACCTTATTAAACATGGCTTAAAATTTATGTTTTACTTTTCAAAAACTAATTTAGCTTTTTATTGGATTGATCTTTTTCTAACAAGCTACCACCCAAAGAAAAATCTGCTGATCGAATCAACATCAGTGACCACAACACGTCACACAAAAGCATCCCTTCGGCTAAGAATAGGAAGTTCTTGTAGCTTTGCAGTGCATAAGTTTCCTCTTTCTCAAACACAGCAATAGTAAAAAGAAACCTAGTCTGTGGGAGAGGGAACTAAGAGGGAGAGAGTGAGGAGGGGAGGGAGGAAAAGGGATAAAGAAAGAGAGAGAGGGAGCACAAGATTTATTTTAAAGAAGGAACTGCAGATGCTGGAAAATCGAATGTAGACAAAAATGCTGGAGAATCTCAGCGGGTGAGGCAGCATCTATGGAGTGACGGAAATAGGCAATGTTTAGGGCCGAAACCCTTCTTCAGACTGATTCCTTCGCTCCATAGATGCTGCCTTACCCGCTGAGTTACTCCAGCATTTTTGTACACAAGATTTATTTCAGTTTAGTTTAGAGATACAGTGCAGAAAATGGCCCTTTGGCCCACCAAGTCTGCACCGACCAGAGATCCCCATACACTAACACTGTCCTACACACACAAGGGACAATTTTACATTTATACCAAGCCAATTAACCTACAAAACTGTACGTCTTTATATTATGGGAGGAAACCGATCTCGGAGAAAACCCACGTAGGTCATGGGGAGAACATACAAACTCCGTACAGACAGCATAGAAACATTGAAAATAGGTTCAGGAGTAGGTCATTCGGCCCTTCAAGCCAGCACTGCCATTCAATATGACCATGACTGATCATCCAAAGTCAGTACCCCGTTCCTGCTTGTTCCCCATAATTCCTTGATTCCCTTACCCCCAAGAGTTTAATCTAATTCTCTCTTGAAAACATCCAGTGAATTGGCCTCCAATGCCTTCTGTGGCAGATAATTCCACAGATTCACAACTCTCTGGGTGAAAAGAGTGTTTCCTCATCTCAGTCCTAAATGGCCTACCCCTTATTCTTAAACTGTGACCCTTGGTTCTGGACTCGGCCAACATTGGAAATATTTTTCTTGCATCTACCCGGTCCAATCCTCTAAGAATTTTATCTGTTTCGATAAGATCCCCTCTCATCCTAAATTCCAGCGAATGCAAGCCCAGTCGACCCATTCTTTCATCATATGTCAGTCCGACCATCCCGGGAATTAACCTGGTGAACCTATGCTGCACTCCCTCAATAGCAAGAATGTCCTTCCTCAATTTAGGAGACCAAAATTGCACATAATACTCCAGGTGCGGTCTCACCAGGCCCTGTACCACTGCAGCGGAACCTCCTTGCTCCTAAACGTAAATCCTCTCATAATGAAGGCTGACATGCTATTAGCTTTCTTCACTGACAGCTGTACCTGCATGCTTACTTTTAGTGACTGACGTACAAACACACCCATGTCTCGTTGCACCATCACTTCTCCTAATCTGACACCATTCAGATATGAATCTACCTTCCTGTTCTTGCCACCAAAGTGGATAACGTCACATTTATCCACATTATACTGCATCTGCCAAGTCAACTTGCAGCCTCATAGCATCCTCCTCGCAGCTCACACTGCCACCCAGCTTTGTGTCATCAGCAAACTTAGAGATGTTACATTTAATTCGCTCGTCTCAATCATTAATATATATTGTAAACAACTGGGGTACCAGCACCGAGCTTTGCGGCACCCCACTAATCACTGCCTACCATTCTGAAAAGAGCCCGTTAATTCCTACTCTTTGCTTCCAGTCCGCCAACCAGTTCTGTATCCATGTCAATAACCTACTCCCAATACCATTTGCACACTAATCTCTTGTATGGGACCTTGTCAAAGTCGTTTTGAAAATCGAGATACACCACATCCACTGGCTCTACCTTATCTATTCTACTTGTTACATCTTCAAAAAATTCCAAAAGACTAGTCGAGCATAATTTCCCCTTCATAAATCCATGCTGACTTTGACCGATCCCGTCACTGCTTTCCAAATGCGCTGCTTCAATAATCGATATAGTCAGGATCGAACCCGGGTCCCTGGCGCTCTATTGCTGCGCCACCGTGCCGAGGTGCAGGAAGGGTGGAAAAGGAATTAGATATCAGAGAGATACAGGCCCATCAGCCCAATGATTCAACTACCGACCTGCACAGTTTTTGGATATGAGAGAAAACAGATGAACTTAGAGGAAACCCACAATCGCAGGGGAATAATGCAAACTCTACACAAATGGCATATGCAGGTCAGCCTAAGAACAGTTGAGGGTGGTTCGATCCCGACTATGGGTGCTGTCTGTATGGAGTTTGTACATTCTCCCAGTGACCATGAGGATTTTCTCTAGTTTCCTCCCATACTCCAAAGACATACAGGTTTGTAGGTTAATTGCCTTTGGTAAAAATTGTAACGTGTCCCTAGGTGTTGGTGTACGGGGTATACTGAAAATATTTCAAAGGGACTCGAGGGGCAACTTTTACCAAACAGAAGGTGTTGGGTCTATGCAATGAGCTGCCAGAGGAAGTAGTAGATGCGGTAAAATTATAACATTTAAAAGAAACTTGGACAGGTATGTGGAGAACCTGGCTCAAAATTGGTGAACATGACTCAATGAGCATAGAATGTTTTCCTCAACTGTTTAATCCTTCCACTAATTAACTTAAATCTTTGTCTCTAAATCATTGCCCTCTTTGCTAAGGAAATTATGACCATAGAACCACAGAAATGCCGTAACATTTAATGTTTCACATCTATGCTGACTCCTATTATAATTACTCCCATCAGTCCCATTCTTCGTCTCTTTCCCCAGAAGCAAGCAAACCCTTCTCCATTTAATGCCCTTGCAATTCACTTCTGAAAGCCCTCAGTGATTACTTCCACTATGAAGTCTGATTAGCTCCAATTCCGTACTCAAAGCTAAAACAAATATTTTTCTTCACACTTGTATCATGTGCCCGAATTGTTAAACCTGTTTCCTCTTGGCCCTTGAACCATCCAGTAAGCAAAACTATACTTTGGCGGCAAAAACAAGGGGGAAGATTATTATCTCAATGGGGTTAGGTTAGGTAAGGGGGAGGTGCAGCGAGACCTGGGCGTCCTTGTACACCAGTCACTGAAAGTTGGCATGCAGGTACAGCAGACAGTGAAGAAAGCTAATGGAATGTTGGCCTTCATATCAAGAGGATTTCAGTATAGGAGTAAAGAGGTTCTTCTGCAGTTGTATAGGGCTCTGGTGAGACCACATCTGGAGTATTGTGTACAGTTTTGGTCTCCTAATTTAGGAAGGACATCCTTGTGGTTGAGGCAGTGCAGCGTAGGTTCACAAGATTGATCCCTGGGATGGCGGGACTGTCATATGAGGAAAGATTGAGAAGACTAGGCTTGTATTCACTGGAGTTTAGAAGGATGGGGGGGGGGGGGGGGGGGGTCTTATAGAAACATATAGAATTATAAAAGGACTGGACAAGCCTGATGCAGGAAAAAGGTTCCGAATGTTGGGCGAGTCCAGAACCAGTGGCCACAGTCGTAGAATAAAGGGGAAGCCATTTAAGACTGAAGTGAGAAAAAACTTTTTCACCCAGAGAGTTGTGAATTTGTGGAATTCCCTGCCACAGAGGGCAGTGGAGACCAAGTCATTGGATGGATTTAAGAGAGACATAGATAGAGCTCTAGGGCTGGTGGAATCAAGGGATATGAGAAGAAGGCAAGCACAGGTTATTGATTGGGGACGATCAGCCATGATCACAATGAATAGCGGTGCTGGCTCGAAGGGCTGAATGGCTTCCTCCTGCACCTATTTTCTATGTTTCTATGTTTATACTATTTAAAACTGAAGCAGGATCTCAACTCAAAATGTCATCCATTCCTTCTCTCCAGAAATGCTGCCTGTCCTGCTGAGTTACTCCAGCATTTCGTGTCTATCTTCGGTGTAAACCAGCACCTGCAGTTCCTTCCTACACAGCAAGCAAAACTGTTTCCCTCTTTTTACCCCAACATGATCTTATTTTCTTCTCAACCTTCTATGCTTCAATTATAAAAACCCGACCAGCTGTTCTATCTTAGAGGAGATTCTTCCTATTCACCCTTGTAGCCTCTCATCATTTTGTAACACTTAAAAATCCCCAATTTTCAAGAGAAACTATTTAAGCCGAATAAGAAAAGACAAGAGATTGCAGATGCTGGAATCTGGAGCAAAAAAAAATAAACTGCTGGATGAACTCAGTAGATCAGGCAGCATCTTTGTGATGAACAGAATTGTTGATATCTTTGGGTCAATTTCTGACCGCACAAATGAAACATTTTATGACAACCTAACCGGACATAAAACAACGCTTACACAGGATGAAGACTGTGTCCACGGCACGATGTATTCACAGAATAAATGAAAATAGGATAAATGAGGAAATCATGTTGTAGTTTAACAAAGTGCTGGGAGAGAGGTCAGTGTAGCAATGCATATATGGTAAACACCTGAACAAGCTACACAGTTACTCTCAGTAAAAATCTTATTTCCTGAGCTGGTTCTGCTATAAAAGCACAAATTAGGAATAGACCATTTATCAGCTCATGCCCACACAGACTCAAGATCATGACCAATCTCATTGCAACTTCAATTCTGCAACCCCATTAACCCAAAGTGACACTGCATCACCACAGTATCATTTCAGCCCTTATCTGATAATCAGCTGCATCAGCCTTTTAAAAAAACCTGTGTTCACCACCTTTTGAAGGAGAGTTCTATAAATGCACAAATCTCAAGACTAAAATATATTTATCACCTCTATCTTAAATGGGCAAATCCTTATTTGAAAACAATAACATATATTTCTGAATTCTCCAAAGTGTCTCGCTATAAAGACTCTTCTCACTCCAGTGCTGGCACTCACTTTAAACGCACTCCCCTCTGCTGGGAGTCAATGTAAACACGTAATCTTCTTCCAGTTTCCGACACTCACTGTAAAAAGCTTTCCAATTCACGTTGCTGGGCTCCCCAGTCCCTGTGCTTGGAATCACTGCAAACAGGCTCTTCAGTCCCTGTGCTGAGAATGACTGTAAAACCACTGTAGCCTCCCCTCTCCCTGTGGTTGGACTCATTCTAAAGAGCCCCCCTGGTTCTTCCGTATAGGAGGAGACTGCACATCTTGACTGGGACTGTAACCTCCCCAATTACTGTGCTGGGACTTGCTATAAACAGCCTCCCCTGCCCCTGCGATGGGTCCCCTAAAAACAACCTGCCCAGTCCCTCTGTTGGGTCCCACTGTACACAGCCTCAACGGTCGCTGTGCTGGGACCTACTGTACACAGTCTCCCTGTTACCCATGTTGGGTCCCACTGTACACAACCTCCCCGGTCCCTGTGTTGGGTCCTGTTGCAAACAGCCTACCGCTGAGACTCGCTGTACTTAGCCTCTGTGTTGGGTCCCACTGTAAACAGCCTCCCAAGTCCCCTTTTGTTGGATTTCACTGCAAACAGCCTCCCCAGTCCCTGTGCAGAGAATCACCGTAAAACAGCCTCCCCTCTACGCGAGGTTAGACTCACTATAAACAGCCTCCCTTGGTTCCTCTGTGTAAGAAGGAACTGCACAACTCTACTGGGACAATGTAAATAGCCTCCCTGTCCACTGTGCTGGGACTCGCTATAAACAGCCTCCCCGAGACTCGAAGATAGACATAAAGTGCTAGAGTAACTCAGTGGGACAGGCAACATCTCTGGAGAGAAGGATTCGGTGATGTTTCGGGTCAAGACCCATCTGCAGGACCCTGTGGGTCACACAGTAAACAGCCTCCCTGTTCTCTGTGCCGGGACTGCCTGTACACAGCCTCTGTACTTGGTCTCACTGTACACAGCCTACCCGATCCCTGTGTTGGATCCAACTACACACAGCCTCTGTGATGGGTCCCGTTGTTCACAGCCTCTGTGATGGACCCCGCTGTACACAGCCTCCCCGGTAACTAGGGTCCAGCTGTACGCAACCTCCCTGGCCCCTGTGTTGGATCCCACTGTAAACAGCCTCCCCAGCTCCTCTACTGGGACTCGCTGTAAACAGCCTCCCTGGTCCCCATGATATGTCCTGCAGTACACAGCCTTTGTACTTGGTCTCACTGTACACAGCCTCTGTACTTGGTCTGGCTGTACACAGCCTCTGTACTTGGTCTGGCTGTACACAGCCTCTGTACTTGGTCCGGCTGTACACAGCCTCTGTACTTGGTCCGGCTGTACACAGCCTCTGTACTTGGTCTCACTGTACACAGCCTCTGTACTTGGTCTGGCTGTACACAGCCTCTGTACTTGGTCTCACTGTACACAGCCTCTGTACTTGGTCTGGCTGTACACAGCCTCTGTACTTGGTCTGGCTGTACACAGCCTCTGTACTTGGTCTGGCTGTACACAGCCTCTGTACTTGGTCTCACTGTACACAGCCTCTGTACTTGGTCCCACTGTACACAGCCTCTGTACTTGGTCTCACTGTACACAGCCTCTGTACTTGGTCTGGCTGTACACAGCCTCTGTACTTGGTCTGGCTGTACACAGCCTCTGTACTTGGTCCGGCTGTACACAGCCTCTGTGCTTGGTCTCACTGTACACAGCCTCTGTACTTGGTCCGGCTGTACACAGCCTCTGTACTTGGTCTCACTGTACACAGCCTCTGTACTTGGTCTGGCTGTACACAGCATCTGTACTTGGTCCGGCTGTACACAGCATCTGTACTTGGTCCGGCTGTACACAGCCTCTGTGCTTGGTCTCACTGTACACAGCCTCTGTGCTTGGTCTCACTGTACACAGCCTCTGTGCTTGGTCTCACTGTACACAGCCTCTGTACTTGGTCTCACTGTACACAGCCTCTGTACTTGTCTCACTGTACACAGCTCTGTACTTGGTCTGCTGTGCACAGCCTCTGTACTTGGTCTACACTGTACACAGCCTCTGTACTTGGTCTCACTGTACACAGCCTCTGTGCTTGGTCCGGCTGTACACAACCTCTGTACTTGGTCTCACTCACTGTACACGGTCTCTGTACTTTGTCTCACTCACTGTACACAGCCTCTGTACTTGGTCTCACTGTACACAGCCTCTGTACTTGGTCTCACTGTACACAGCCTCTGTGCTTGGTCTCACTGTACACAGCCTCTGTGCTTGGTCTCACTGTACACAGCCTCTGTGCTTGGTCTCACTGTACACAGCCTCTGTACTTGGTCCGGCTGTACACAGCATCTGTACTTGGTCCGGCTGTACACAGCATCTGTACTTGGTCCGGCTGTACACAGCCTCTGTGCTTGGTCTCACTGTACACAGCCTCTATACTTGGTCTCACTGTACACAGCCTCTGTACTTGGTCTCACTGTACACAGCCTCTGTGCTTGGTCTCACTGTACACAGCCTCTGTGCTTGGTCTCACTGTACACAGCCTCTATACTTGGTCTCACTGTACACAGCCTCTGTGCTTGGTCTCACTGTACACAGCCTCTGTACTTGGTCTCACTGTACACAGCCTCTGTGCTTGGTCTCACTGTACACAGCCTCTGTGCTTGGTCTCACTGTACACAGCCTCTGTGCTTGGTCTCACTGTACACAGCCTCTGTACTTGGTCTCACTGTACACAGCCTCTGTACTTGGTCTCACTGTACACAGCCTCCCTGGTCCCCATGTTCGGCCGCACTGTGTGCAGCCTGTGCTGGGAGCGTCTCTCTGACAGGTGGATCTCCGGTGGCCAACTCCAGCACCACCCCTGGCCCACGGGGAGAGTCGGTGCCGTCCCTCTCGGCCCCCCGGTAGGTGGCTGCGAGGGCCGACCAAGGGGCTGAGCGTTTCCGCCACCAGCCGCGCTGGGCCGGGGAGGCCGGCTTCACCTCACACTCACACTCTCTCGCTCTCTCTCTTACCGGGATGGGCTCGCCGGACATCCCGCAGAGACGGCGGCGGCCGGAGCCGGGGGCCGGTGTCCGACGGCAGGTGCAGGTGTAGGTGGGGCGGCGAACAGCCGACGAGCCGCCCAGTCGTCGCCGCTGCTGCTGCTGCTGCCTCGCTCACTGCGCGCGCACGTTCACCCGCCCGGCCGCGCGCTCCCGCCCAACCGTCCGCCCCGCGCGCTCCCGCGCCCATTCCCATGGCGACCGGTGACGTCACTGCTCGCCTCAACCACCCCCCCCTCCCTCCCCCTGGCGCGGGCGCGGGCACGAGCGCGGGACCCTGGGCTCCCGCACTGGGAGGCGCGCGCCCGTCACAAGGAACAGGAGCAGAATTAGGCCATTCGGCCCATCCAGTCCACTCCACTCCGCCATTCAATCATGGCTGATCTACCTCTCCCTCCTAACCCCATTCTCCTGCCTTCTCCCCGTAACATTTGACACCCGACCCGTCCTCTCACTACATACAAGTTTGAGCCGTCAGGTGTTAACCCAATCATTGTGGTGAACCTCCTCCAGCCCTCGGGCCCTGGCATTCCCTCTATCTCTATCTCCCTCCCCCACCCTAGTCGCACTAGCTTCTCATTTTCACACCACAAACAGCTTACAATGGCTTGTTCCCTTTATCATCGATACTTTTTTGCATATCTTTCATTCATTGTTCTTTATCCCTCCACATCACTGTCTATATCTCTCGTTTCCCTGATCCCTGACCAGTCTGAAGAAGGGTCTCGACCTGAAACGTCGCCTATCTCCTTCGCTCCTTAGATGCTGCTGCACCCGCTGAGTTTCTCCAGCTTTTTGTGTAACCCTCCTCCAGACCCCTCCAGCGCCAAGTACACGCCGTTCCTCAAATATTGGCCCCAAAACTGCTCACAATACTCCAAACATGGTCTGAAGAAGGGTTCCCACCCCAAAATATCACCTATCCACGCCCTCCAGAGATGTTATGGGAAGGGTCGACCCGAAATGTCACCCATTGCTTCTCTCCAAAGATGCTGCCTGTCCTGCTGAGTTACTGCAACATTTTGTGTCTAACCTCCAGAGATGCTGCCTCACTCACTGAGTTACTCCAACTCTTGTTCTTTTAACAATGTAGAATAGTACAACACAGGAACAGGCCCTTCGGCGCACAATGTGAAGAGTCAAGAATGTGTTATTGTCATATGTCCCAGACAGAACAATTAAATTCTTGCAGCAGCACAACAGAATATGTAAACATAGTACTCTGTGAACAATATAGTAAACGAGAAAAATATGAGGTTGCTGTTCCTCCAATTTGTGTGTGGCCTCACTGGATTTGCCAACTGTCCCGTATTAGCCGGGACATCACTTATATCGGCTAAATTGGTTTGTCCCAAACGGGACTGCCCTTGTCTGAAGAAGGGTCTCGACCCGAAACGTCGCCTATCTCCTTCGCTCCTTAGATGCTGCTGCACCCGCTGAGTTTCTCCAGCTTTTTGTGTACCCTGCCCTTGTCCTGTATTTGACTGCTACTACTCTATAATCACCAGCGGGCACGCTTACAGGCAGATCCTCGATCAGATACAACAGCGTGCATGTGTGTTGCATGTGATGTTGATGCCATGCACGAGTGATTCGCCTGTCATGCAATCACAGGCGCCTTCAGTTCTACGCTATAATTTGTCAATTCCTGTTGTTTGGTCGCTTTGGCATATGCAAATATGGCTAAACCTGCGAAAAAGAAAAGACTGTGCAGCTATAACAAGCAATGGGAAGCAAAAAAGTCGTGGGTTAAGCCCATCAGCGGTGACTCGATGAAGGCCTTCTGTACTTTATGCCGTCGGGAATTTTCAATTGGCCATGGAGGTGAGAAAGACCTAGCTCAGCATGCTTCCACAGAAATGCACAAGAAGGCCACACGAGCTAAAGGTGCAAGCAATATTGGTGCATTCTTCGTGAAATCCACTGCGGAAAATGACAAAAGCGCAGCAAGTGAAGCCTTATATGTGTACCATACGGTTATATACGGACTCCGCTACAACAGCATCGACGGTCTTGCTACGCTCAACGGTGCTTTGTTTAAGGGGCTGTCCCACTTGGGCGACCTAATCCACGAGTTAAGAAGAGTGTCTTCGACCTTCAAGCTCGAGGGCACTCACCTGGAAAGTCTAGAGCTGGATCGACTGTCCGCGTTGAAACCGCGAGCTGGATCGACCGACCGCACACAAACACATCGCAAAGGCGGGGGCCAGGGAAAGCGGGGGAGCACTGTCTGAAATTCACACCCGTGATGAAAAGGAAGGTAAAACAGCTGCACAGTAACGATAAGTCATTTAGAGAGCGCGGTGGGGGGGGGGGGGGGGGGGGGGGGAGGGGGGGAGAGGGGGAGGAAGGGGGGAGAAGGGGAAGAAGGGGGGAGCAGGAGTGGAGACACTTTTAAGAAATATAATAAAGTTTAGCGAGCATTTTACCTACCGGCAGGTTTTCCTTGGTCCTGAAAACTCCAATCAGCCATTTAAAATGCCCGGTCAGCGAAGGAGATTGCCTACGGCTGCCATCAACTGCCTGTAACTAAATAGCGACAACACTCCTCTGCACTACGAGTTAAAAAGAACCATGCCGACCAAATTGTACTCGCAGAAACATTTTCAACATGCTAAACATTTTTCAGCGACCTAGCTGAGGCCACGAGTATTCGGGAACTTCCCTCGAGCATGAAGGAGAGTTTCAGCGACCTCATAGGACCTCCGAGGACCACGTGTCGACCATGCTGCGAGTTTGAAGGTCGAAGATACTCTTCTAAACTCGCAGATTAGGTATCCCAAGTGGGACAGCCCCCTTAATGACTCAAATGTTGTGAAGAAGACACACTTGGGAAGAACGAAAACTGAGATGATTGCAATTAATGTTTTCGGACCAAAGACTGTGTGGGATATTATGGATGATCTGTCCCCGACCAAAGAAGGTGAGCCCCCGGAGTCCGCGTATTTCTCAGTTGCCACCGATACCTCAAACAAATAGAAAAATGTTTCCAGTGTGCGTGAGATATTTCTGTGTCTGATGGAGTGCAGTGTCATTTCCTTGACTTTTATGAAGACAGCAATGAAACTGAAAATGGCATACATCAAGCTCTGATGAACTGTCTGGAAAAGTATGAACTGGACAGGTTACTAGACAGGTCACAGCCGATGCAGCAGATAATGCCAATGTAAACTTTGGAAAACGTCACTCAGTTTACCAGTTATTGAGCAATGCAACAATCGCATTCTGAAAACTAATTGCCCAACTCACATTTCTCATAATGCCTGCAAGCACGCCTGTGATCAGCTGTTAGTGGATATTGAGACAATTGTTCTAAAGGTCTTCAGCTACTTCTCAGTATCTGCTTGACAAAGAAAGGAGCTACATTCATTTTTTGCCGTTGTTGACATTGAGTGGCGTGAAATTCTGCGTCATGTTTGCACACGATGACTCTCTCTTCATCCAGCTGTCGAACATCTCCTGCAAAGCTGGCCAACTCTTACATCATACTTCAGGTCCCTTGAGCCTTGTCCTGTGGCACTGAAGAGGATTTTTGAGCATGAAGAAAAAACTAGAGCTACTGAAATTTATCTGTGTTTTTTCCACAACGTGGGGTGTGTTCTTGACCAACTCGTAAAAAAGCTGAAGGAAACAAAGCACTGCATCACAGATGTTTATGAGTAAGTCCAAAAGTTCAAAATGAAGATGCTTCAGTGGAAACTGGACAGCTTTTTTGGATGCCAGACTAAGCAGCTGATGGACAAACAAGTGCCAGCTCCTAGCAGCAACAGGACTTTGTGAAGTTTTATGACTGTAATTACTTACATTGACAAGTGGTTTGATTTCTCACCAGAAAATGTAATGATGAAACTGAAACTGATTGGCCTCTGTGAGCAGCTCTCCTACACTGACTTGAAGCAGGTGGTGGCTGCCCTCAAAATGACAGAGACAGTCAATGTGGACCAACTCTATGAAGAGTTTTGTGCTAGCCAGAAGGAAATACAGAAAGCCAGACAGGATACCACAAAATCCACCAGTGAGAAGTGGGTGGCAGTTTTCCAAAACATAGAGAAAGCCAACTTGATCAACATGTTCAGGATTATCTCATTTGTCCTCAGTGTGCCAAGCTCAAATGCCATTGTAGAGAGTATCTTCTCTCTGATGACCATTAAATGGTCAGACTCAAGAAACAGATGCAGCACAGAGCTGATCAAAAATGAACTTCAAATATCTGTGAACTGTGACTTGTCATGTAAGGACTTCTCTCTGGCTGTGCACAAGGACAGACTGCTTGAATCAGTGAAGAGCAGCAAGAAATATCCATGGAAAAAGTAGACTTGGTGAGTTCCCCCCCCCCCTTTTCCCAGTTATTATATGTCTACTCTATAGGCACATACAGATAGGGTTATTTGGTGTTATTTTTATGTGTGACTGGTAGTGACATCATGCTCTGTATTATACTTTGTTATAATTTGGTGTAACAGTTCATATACAGCACTGAAGATATGTATACATGGATCTCTCTCTCTCTCTCTCTCTCTCTCTCCCTCTCCCTCTCCCTCTCCCCTCCCTCTCCCCCTCCCCTCCCCCCTCCCCTCCCCTCTCCCTCCCCCCCCCCCCTCCCCCTCCTCCCCGATAGTTTGTTTTTGTTTTGGTCAATATTCCAGCATCTACAGTCTGTTGTCTGCAGTTCTGCTCTCCTTACCTGAGGAAGAAGTGTAGCAAAGTTCACAACGCTGGTTCTCTTGGCCTAGAACTGAAACCTGAAGAGGCCATCCATTCTAAACTGAAGTGAGAAGAAACTTCTTCATTTAGTTTAGTTTATTATTGTCACGTGTACCGAGGTGACCTTCATCTGCCCCCACTGCCCTCGAGTGTGTGGTTCACGAATCGAACTCGTGAGCCATGTCAGAACTCACCAGACTTGAGACTGCATCGTTACCGACGGGCCACCACCACCGAGGTACAGGGAGATGCTTTTGTTGCATGCTATCCAGTCAGCAAAAAGACTATACATGATTACAGTCAAGCCATCCACAGTGTGCAGATAAGGATTTTACAGCGTAGACCGATTGTAATGTATGTTGGTAGGTCCTCTTCTGGGACTAGCAAGCAAAGAATCGCCTAGCTCCGCCACCATCTTGAATATTCTTCACCCAGAATCCTGCAAATCTTAGAATTCCTATGTGAGAAAGCTGTGGAGGACCAGTCATTGTGTACTCAAGAAAGAGATCAAGCTTTTAGTAACGCAACTAAGGGATACGCGTATATTGCAAGTAAAATTAGGCATGATCTTGTTCCATGGCGTAGCAGGTAAGAGGGGTTGAATAACTTACTCCTGCTTGTATTCTAAGGGAGGGAGAACAAATCACAAACCCAATAGATGGAGAGAAATCCACTCTACCACAATTGTATCATAGGGAGAGGGAACTAAGCCACGTTCAGGGGACTATAAAACCCACAACCACAAGAGTAGGAGGGGGAAACTCAAGGGCCTGTCCCCCTCTCACGACCTTTCATGACCTTTTTTACTCGTGGACATTTTTCATCATCTAGAAAAACGCCCCGACCTATTTGATGCCACGAGTACCTACGACTAGCATCACGGCCTGCTACAACCTACCTACGACCTCGTGATGACCATGCTGCGAGTATGAGTCAAGGGCAAACTCAGCAGAGGTCGTGAATTAGGTCGTGAAAGTGGGACAGGCCCTTAACCCAGCAATAAGTGAGTGAGAAAAAACCACCACAGCTACAGCATAAGGAGAAGGACAGAAAACCAATTCAATCTGCAGGAGAGAAGTATCCCAGCACCAGGGAGCGGGAAGTCATTCCTGGGAGAGGGAGGGAAACCAATCAAACCCACAGAGACAAAGAGAACCAAACCAAGGAGTGTTAGGGAATACCAACCAACCAAGGTATTGGAAGGTGAGAGGAAACAAAACCAGGCCAAGGAATGCAAAGTGTTGGTGTAACTCAGTGAATCGGGTCAGGTCAAGCAACATCTCTGGAGAACATAGATGTGACATTTTGGGTCAGGACGCTCACCGGACTGATAATGGTGGGGGTGGGGGGGTGGGGAATAAAGCTGCTAGAGAAGTGGGAAAGATTTAAAAGGGCCTGCTGTGAAACCTTTTCAAATGGAAAGTGGTGTGTATATAGAACAAGCTGCCAGAGGAAGTGGTAGAGGTGGGTACAATTATAGCATTTAAAATAGACTTGGGCAAGTACGTGGCCAAGAATGGTTTGGAGAGATACGGGTCAAGTGCAGGCAAGTAAGTCTAGGTCGGTTTGTCAAACTGATTGAAATGGATGGTTTGCGGCGGCACAGTGGTAGAGTTGCTGCCTTACAGCATCAGTGACCTGGGTTCGATCCTGACTATGGGTGCTGTCTGTACGGAGTTTGTACTTTCTCCCTGTGACCATGTGGATTTTTCCGGGTGCACTGGTTTCCACCCACAAGCCAAAGACGTACAGGATTATAAATTAGTTGGTGACTGGAAATGGTAAATTGTCCCTAGTGTGTGGGATCGGGCTAGTGTACAGGGTGATCACTGGTCAGCATGGGCTCTGTGGGCCAAAGGGCTGTTTCTTTGCTGTATCGCTAAAGTCTAAAGGATGGGTGGGGATGAAGGGCCTGTATCTGTCTATGACTCCACAAAAACACTGACGGGAGAGATGAATATGGGTGTTGAATTTTGGTCCCTGGGTAATCTAAAGCTAGATGGCAGGCAGCCATCAACTGAGAATTTCTGGAATCAGAGGAATGCTTATTCTCTGCCTTTAAGATGGTACCTATCCATTCCAGCACTCCTGGTTCAACAAATTGGCATGTGCAAATGGATAACAAGAATATTTTGTAAATAAAAATAACTTATTTCCAAATATTATTTTTACACAGGGAGGAAACCGGAGCACCTAGGGAAAACCCTTGCTGTCACGGGGACAGCATCTGCAGTTAGGATCGAACCCGGGTCTCTGGCGCTGTAAGGCAGCAACTGCACCATCCCATTTATAAAATAGGATTGGAGGGTGCTAGGTTGAATCCACAATGACTCTAGAAAAAAGGAAAGTGCAAAGGAACAGGTTGAGAGGGGATGGGTGTGAGCGGATGAGGTGATCACTGGTGGAAGGGCATTATTCTGACTGGAGATCTGTCACCAGTGGAATTCTGCGGGGTTCTGTGCTGGCACCTGTGTTGTTTGTGATGTAAATAAGTGACTTGGACATAAATGAAGATAGGTTCTTTAGTATGTTTGCAGACGCAACCAGGATTGCTGGAGTTGCAGACAGTGAGGAAGGTTGTCAAAAGTGCGATATAAATCAACTGCCGAAATGGACGGAGAAATGGCAGATGGAATATAATCAGAGTAAGTGTAAGATGTTGCACGTTGAGAGGTTTGAATGTAAAAGTAAGGTATATGGTTAATGGCAAGACCTTTGTTGTACAGGGAATGGAGGGATATGGATCGTGTGCAGACAGATGAAAGGGGTTCTGCAGACAGATGAAATGGTCGGCACAGACATTGTGGGCCGAAGAGCCTATTCCTATGCTGCACTTTCCATGTTCTAATAACTATTGCTAAAAAAATTAGAAACAAGGTTTCTAGTTAAACAGGTGCTGGTTTATAAAAAGGGAGACACAAAGTGCACTAGTAACTCAGTAGATCAGGCAGCTGGTTCCTGCTCTCCAGAGAAGCTGCCTGGCCCGCTGAGTTACGCCAGCACTTTGCGTCTCTAGAAAAAGAGTTAAGCTAGAACAGTAATCAATGTTCTTGCCATCTCTACTGACAGAAATTCAACTGGATCCTTCTCATAAATACTGTGGCTACACAAATAGATCCGAGGCCAAGTGTCCAGCAATGAGCAGGAAAATGGGATTAGGAGGCAGAGATCAGCCAAGATTGAATGGCGGAGTAGGCTCGATGGGCTGAATGGCCAAATTCTACTCCTATAAGTTGTGAAGAAGTCGGAACAAGATGATGGAACACTCTTCGATGAGAGCAGCACCGATAACTCTCAAGAAGCTCAACCCCATCCGGAAAAAAGCAGCCTATCTAAAGGACACCCCATCATCCAGCCTCGACATTCATTCCATTCACCATTGCCTGCAATGCGTACAACTGCAAAATGCACTGTAGTCATTGCCAGGTGTAAAGTAGAAACAGAGTACAGATGCTGGTTGACAAAAGCCAAGGCGCATTTATAAATGTTCTATTCATTCATTCAATCAATCAATCAATCAATAATTTTACATTTGTAAGCCAAATGAAGGGGGTGAATGCAAGTGCGACACTAGAAGGGAAGGGAAGGGAGAGAGCCAGCCAGCCAGTGCCGCAGCGCCGCCCGGTGCTGAGGGCCGCACTGTCACCCTCCGCCAGAAGGGGCCCATCAGCAGCCGCATCACAAACCTGCCCGGGTACTCCGCCCGCTTCGGCTGAGTGACGGCCCTGTCGACCAATCGGGGGATAGAACCCGGCAGGCCCCGCCTCCGCCTCACGCCCGTCAGCGGGTGGCGGCCAATCGGAACGCGGTGCGGTGACGTGCTCGGAGCGCGGCGGCCAATGGGAGTGGGGCGTGAGGCGGGACTTCCGGCCGCAGGAATACCCGCGAAGAGCGCGCGGAGCGGCCATTTGCAAAAAGCGGCGAGCGAGAGATCCCGTGGAAGGTGAGTGTGAGCGGCGGCGGGCGGCCCCCACCTTCTCGGCAGCTCTTCCCGGCCCGGCCCCGGCCCCGGCTCTGAGGTCGAAGGGGGCCACGATCCGATACGATTCAGCTCAGCTCCGCCCCGCCCGGCTTTTGGGCCTTTGCAACGCCGCCCATTGAGTGGGGGACAAGGCCTACAACAACAGGCCGGCCGCGTTGCTCGCCCGCCCGCCCCCAGAACCAGGCGGCGTTTGAATGGTGGCTGAGCGAGGGGAGGTGGTTGGGTGGTTGGTCAGCGTGAAATAAAGCCGATAGTTTAGGATGGGGGTGAGGGAGAGAACACAGACGTGGTCAGTCGGGAACTCGGGTCCCCAGGGTGTTGGCACGTCTCCCCGAGGACGGGAGGCGATGGGAGTTAGAGGGCGTTACGAATAATAAAGGGGGACGCTCTGGTTGACTAACATTTTCCAGAATTCAATAAGTCATTAAATGGTTGAACCAGATTATGGCGTCGAATTTATTAGCCCCACAATTTAAAAAAGAAATAAATAAAACAAGAAACTGCGATTTGGCCGTCTTACATCGATGTTAGAGGCTATATATATATATATATATATATATATATATATATATATATATATATATATATATATATAAAATATATTTTATATTTATATGTATATATAAATAAAGCCTCTTACACATACGTTTTTGGAAGGGAACAATGAAATCTGAATTTTGCTAGCAAGGCAAAACTAGGGAGTGTGTGCAGAATGCAAAGAGGATTCAAGGTGATTTAGGTAGATAAAGTAATCATATAATAGATGTATATAAAGGTGGAATTATTTACTTCAGGAAGGAACATAGAAATCATGTTATATAAAAGATAGTTTAAGAAGTGTGGAAATAAAGGTCATATGGTTCGTTATACACTGGTAGCTGAAAGCAAAGTGTACAGGTATGGCAAGCTAAAAATTATTGTGAGACCACACTGGAGGGCTGTATAGATTGGTTCTTAACTAGGTAAGAGTATACTTGTTGTACATAATGGCAACAAATGCACAGCAGACTGATTTGTCTAGCTGTTCGGGATGGTGAGGAGTGCTTTTCACTGTACCTCAGTACACATCAGAATAAACAAAACTCAAACTTAACGCAACACAGAAGGTGAAGAAATCAGAAACTATCATCACATTTTAAAAGGTATCCTACCAAGCACTTGATAGAATAAAAGGCTACAAACAAATGTTGACTAGGTTTGTGTTCACTGGAGTTGAGGAGAATGAAAGAAGATTTGATTCTAACTTAATAAATTCTGCCATGGTATGCACATTCCTCTGGTGTGGAAGGAAAAAGTCGGGTTTAAGGGCAGAGATTTATCAGCTATTTCTTCTTTCTCGGACTGAAGCAATGGAAGCCAAGTCATGGAGCTTGGTAAAGTTCCAGAAAACAATCAAAACACAATGGGTAAAGAGCTGGATGCAGCATAGATGGTAAGGCATAATTGTGTAGAATGGTGGAAAAGGCGTGGGTGTTATTTGGTCTATAGATCCTCCCCAGATTATGACAGGGCTCCTTTATTGGGATGATTTGTAGCCCAAACACATTTGTAAGTCATAAATACTCCCTGAACCATGTTCTCAGAGAAGATGCTGGCAGTCCAGTGGCAGCTGGCTAATCCTGTCTGTCAGTCTCCCAAACACCTGTTCATGTATGTGTAGGCTGAAGGCAAGTCAGGCATTTATAAGCTGAGGCGAACATAAACTCATGCCTATTTTGAAGGCGATGGGTGGGTATTGATGTGATTCTTAAGCGGGGTGGGAAAGGGAGACAATGACATAATATAGGGAAGGAGATCTAGTGTTGGTTGGCAGGGATGTAAAATCCTGAAGAGTTGGGGTGATTGAAGAAATGCGCGGGGGTTGGATGGAGGTTGGAGATTGATAATGGGTTGATGAATTGATGGAAGACACCTCAAAAGAATGGAGATGGCGGATGTCACTACGGAATGGGGTTATTGTACAGTAGAATAATCTTTTAAATGGTGAGGGGGGTTGATTTATCACCACCCTTAAAGGGTTGAACAATTATTCATCTTTAAAGATGTTTGCTGAAGCCTGTAATGTTTGTATCCCATCAGTCAAGATGGCAGAGAATGATGTTGAGAATGAGTTGTTGGATTATGAAGAGGATGATGAAAACCAAACCACTCAAGAACCCGCGTCGGCTCCAGCTAAGAAGGACGTGAAGGGTTCTTACGTCTCCATTCATAGCTCTGGCTTCAGGGATTTCTTGCTCAAACCGGAGCTGCTTCGAGCCATTGTGGACTGTGGCTTTGAGCATCCCTCGGAAGGTAATCCATAATTGGTGGTTATTTATTTTCCTGCTGCTTATGCATAAATTACCGTTGAAGGTTCAGAGTGCCTGGGCTAACGTGGAAGTCTCCAGCTTGTTGATCAGAATGTTCGTGGATTGCGGGGCTTTGTTTTGACTGTGGTTTTCTCAAGTTCAGCAGGAATTCCTTAGAGGTTACGTTCAGAGATTTGTCCACATGTTAGACCTTTTGTTGGTCCTGAGGCATATGAAATCCTTAATGCTTTTGAAGAATGACTATCACGTTTTTGAATTGACCTTTGGGCACAACATTTTAACCAGCTTGTAAATTGTGGTCTAGCAACTGGCAAATCAAAATTGAAAATCAGTGAAAGATAAATGAAACTTCCTTCTAAATTTCATTCATATGTGTGGACTGCTTCCATGTGGCGACATGTTCCAGACCAGAACCAGTACTGCAACCATTGTGGTGCCCCTTTGGTACAGTGTACATATTTACACAGAACCTTTTCCTCTTGTCTGATGTGGGATTTGGAATCGTATTCTTATAGTAACCCCATGCTCATCATCAAACGCTCATTTACACTTCTTCTATATGAATCCCATTTTGTTCTCCCCACTTTCCCATCATATTCCACCAGATTCTAGCATTCACTGATGCAGAGGAGTCAACCTGCAAACCAGCATATCGTTGGGATGTAGGAGGAACCCTGAACACTTGGGAAAGCCAACGGGGTCCAGGCAAAACACGCAAACTCCACACTGATGGTACACCATATAACACCATATAACAATTACAGCACGGAAACAGGCCCTCTCGGCCCTTCCAGTCTGTGCCGATCATTTGTTTTCCCCTAGTCCCATCTACCTGCACTCATATAACAAACAGGTGGTTAGGATTGAATCTGAGATGCTGGAGTTTCGGGCAGCAGCTCGAGCAACTGAGCCAATCTACTGCTTTGCTTGTTGACACAATTTATCTTTAAATATATAATATTTGTGTTCAGTTTATATTTCCCTGCTGTATGAAAAGAACCACAAGATTCGCATCTTTAACATGACCACTAATTTCCAATGGGGGTACACAAAAAGCTGGAGAAACTCAGCGAGTGCAGCAGCATCTAAGGAGCGAAGGAGATAGGCGACGTTTCGGGTCGAGACCCTTCTTCAGACTGGAGAACACTAATTCAGACACTAATTTCCAATGTTCTGTGCCATGTTTAGCTTTAATATTTTTTCAAAGGCAGGTCTATCTAAACACTATATTTTAAAAATGTCTCAAATTACATAAAACAGCGCTGGCTCACAATGTCTGTGTTGAAAGTGGTTAGGTTGAACTAATCTCTGCCTGCGTCATCAACATCTCCATTCCAACGCGCCTACCTAAAAGCCTCTCACTATCGCATCTGCTCCAGAACAAACTCTTCCCTTAAAACGTTGCCCCTCCAACCTTAAAGCTGTGCCCTCTAGTATTTGACACTTCTATCCTGGGCATTATATTCTACTGTGTACCCGGTTTATGCCTCTCATAATTTAAAATATTTATATTAAGACTCTCAACGATCTCATGAGAAAACAATCCAAGACTGTCTAATCTCTTCCCGTAGTTAAGACCTCCTAATCCAGGCATCATTCTGGTAAACCTCCTTAATACCCTTTCCAAAGCCTCCACCTCCTTCGTGTAATGTCGACCAGAACTGCACACAGTACTCCTAATGTGGCCTGATTAAAGTCCTATAAAGCTGTGTCATGACTTTCTGACATTTTATTTTAGTATCTAGCAATACACAGAGATGCCAAGTGTCCCGGATTCGCCGTATTTTATCCCGGCGAAATAACCTTTTTACGGTGTTCCGGCAGCCAAACATGCTGTTACGGAACACCGCCGCGCCGGTGTTCCTCCCGTGGTGAACACCGGCGCCATGTGTCCCCGGTTTGCCGGCCCGCGCGATCAGCGGCACTTTGCCGGGCCCTAGTGTCCGCGCCTGCGCAGTTGGGGAGGGTTGCCGGGCCCCAGTGTCCGCGCCTGCGCAGTGGGGGAGGGTTGCCGGGCCCCAGTGGCCGCGCGTGCGCAGTGGGGGAGGGTTGCCGGGCCCCAGTGTCCGCGCCTGCGCAGTTGGGGAGGGTTGCCGGGCCCCAGTGGCCGCGCGTGCGCAGTGGGGGAGGGTTGCCGGGCCTGGCGCCATTTCGAACGCCGGCCCGCGCGATCAGCGGCACTTTCTTGCCGCCAGCCGGCCGCTCGCGGCAGCCCCATCACCGGGCCTCCCCCCCACCCCCACCCAGTGCGCATGCGCAGACCCGCCGGCAACCTTGCCAAGTGCGCATGTGCCGCACCCGCCCGCCGGCAGCCCGCTGATCTGCACCAGTGCGCAGGCGCATAGCCGCCGGCAACAACCCCAAGTGAGTACGGAGAGAAATGCATTTAACCCCATTTGTTACGGACAAATGGGTTGAATGTTACTGTGAACTAAATTTAGGGTTGGCATCTCTGAATACAGTGTGGAAATGGGCCTTTCGGCCTGAATATTGTCCTTCTCACACAATCCTCTTCTATCAGTAAGCCAGTTCTGAATCCATACGACCAAGTCACTGTTAATTCCGTGCATCTAGTCTTCTCAGTCAGCTGACTATTGGGGACTTTATCAAATGGTTTGCTAAAATCCACGTGGACAACATCCACTGCCCTGCCCTCACTAATCACCTTTGTCGTCTCCACAAAATACTTGATCAAGTTAGTAAGACACAACCTGTTATGATGAAAGCCAAGTTGACTGTCCCTAATTAACCCATTCTTTTCCAGATGGAAATCTTATCCTGAAGAATCCTCTCTAATAATTCCCTACCACTGACATGAGGCTCACTGGTTTATAATTCCCTGGATTCCCTTTCCTTCCCTTAAAATAAGGAACGACATTAGTGACTCTGGGACCTTGCCTGTGGCTAGAGAAGACGCAAAGATAAGGACATGACTTTGAACGAACAGGAGCGGGTTCTTTGTCCCATGATGCCAATTCAAACTGATGCCATCTGTCTACAAATGGTCCAAATCCTTCCATCCCATGACTGTTTAGGTCCCTGTCTAAATGCCTTTGAAACATTACCATTGTATTTGCTCCCCCCCCGCCTTCCAAGGCGGGGGGGGGAGGAGTTCAGGCTGTTACCTCTTTTTGTGTGCAAAATGAATGCTCGTCTTGAAAATCTCACTTCCTCCTCAAATCTGTGCCCCCCCAAAAAAAAAATTGACATTTCCATCAGAGAAGGGAGATTATCTTCCCTGTGCTCCTCATAATTTTGTGTAATTCTATCAAGGTCGCCCCTCAGCACCTGGTGCTTCAAAGAAAACAATTCAAGTTACACAATATATTCTGTGTCCTCTCCAAAGCCTCCTCGTCCTTCCTGTACTGTGGTGACCAGAACTGCACACAATAGTAACCAAACTTTTATGTATCTGTGGCAATAACTTGCAACTTCTATACTTCCTGCCCTAACCAATAAAGGCTATAATTCTATACACGATTCTATACATCATTTTTAGCATCCTATAATTGTGTTGCAACTTTCAGGGAACTATGGACATGGACCCCAAGATCCCTCTACAATACATCATTGGTCCTGCAATTTCCTGTATAGTTTCCTCTTACATTTGACCCACCCCACAAAGTGCAACACCACATAGCCAAATAAAACTCCCATCTGTCAATTCTCTTGATATTTTCAACAAATCTATATTCTGCAATGTCATATGGCAACCCTCACTATCCACACCTCTGCCAATTGTTGCATCTCTGTTTCCCTGCATCTTTTTTCCTAAATAAATTATTTATTTATATTGCAAGCCATAGAGGTCTCAGCACTGATGCTTGCAAAACATTATTGGTCATGGACCTTCAGTCTGAATAACACCCTTCCGCCACTATCGTCTGTCTTCAATGATCAAGCCAACCCCGCAGCTCCGCTCGTACTCCTCCCCCCATTCATAACAAGGACAGAGTCCCCATTGTCCTCACCTTCCACCCCATCAGCCGACGCATACAGCATATAATCCTCCAACACCTTTCCTACCTCCAATGGGATCCAACTGCTGGCCACATCTTCCCATCTCCACTGCTTTCTGCAGAGACCGTTCCCTCCGAAACTCCCTGGTCAACTCGTCCCTTCCCACCCAAACCAACACCTCCCCAGGTTCTTTCCCATGCAACACCAGTCCCTTTAGCTCCCCCCTCAACTCCATCCAAGTACACAAACAGTCTTTCCAGGTGAGGCAGAGGTTCACTTGTAACTCCTCCAACCTCATCTACTGTATCCGCTGTTCCTGGTGTCAACCTCTACATCGGCGAGCCAAGCACAGGCAGTCTTAACCTACCTGATCTCCCAGTGGCTCAGCACTTCAACTCCTCTTCCCATTCCCAATCTGACCTGTCTGTCCTGGGCCTCCTCCATTGTCAGAGTGAGGCCCAACGCAAATTGGAGGAACAACACCTTGTATTTCACTTGGGTAGTTTACACCCCTGCAGTACGAATATTGACTTCCCTAACTTCAGATAGCCCTTGCTTTCTCTCTCCATCCCCTTCCCAGTTCTCCTAGTCTTACTGTCTCCGCCTACATTCCATCATTGTCCCGCCCCCTCCCCTGTCATCAGTCTGAAGAAGGATCTCGACCTGAAACATCGCCCTCCCTTCTCCAGAGATGCTGCCTCACCCGCTGAGTTACTCCCGCTGTTTGTGTCTACCTTCGATTTAAACCAGCAACTGCAGTTCTTTCTTACACAAGTCAATTTTGAATACAGTCTACTTCCGGAAGTGGCGACGCTGCCTTGCGCTACGGCTCGTCTGCAGTCCGTTTGTCTTTTCTGTTTTTGGTTTTCTTCTGTCCCGTTTTTACAGTTTATTTCAGTTTATTTAGTTGTGTATGTGTGGGGGGGTGGGTGTAACATGGTTTTTGACTCTTCCTTCGGGGGGGGGGGGGGTTGCGACCTTTCCTGCCGTATCCTCCGTCTCCGTGTCGGTCTGCGCTGAGGCCTATCGCGGAGCTGGCGGCCTCCAACTGCGACTGACCTTCAGGCTGCAGAGGCAGAGCCAGGACTTACCGACTTTGGGGCTGTGGTTGCGGGGCGACCCAACTTCCGACCCGACTTTGGAGGCTCGGCTGCGGGCCAGTGGACGACATAATCGGGAGCTCGAGTTCTGTTTTCCGAAGCTCCCACAACTACAGCTGTGTCCGCTGGACTGAAGGGCGGCAGCTTCGACTGCCCCGGGCCGTGGAGTTTGAACCGGCCCGTTTGCGGAGCACGGATTCAGCCGCGGGACTTACCTACCATCACCCGGCGTGGCCACAACATCGGAGGCTTGGATTGCCTCAGCGTAGAGGGAGAGCAAGGAGGGAAGAGACAATGACTTTGGGACCTAAACTGCGTTGAGTGTTTGTTATTTATTCTATGTTATGACTGCAGGCTAAACCATTTTGTTGCACTGTAAAGTGCAATGACAATAAATTGAATAAAAAAAAAAGTTCATGAATCCCGTGGGCCTTAATCTTCCAGACTAATAACCATGAGGGACCTAGTCAAATGGTACACTAAGACAACAACCACAACCCTCCCCTCATCAATCACCACCTCAATATAATAATTTGTAAGATATAACCTGTCCTGCATAAAGCCATGCTGACCATCCGTAATAAATACATGCTTTTCTAGATTTGAGAAAATCCTATCCTGAAGAATCTCCTACCACTGATGCAAGGCTCACCAGCCTATACTTTCCTGTTTTGTCCCTATTGCTTGCACATAAAGTATAGCATTGACTATTTACCACTCCTTGTCTATGACTGAAGAGGAGACAAAAATCTCTAACAAAGCCCCAGCTGTCTGTCTTCTGACCCGTCAATAACTAAAGGTAGAATTTTACCCCAGATTAGGAAGGACGACCTTAATGGTCAATGGGATGATGAACTGGAAATAAACCAAGGATAGACACAGAATATAAACCAAGATATATCTAGTGAGATACACTCATTGATGTGTCTGTTCTCCCTGCAGTTCAACATGAGTGCATTCCTCAGGCCATTCTTGGAATGGACATCCTCTGTCAGGCCAAATCTGGAATGGGAAAGACAGCTGTATTTGTTCTTGCTACTCTGCAACAGTTGGAGGCCGTTGATGGACAGGTAATTTATCAGATGATACTGTAGAATGGTAATGATGAATTGTACATTGAATGCTTGGCTATTGAGCCAATATAATTTTACACACATTTAACAGAATTGTCTTCCTAATTGCTGTCTGATTCCAGTGGTAACTATCCAAATTCCAGGCATTACACACTAATGCTAGTGCATAATGAAAATAAACTGATGTACGGTCTTTGACCTGAAATGCCAACTCGATTTGCTTTTCATAGATGTTGTTTAACCTGCTGAATGTTTTTGGCATTTTCTGTTCCCAGGCATTGTCTGATTTTAAAAAAATCTATACATAATTTTGATCAAATCTGACATGCATTGACCTTGTGTGAGACCAAAATTGAAAGTTCTTGAATGCTCGATGAATGACTTCTATCACAAAGGGAAATATCAGTTCTAGAATGGTGATTCTGTTAACATTTGAAGTATGCAAGTGGACCTCTGGCAATCCCACAGAAAAGAAGGCGGCTTATAAAATTTGACGTTTGTATAGTCACCAAACAGGAGAGATGTTGCTGATTAGGCAGAAGTAGGGGGAAGAACTAAAAGCTGACATTTTGGTTGAAGATTTTCTACTTTTGAATGTCAATGCTGCAGTGCCTTTAATGCTCTGTTATTATTCTATTGAATTGATTATATTAACATTGACAGGTCATTGAGCTGTGCTGATGTGTGCATCTGAATTGTGAGAAGTCTGTTTGAAAGGAATTTGTCGTGAAATATTGTCGTAACAGATTATCCTCCTGAAATTTTGCTGTTCTTGATTCATTAACAGGTGTCTGTCCTTGTCATGTGCCATACCAGAGAGTTGGCTTTTCAGATTAGCAAAGAATATGAAAGGTTTTCGAAGTACATGCCAAACATTAAGGTAAGTGTGTATACAATGGACCTTTCACCATGGGCATTGTAGCATCCTAGAAAAAGCTTCCTTAATTATTTTGGAGAGTCAAGGTGTTTTGGGAAAATCTCAGCCATTATATTCCCTCAACAGCTAAAACAAAGTTTAGTTGATTTTTTTTACATTTTTTGTAGCTTTGTCAGATTCTCCTTCAATCTCCAAGGGAGTGCAGCGTAGTTTCACCAGGTTAATTCCCGGGATGGCGTGACAGACATGATAAAAGAATGGGTCGACTGGGCTTGTATTCGCTGGAATTTAGATGGATGAGAGGGGATCTTATAGAAATGTATAACATTCTTACGGGATTGGACAGGCTAGGAAAAATGTTCCCGATGTTGGAGGAGTCCAAAACCAGGGGGGTCACAGTTTAAGGATAAGGGGTAGGCCTATTTAGGGCTATGAAGAAAAACGTTTTCACCCAGAGTTGTGAATCTGGAATTCTCTGCCACAGCAGGCAGTGGAGACCAATTTACTGAATGTTTTTAAGCGAGGGTTAGATTTAGCTCTTCGGGCTAACGGAATTGAGGGATCTGGGGAGAAAGCTGGAAGAGGTTATTGATTTTGGGTGATCAGCCACGATCCTATTGAATGGCGGTGCTGGCTCGAAGGGCGAAATGAACTACTCCTGCACATATTTTCTATGGAAACATACCCCGTCTTTCCTCGTGAAATAAACGTTACATTCTTGTCACGTTGCAGAAAAGCTCATTTTTTTCTGACAAATGTGTTAAATTATAACTTTTTTATTTGTCTTTTAACAGGCAGCAGTATTTTTTGGAGGCTTGTCAATTAAAAAGGATGAAGATATTCTGAAAAAGAATTGTCCTCATATTGTTGTGGGAACACCGGGACGAATTCTGGCCCTTACGCGTAATAAGTCGCTCAATTTGAAATACGTTAAGCACTTTGTATTGGATGAGTGCGATAAGATGTTGGAACAACTTGGTGAGTGTGGTGTTTTCAATTTATTTTTCCCTAAGCTGATAAAAATTAAACAATATTTTCTTATCAAAGCTGGTTTTTCAGACTTCCTGCAGATTCTAAATCAGAACTGGCTTCTGTTAATTGGTCGTGATTGTAATTGGACATGGGTTACTTCCGAAATGAATTCCTTATGCTGAGGACTAATCATGCTATCCCAGTAGTATAACCCCCCCCGTCCCGCGTTAAGTTTGAGTAAATTTATCTATTTCCTTCTTCTCTGGGATCCTGGTTGATCCACCGAGACTATGGTGTATTATTTCAGAATTGTGCCCTTGCTTTGAAAATTATTGTTCCCACATCAAGTGTAAGGGAAACTGGGGGAACTTAATTATGTAGTATCTTCCACACAAAGGCATTCGATTAAGATTTATTAGGGAAGGGACTGCGATTAATTAGGATTAAAGCTAGGGTGATAAATAAGCAAGGAATTGTTTTTGACCTGAGGAATGAAAACTCCTGGAATCATTATTTAAACTAGCTGGAGAAGTGAAATTATTACAAAAGATGGGATAGTATTGTTAGGAACAATGGCCAGTCTGAGAATTAAAAGGTTTTAAAGTTCGACAAAAGGCAGATGTATGAGCTTTAATGAGTATATCGATACGAGGTGATTCCTGGCGGTCACGGTGGCGCAGCGGTAGAGTTGCTGCCTTACAGCAAAATGCAGCGCCAGAGACTCGTGTTCAATCCCGACTACGGGTGCTGTCTGTATGGAGCTTGTACGTTCTCCCCGTGATCTGCGTGGGTTTTTTCCTAGATCTTCGGTTTCCTCCCACGCTCCAAAGACGTACAGGTTTGTAGGTTAATTGGCTTGATAAAAATGTAACATTGTCCAAGTTGGCGATATGCAGAGTACTGCCCTGCCGACTGCAAAATTCAGAAGGTCCTGAAAATAAATCTGGCTATGTAGGTTTTGCAATGAATGTGGAATAGGAAACAGGAATGTTAAATGATGGATGGTACGAAGAACCTGAAGGTAATACTTCTTAGGCTTGTAATCCACCTTCCTGATGGTAACAGCGAGCTGAAAACATGACCATGATGGTGTGGGTCTTTGATATTAGCCATCTCCTGAGGCATCTGTTCCTGTAGATGCCTTCGGATGGTGGAGAGGTCAATACCCATGCTGGACCAGGCAATGTCCACCATTTTCGTTATTGGGCGTTCAAATTACCAAACCAGGCTGTGATGCAGCCAGCCAGTATGCTCTCCACATCTGTAGAAATTCGGCGACGTGCCGAATATCATCAAACGTCCGAGGAAATAGAAGAGTCGGTGCTCTTTCTTTGTGATGCATCAGTATGCTGGGCCCAGGGCAGATCTTCAGCGATGCGCATTCCCAGGAACTCAAAGATGTTCACAAACATCCTGATAAGGAAGGTTTGTGGATCATTGCCCATGGACTGACTGATGAGTGGTGCATTTAGCTTAGCCGTAGGAACATCGTTGCAGGCATTGACAGTTTTGTTCTTGTTTGTTTGCAGACATGCGTAGAGATGTCCAGGATATTTTCCGTCTAACTCCTCATGAAAAGCAAGTTATGATGTTCAGCGCCACCCTAAGCAAGGAGATCCGCCCAGTCTGCCGCAAGTTCATGCAGGATGTAATTATTCATCTTTCTTACCACTACCCACCACTTTTTGATGAGCCACTATCAAGGTTGCTTGTATTCCTAAGAGTCAAGCAAGGCCTAATCTGGAATGGAATGGAACGGCTCGGTGCTCCTCCTTGAAGCTCATCATCACACAGTTGTACCCGTTGCAAGATTCCATTCTCACCACCTAGCTAGAAATAGTGCAGCTTAGACTAAGGCGACTCGAGCTTATGTCCATGTTTCTCCAGAAATGATCATGGTGGGAGTGTTTATGCGCCTGTTCTTGCCACAGACCCGGCCATATTTGGGTCTGTGTTAATAAATTAGCGGAGAAGTTAATATTCAGAAAAGGTCAGCTTTCAAAAAGTCCGAGTTATGGTAGCGCGGGCTTCCCACGGCTTTCCAGAGAAGTTAGTTGCGTTTTCCGGAAGATCAACGGTTTCGGTATAGACAGTGAGGCCATCATTAGCTCAGTCCTCCAGATAAAGATCAGCATGTGCCACTGTTCCCTGAAAGCTAGTGCAGCTGAGGGTTGTGACAGGTGTTCCAGCAGCCCTTCGGTCAGCAGTTAGTTGCATTGTCTGCAAGATGGTGCTCATGGTCACAAAGAAAGCTCTAGTTTAGTGCTCCAACAATGTCCAATTATCTGCAACCTCCAGAAGACCCACATGTTTGGGGTGAAGCAGTTTAAAAAAAGTTAGCCACAGTCCTGTTTTTAAATATTCTGAAGAGAGATGTAATGTTAGTATCTTCAGAAGTGATCCCTGCTGTCGTCGAGTGGAAGAAGATATTCCTTTATCGCCAGAGGTGCGATTGGTGGCCAGCGCAAACATAGCCACTTGTGGTTAATCATGTTATCTATCTAATGGACTGGTTCATCCATTGTGCTGCTGACCTTGAGACCTGCAACGGTCAAGGATGGCTGCAAGAGGACTCCACCTTCAACACAGCTTTACAAAGTTCCATTTCTTAATGTGGAATGGTTTGTATGCAACAGAGTAATGAGGTGACTGTCAGCATAATGGCAGACTCCTGCAACCAGTGGAAACCATTTTAAACTACAGAGCAGCTTAATAATGCCATAAGCCATGAACAGCCAGTGGGCTCTGTAGTAAAATTGTGGTTATTGTGACACCACATTTTGGGATTCATTTCCCCACCAGTTCACTATAGACTTGTTTGGTACTTGTGGTTAAAGCTGAGGTTTTTCTGAACCCACTATATATATATTGTTCATTTTCTGCTTGATATAGTCAGTGTTTAATGGTCATTTCTGAATGCCAAGTTATCTTTGTTGTTCGAAAATGTTTCCAAGGAAGATGGTTAAAAAGCTGGATTTATGTCAAACCCAAGACTAGGTGTTTATGCAGTCGATTTGTAAGACTTATATTTAAACAAACAGCAATTATTCTAATATTTGAGCTCTCAATTACAATTCTCTTAAAATCATGGCCTCTAACCTAGTTGCTGTATACTTTATGTTTGTGACTTAGAACCCAAACAGATTTGAGAGATATTGGCGCAAGGTTAACTTTTGAAGCATTGAAAAATGCTTATTGGCACCCAGCACCATTTTTTTAAAACATTTTCCAAATATTTATCTAGTTGTTGAAAGTTCTTTCCCACCACCCTTTTAGACAGTGTATTTTCTGATTCCAACTGTATTTTTCATAATACAGTTTGTCTGTTATGTCTGCCATTACAGCTCTGCTAGACCTTCATAGTTTTTTACTTGATTTCACTCTTTGCATTTACATTGTGAGATCTCTGGTCTATTTCTTTGGTATCTCCCCACGGTGTGTCTTTACCTAGACTGTTGGACTGCTGTCGCTGGAGGCATGCTCTGAGGCAAGAGCCCACACACCACCCTAATGCCCATTTACAAGTGACCTGAACGTTGCCGGGGAGCCTATTGATCTGTTGGTTGCACAAAGCAGCAAGGTTCTGTCTGCCTCCGTGTAGCTGAACACCTTATTGTGTTGAGGCCTTTTCATTTTGCCGTTGGTATCTTGTTATTCAACTGCTGGTGCTTTGCTTCATTTTAACTAGGTTCCATTCTGTTGCGTCACTGTTAGTTCAAATCCTTAATTTGAGATGGTATTCACACACTTTCAGGTTTGCATTCACCACAAGTACCAAACAATGCTTATTTTGTGCTGGATCCAGCTGTTCCAGTTGTAATAGGGCAAGGGGTGGTAAGGGATAATAGCTCGTGGAAGTTTTCTGCTTGCAGATGTTGGGCGATTGACTCGTAGGACCAGCAAGCTCATAGCTTGGGGAGCTCTGTTATGAGCCGTGTCTGGGATTGGAGTCTGTAATTGGGAGGGTGGAGGTGGGCAGCCCTTTGCTGGCTATCCATGCTCCGTGTGTGCGTATATAGATGAGAATTTCTTCCATCGGGTGGCAGCTGGTCCAAAATTAAAATTCATGGATCCATATCTCAGGGACCTGTGCCAGTCTTTTAAATCCATGCCACTTATGGGCAGGAAAGAACTGCAGATGCTGGTTTAAATCAAAGGTAGACTTATAGGCATATGACTATTGTCATGGGGGAGTTTTGGCACTTCTATGGTTAATTTGGTTTTGCTAGATTACATATCAAACAGTGCTGGATTAGTTGTGATGAAACTGATTTTAATGTTCAAGCATTCATTAAAAAGCCTTTCCAACCAGTTTATAAGCAAATTTAGATATGACCATCAGTTTTTAATTAGCAAGTTTACCGCTTGATTACTTGAAGTTACCATAAGCTGCTCCTTGATGGCTTAGTTTGTGGGAGATCATGTGTCAAGTTTGAGCTTTTGTAGAGGTGACCAAGCAGATTGAGCAGGGCAGGGCAGTGGATGTTGTCTTGGTGGAATTTACCTCTGCTGTGCAAAGTCCCACAAGGAAGACTAGTCGACTTGATTTGTGGAGATAGTAAATTATCAATATTGGTTTAGTGGTAGGTAGCAGAGGGTGGTAGTGGAGGGTTGCTTTTCAGAATGGAGGCCTTTAACCAGTGGCATGTCACAGGGATCAACGCTGAGTCCTTCATTGTTATTCATGCCTGTTAGTGATTGGAACAGGATGTAGGTGGCACCATTGGTTGATTTGATTGGAATTGGGTTTATGATGTGTTTTGGAAAGACAAGCTTGGTTTCTGTTTTTAGTGTTAATCATCGACTAGAGGTTGGAGTAGCTCAGAGATTGGCACTAATCTTAAACTTTAGTGCAAAATGTTCACCCAAGTAGATGGGAATGTATAAGGTCACTGCAAGATCCTGACCTTGGTCCCACTACCACCAATGGGCAGGGGAGTTCCGACACTGTCTGCATACCTATCCTCAGCTAGTCTATTGGCTACAGAGGTATGTGACTCGGTATCTCAATTGCGGCCTCTCTGCTGGAGCCATGAAGCCCCGGTGACTTTCATCAGTTTAACAGCTGACGCGAGTGCAGTATGGAATATCGTGGTGACTTGTTGTGCCCTTGTGAGTGGCAGGATGCTGGGCAGTCATAAGAGCTACTCGACCTAATGCAACCTTCCAGTACAAAACTATAGGCCTGCAGATCCCTGCTCTTCAATACCCATCCAACTGCTATTGAATAAGAATTTATTTCTGAAGTAACCTTTCAGGTAGTGAGTTGCAGACTTCCATCTACATATCCCCTTTATGCTGCTAATTACTTCAAATCTCTATCCCTGAGTTAAGAGAAAGACACTTCCATCCACTTTTCCCACACTTTCTTATCATGCTTTAAGCATATTTAAAAATGCCACCATCCTTTGAAGGAGACCGTTCAAAAGACTCTTGGCCTTCAATATTTTGTGTTGTCTGCCCTAAATGAGTGAACCCTTGTTTTAGATGCCTTAGTTCTAGATTCTCGCACACGAGGAACAATTGCACATTTGCCCTGTCAAGAACCCTCAGGATCTTGTATTGGTTAGCTCATCTCCAGCAAACCTAACCAGTCCAGTAAACCATGAACTGCTTCCAATGCAGCTGTATCTTTAAATAAGGAGACCAATATTATACAGTCACATAACTGAAAGCACAACTATTTATATTTCATTTGCTTCACAGTGAATTGTTGGCTTTCCCAATTACTTACAGTAGGTACATACTCCCCTTCTCCAGATTGAGCATTAGTAGGCTTGTGTCCCACTGCCATCAATCTCACAATTTGCTATCATTTTTTCTTGTCAAAAATAGACGTTACATTTCACCCCCCTCCAACCCTGTTACTCCATGTGCCAGATTTTTTCCCACTCACTACTTAATGTCCATGTTGCTTCGAAGCCCTCTCCGGCAGTTTAGGGTTCCCTTAAAGAGTTGCCCATCGTGGGAGTATCCTGAATAAATCAGTCACTGCCAACCCAACGCATACTTGCAACTGAAGCAGACATATTTGGCAATCACTGCATCTTCCTATTTAATCTCCCATATAATTGCCGTCCCACGCAGTGCCTTCATAAGCCGATTTTGACTAAGATGTGCTTGAAATAAAGTGCCTAGTTCTCAACACTGGTGCACTTTGAGCTGTGAGAGAGCATAGGGGAGTTTGTTTACTGGTCCATAATTTCAATGCTGCTGTGAGTAAAGTTCTGGATGCAGGACGAGTATAATCAGACTTCCAAAGGTAAACAGTGTGGTGGAGCTCTAGGGATGGAAACTAAGTTGTTTGAGGCTGTGGAGTTGTTCTGTTCTCAGATGGTTGATATATTTTTATTATTCAGTTTCTAAGCTAGACCCAGCACTTGATTGCTGTCACATTGATATTGGTTGTGTGGCTGGGCTAGCTTTTTAAGATATAAGCTTTTAAGGGCTGGCTTATTAAAGAATGCTGGAATGTATAATTGAACTTGGATAGGGGCATATTAGTAGCTAGTTGGAGGTTGCTGTTTTTTTTAATTATTAAAAATCCGATTGGTAAATGTCCCCGAGGAGCAGAGCAAGTTGCATGTGCAACTTTACATGTTTGTGGTCTTTTTCTCTTTAGCCCATGGAAGTGTTTGTTGATGATGAAACTAAGCTGACACTCCATGGATTGCAGCAATATTATGTTAAGCTAAAGGACAATGAGAAGAACCGAAAGCTCTTTGATTTACTTGATGTCCTGGAGTTTAATCAGGTGAGATGCAGTGGATTGAGTGAGAGCTGGTTGAAGTTTACTCTACACTGACAATGCATGCAAAACCTGGTCCTTTCCCTTCTACTAACACGGTTTTCCATTCAACTTTGGTAAAGACAATGGGTTGCATGGCTGAATTCTATCTGAATGTTAGATTCATTCTAATGTAGGGGCATAGCCTGTGTGGAGTAGGAGCATTAGATTGTTTAACCAGACTTCTTCCGCCACAAGATGTGGTCCAACTCCATCTAATTGACGTTGTTATTTAAACCCTAAAGGGCCTGTCACACTTGGCGATTTTTTCGGCATCATATCAGTGTCGCCAAAAGATTTTGAACATTTCAAAATCCAGTGGTGACAAAAAAATGTTGCATCGCTTGAAAAAACACCATGCGTCAAAAAAAGTTTTTGGTGAGCTGATGCCGGCAGTCGCCGAAAGAAATCACCAAGTGGGACAGGCCCTTAACACCCCAGCCTGTCTTAATTTTAACTTTTTAATTGGCTTGTCTCTAACCCAAGGCAGAGTTTACAAGAATGCAGGTCTGTGTAAACACAAGCTTCCTTTTGTCTCCTTTAAGCACCGTTAAATTTTATTGTTACGCTTACCAATTCTGGTCTTATTTTGCCCTGTGAAAGTCCAGTTAAAATATCCCACCTGCGTCATTTTTCTTGCTGAGTATCTCTTTGATTAACAGCAAATGAGGAAAGGCCACAAATTATTTTTAGGATCCTTATCTCCATGGGTCTTGATCCAAGGGCTGATGTTAGATTCAGGATTGTAGGAGGAGTCTCAATAGTATTAAGAGGAGGTTAGGTTACAATGTGGAAAACTCATTCTTACAACAACTCCTACTCAAGGAAAATGTCCTTTCCTGTTGCTGCCAGGGTGTAAAGGAAGCAGAGGGGTTGTTGGGATCCCCAACCCTCAGCCTTGGAATAATAAAGCTATACAGTGTGGAAAAAGGAACTTCAGCCAAGCTGTTCCCCTTTGGCACATATCCCTGTAAACCTTTCCTACCTGCATCTGTCCAAATAATAATATTGCATCCGCTTCTATAGCTTCTGGCAGCTCGCCCCACATCCTGACTGCTATGCGTGAAAAGGTTGTCCCTGATGTCCCTCTTAAATCTCTCACCACATGTCTATGCCCTCTAGTTTTAGAATCCTCTATAAATTAAGCATTCACTTTATCTATGCCCATTGTGATCTTGTGCACCTCAATAAGGTCGCCCATCAGCATCCTCGCTTCTGAAGAAAAAATCCCCAGCCGATCCAATCTCTTCCTATAACCTGCACCAAAGTAAATCCTGGTGAATCTCTTCTGCACCCGATGCAGCATAGCATTCTCCCTGTAGCTGGGCGACCAGAACTGCACACAGTATTGTCTCGCCCACGACCTATACATCTGTGACATGATGTCCCAATTTTTGTACTCTGTGCCCTTCCCCGTGAAGGCGAGCGTGCTGAGACACCACTTTCACGACCGTTGCCACTTTGCGATTCTTGTGCGATGCTAACAGTGGTTGCAGCCTCGATGCACATTTAATGCTGGTGATCTCTGCAGGTGGTGATCTTCGTAAAGTCGGTCCAGCGTTGCGTGGCATTGGCACAGCTGCTTGTGGAGCAGAACTTCCCAGCGATCGCCATTCACAGGGGAATGGCACAGGAGGAGAGGTCAGTACACAACTATCTGTTGCTTCTTCCCAGGAGGAGACAGTTTCACAACTATCTGTTGCTTCTTCCCATGTGTTAACATTTCTGAAACCAGTACGCTTCAACTTTTTTTGTTCCTCGCCCCCTTTCCCCCTCTTGCTATCTCAGGTTGTCTCGATATCAACAGTTCAAAGATTTTCAGAGGCGTATCTTGGTGGCGACAAATCTATTTGGCCGTGGTATGGACATAGAGCGAGTGAACATCGTTTTCAACTATGATATGCCAGAGGATTCTGACACATACCTGCACAGGGTGAGGGTCCATCACCTGGACAGATGATAGTTTACTCAGCGCGTTGAAGTTTAAAAATGATGGGGGCAGAATTAGGCCATTCGGGCCCATCAAGATTCCACCATTCAATCATGGCTGATCTATCTGTCCCTTCTAACCCTGTTCTCCTGCCTTCTCCCCATAACCTCTTGACACTGGTACTAATCAACTATCTATCTCTGCCTTAAAAATATCCATTGACTTGGCCTCCACAGCCTTCTGTTGCAAAGAATTCCACAGATTCATCACCCTCTGACTGAAGAAATTCTTCCTCATTTCCTTCCTAAAGGAACGTCCTATCATTCTGAGGCTGTGATCCCTGGTCCTAGACTCTCCCACTAGTTGAAACTTCCTCTCCACATCCACTCTATCCAGGTCTTTCACTGGTCTGTTTTACAGGATTTATGGTCTTATGTTTATGGCATTTAATATTGCGCAGTTAACAATTTTCTACATACCCCCAATATTGTTGGAATTTATTCGCACCTGTGTGCCATTCTTTTGATTCAAAGTTGTGAAAACATGGTTGCAAAGCTGAACTAGAAGCAAAAGGGATTAGATGTGTGCTGGTCAGTGTTTCAAGCGACCAACAGAAGCATTCTTGCATAATGTGCAAGTCTTTGACTGCATGGTTGCCATACCGGCTATGCTGTCTGAGGCAGTGAGTGGCTGAGGATATCCCTGTCAAATTTTCACTTTCCAGCAAAAAGAGAGTGCTGGAACAACTCAGCAGGTCAGGCAGCATCTCTGGAGAACATTGATAGGTGACGTTTTGGGTTGGGACCCTACTTCAGACCCAAAATGCCTGACCTGCAGAGTTACTTCAGCATGTTGTGTCTTTTCTTGTAAACCAGCATCTGCAGTTCCTTCTCTTTCCAACATAACCTTCCTTGGGAGTGCAACTCTTGCTTTGTGTGTGGTAGGGCTGGTGTCTTGAGAATGCTACAATTGGGCCTGGGTGTGTCTTGTGTTGGTGTGCGAGCATCTATGATGGAGGTGCAGAGAGAGAATTGTTGAATAGTGTTTATCATGACTATATTTTCTTAATAATTTACATTATTCTACTTGGGTGTGTTCAACCAATGTAAAGTTGTGTTGAGTTGCATAAGGGATACAATAACATCTTTTGTAACCCCATTGCAGGTTGCTCGCGCTGGTCGGTTTGGTACCAAGGGTTTGGCCATTACCTTTGTGTCTGACGAGACTGATGCTAAGGTGCTGAATGACGTACAGGATCGATTTGAAGTTAATGTTGCTGAACTGCCAGATGAAATTGATATTTCGACTTACAGTACGTATCAAGATTCGTTTTTCCACTTTGCACCATAACGTTGGGGTTTTAAAGGCTTTGGGGGAGGCAGCAAGGCAAAATAGTTTAGTAAAAAGTTCTAGTGCAGAAAGTTACAGCAATGGGAAAAATTGGGGCACAAATGAAGGGCTACAAAGAGCAAAGTTTTTAATGCAAACTGACTGACTTGATCACAATCTCTGCAAAGTTAATCATTTTTTTTAAATGATTAACTGTGCAGTGATTGTGATCAAGTCAGTCAGTTATTTTGCCTCCTCTCCAGCCTTTCATGTGGTTCCTGTACCATCTTCAACCTTTCTGCACTGTTATCAGTTGGATGATCCTATGGCAGTGTGGTTGGCCATTCATTGTCTCGCATTGGGTGGCACGGTTGTGCAGTGGTAGAGTTGCTACCTCACAGCGCCAGAGACTCGGGTTCGATCCTAGACCATGGGTGCTGTCTATGGAGTTTGTACCTTCTCCCTGTGACTATGTGTGGGTTTTCTCCATGTGCTCCAGTTTCCTTCCACAATCCAAACATAGAAACATAGAAAATAGGTGCAGGAGGAGGCCATTCGGCCCCTCGAGCCAGCTACGCCATTCATTGTGATCATGGCTGATCATCTGCTATCAATAACCCGTGCCTGCCTTCTCCCCATATCCCTTGACTCCACTAGCCCCTAGAGCTCTATCTAACTCTCTCTTAAATCCATCCAGTGATTTGGCATCCACTGCCCTCTGTGGCAGGGAATTCCATAAATTCATAACTCTCTGGGTGAAAAAGTTTTTTCTCACGTCGGTCTTAAATGGCCTCCCCTTTATTCTAAGACTGTGGCCACTGGTTCTTGACTCGCCCAACATTGGTAACATTTTTCCTGCATCTAGCTTGTCCAGTCCTTTTATAATTTTATATGGTTCTACTATAAGATATCTCCTCATCCTTCTAAACTCCAGTGAATCATCCTTCTAAACTCCAGATGTGAGGGTTTGTAGGTTAATTGGTTTGGTATAATTGTAAATTGTCCCTAGTATGTGTAGGATAATGTTAGTGTGCGGGTCGCTGGTTGGCGCGGAGTCGGTGGACCGAAGGGCATCTATCTCTGAAACTATAAAAACCTGGAACATTTAAGTCATCAAACTACCCGTTCAAGTTCTCACAGTTGTACTGTTTGAGAGCAGTAACCCCTCAAGGGCCATAACACAAGGACATGTCTGTCCTGGGAGTGTTCATTTAGATCTGACCTGTGCTTGTGTGGCTTCATTGTTCATTGTAGCCAGAGAATCGTCTGCAAACGTTTTTCCTCCAGTGCTAGAACTGTTACCGGCAGCATTCGTTCTCCAGTACCTCAATCCCTCGAGAATCAGCCTTGCACCCTTTGGGAGAGACTGGAAACACTGAATCCATTCTCCGGCTACAGCACCCTTCTCCCACTGAGCCAGACAGTGGATTATTTGCTTTACATTTTGTCCGGTGGCGGGTGCGTGGAAAGTGCTGCCGGGGCTGAAGGTGGAGGCATATACGATAGTGGTGCAGGAAATGGAGGGATGTGGATCATGTGCTGGCAGATGAGATTGCAGCATGTTCAGCGCAGGTGTTGTGGGCCAAAGGGCTCATTTCTATGCTGTACTACTTTAGATTAAAATGCATGGTATAGGGGAATACTAGACTAAGTGGGACCCGTTGGATCCCATGTTCACACGGGAGGGCTGGTCCCCCAACACAATATTCCACCTCTCCACCAATTCCAATATTGGTGGCCAGTGGGGGGGCTTTCTAGAGCGCTGGTATGGGTTCTTGGGGCAGCTCACTCATGGCTGGTGGGCTGGCCGTTGACTCATGGCTACTCCTTGAAATTCCATTTCAAGCAGGGTGCAAAGCCACCAAATTCAAATCCATTTTCCTACCATTTCAAGCAGGGTGCAAGACCACCAAATTTAAGTACAGTTTCATACCACTTCAAGCAGGGTGCAAGGCCACCAAATTCATGTGCAGTTTCATACCATTTCAAGCAGGGTGCAAGGCCACCAAATTCAAATGCAGCTTCATACCATTTCATGCAGGGTGCAACACCACCATATTCAAATGCAGCTTCATACCATTTCATGCAGGGTGTAAGGCCACCACATTCAAATGCAGTTTCATACCATTTCAAACAGGGTGAAACCACCATAAAACCACACAAAACACCAATCTCACAGTTCAGTAGACATTCAGTGTGTTCAGTTGATTCACAGCTCAGACAGTCGTGACCTCTCCCTTACCCATCATGCAGAGACTGAGCCCACACCCACACTTCCGGGTTTTATAACCGATCCCCCTCCCACCGGAAAAGGTGTGGCCTTCGTGGCGTGATTGTCAGGAGAGAGATTCTCAACATTTTTAAACACTAATAACACTTTTATTTTTAATTGATGGGAAGAATCCTCTGCACCTGCTGAGGAGAGGGGGACTGAGTAAGATGGCCAAAAATCACAGCCGTAAGTGGTAGCGTTTTATTCTAAAATCAATATACAGTGCAAACAGGAAGTTACCCAAACCACCATTTGCAGTCGTCCCTTTTTAACTTCAACCCAAACCACCATTTGCAGTAGTGCCTTTTTAACTTCAACCCAAAGCACCCAAACCACCATTTACAGTAGTGCCTTTTTAACTTCAACCCAAACCACCTTTTGCAGTAGTGCCTTTTTACTTCAAACCAACCACACTAAGGGCACTCACAGTTGAGTAGACATGTGTTCAGTGTTATTCAGAGCTCAGAGAGACGTGAGCCTCTGGCTTCCTCCATCTTGCAGAGACTGAGTGAGGCACACTACTTCCGGGTTTTATAGTCCCTCCCCCCTCCCACCAGCAGGGGCAGCAGAGAGAATGGCACTTTAAAAAAACCCATTAATATCTCTCTGATTTTTCATCGATGGAAAAAATCCTCCGGTCCAGGAAGGCGGAGGGGGGCTCTGAGCGAGGTGGCCAGAAATGACGGCCGTAGGTGGCGGTGTTCTCTTGGAAATCACAGCACAGCGAGCCAAAAGCGGTCAAGATCAGACTTTTAGTAATATAGATACGGGGTGGATTAAAGAGCAGTTGGGGGCGGCACAGCGGTAGAGTTGTTGCCTTATTGAGCCAGCGACCTGGGTTCCATCCTGATTACGGGCGCTGTCTGTACGTTCTCCCTGTGACCATGTAGGGTTTTCTCTGGGTGCTCTGGTTTCCTCCCAAATTCCAAAGACCCACTGGTTTGTAGATTAATTAGCTTCTGTAAATTGTCCCTAGTCTTGGATAATGCTAGTATTCGGGGTGATCGCTGGTCGGCGGGGACTTGGGGCCGAATGGCCTCTTTCCACAAAGTATCTTTAAATTAGGTCTGAAGAAGGGTCTCGGCCCGAAACGTCGCCTATCTCCTTCGCTCCTTAGATGCTGCTGCACCCGCTGAGTTTCTCCAGCTTTTTGTGTACCCTTTAAATTAGACTAAGCAGTCATTACAGGGTTGTGGGCCATAACTAGTGGCATACTAGAGATTGGTGCAGGGACCTCAGCTGCGTAAACGGATTCAGATGAGGGAGTATTATTTCAAATTTTGCTCATAATGCAAAAATGAGTGGGTTTGTGAATTTTGGGAAGGACAGGCTTCAAGATGACAGACCAGTGGCTAAAAGCATGGGTCTATCTAATGTGGATAAATAGAAAGTGGTTTAATAAAAATAAATGTCTGGATGTAGAGTCTCAAGGGCCTGTCTCACTTACGCAACCTTTACAGGCGATTGCCGGCACCCACGATAGGTCGCCGAAATTTTCAACGTGTTGGAAATTCAGCGGCGACCAGAAAGACCCTTTAGGTGATCTAGTCACAGAAAACAAACATGTAGGACCAAGCAGCTAAAACAATCATCGTCGCACAGGAGCAAGATGGCATTGGCTTTGGGGAGACCACACTGGAGTATTGTGTTTGTGTGTTTGCTTTTCCTTATCTCAGAATTAATGTGCATCAGACTCCGACCCAGAACCTCGTCTGCCACATCCCTCCTCAGAATCTGCCTGACCTACTGAGTTTGTTTTCCATCGGCAGTGTCTTGTCTCCCCATTCGTCTGACTGATTCTGTGAATCCTTAACTTAAGTCAGAATCCCCATTCCCTGCACCAAAATAATTCAGAGTATTAACCGTCTCAGCTGCATCCTAGGCATGTCCTGCCGCGCGTGTTCTTCTAGATCAACACAACCACCATTGCTGGTTTTTCTGATGTAAACTTGAGAGATGGTAGTGTCGTGGAAATTATAAACTTTGATTGCATTGGGGACTTAGTATAGAATTGTTTCTGTACAAGTTTATGTAAGTCACCTATTGCGCAAGCCAGGGTATGTCTACGTCACAATTCATCAGTTGTGCTTTTGAGATGGTTTGCACTTTTCTGCTTTGTATTCAGTGTACTTTATGGTAGTATTCTTGTCTTCCAGTTGAACAAAGTCGATAAAATCTGAGCCAATGAGGGCTGAAAGGATCCCGTGGGAACTCATCGCAGTTGACTGGTCATTCGATGCCTCTGCCTGCAAGATGGGAAGATGTCTTTTAAATTTTTTTTTTTTGTCAATATCTACTTTTTTAAAACTGTTTCATGGATTGAAATTTGTGTGGAAGAATTGAAGCTTTTATACAACATTGGATCTGTGTTAATTTGTTTGTATATTGCTCCTTCTGCCTGTCTTTACCTGAAGGTGGTTTGTTGGTTAATAAATCGATTGGATTTTTAAACATATCTACAGAGTTTGTTTAACTAAAGGTGTTTGGAGATTATTTCTAGATGGGATAAGTGTGTTGAGCTGAGAAGGTGGGATAGAATCAAACAGGTGTGGATGATGGAATGGAGGGAACACTTCTACTCTCCAACACATTGCTAGGCAGAAATGTTGCTTCTAGTCAGTCATAGCCTATTGAGTGGGGGTGCCGTTAGGTATGGCTGCCCAGCCTGCAGCTGTCCATCCTTTCACCTTTTTTTAATTTTATGTTAAAAAGTGTTGTTTTGGAGGTTTTCTAGTCTTTTTATGTGGGGGGTGGGGGAACTTTTTTTCTCAGTCCCTACCTGGTTGGAGATGCGGCTTTTCTCCGAGCCGCATCTTCGCCCCTTCCTCGCGGCCTACCACCTGGACTGGAGCGGTGTTTCCTGTCAGGACCGGCCAGAACTTCAGCGGCGGTGCAGCGCTAAAGCACCGTCACGGAGCGGGCGATGCCTTGCCAGGGTCGCCGTGTGGTAAGCTCCGGAGTGCTGTGACCGCCGACTCCAACATCGCGGAGCCTGGGACCGCCAGTGTCGGCGCTCCGACCAGCACGGCCTGTGGACTTCAGGAGCCGCGGTCTCTGGCAGCAAGCGGCCGTTCCAGACACTGCAAGCCGCTGGGAGTGTTCAACCGACATTTTTTATGTTTGGTGTTAAATTCTTCTTTAATGTTGTGTCTTATTTGTATTAGTGTGCTGCAAATGGCAATTCAAATGTCCTCTAGTCCTTGGTTCCCCTACTCTGGGCATGAGACACTGTGCATCTACCCGATCTATTCCTCCCACTATTTTATACACTAATCCTTGTACTGCTGAACTTAAACCCTGAACATCAGGGATACCTCTTGTTGGGTTCAATGACATCTGAAGTAAAGGTGCATCATTTTGGGCCATTTTACTCACTGTCAGCGTGAGGGCTTTGCCATGTGTCAATGGATCCAACCTTTCAGATATTGCACAAGAGATGAATACTTCAGAGTGAATGGGCATGCAGAAATCATCAATTCAAATGCTTCATCTGCCTCATACGTTCCGACGGAAGCGAATTGATACAGCTGGGATGAAGCAGTGGTGTCCTGACCTGCAATAAACTCTCCACAATGAGGACACCACCAATGATAAGTAGCAAGAAAACACACAGATCACTTTGTTGGATGGAAAGTACATACTTTTTAATTGTGTTTACAATGCAAAGTTTAAAAATACAATCATTTGGATGCCCATAACACTAAATTCATTGATTTGCTTCCATGATCTTGGTCTGAAATGGTAAGTCTTTGAAATGTTGAACTGAATCGTTTGCATTGAGGATTTTCTCCGATAGCTTTTCCTAGCCATGCATTACACCAAATGCAAATCTGCGTAGAGCACGCGCTTTAACTTAGTTTTCCAAGGAGTAAGTTTAAAGAGAAGCAGGCCCTGTCAGTAGCATGGCGGAACCTCCGCATTGACGTATGAAATTGCCAAATGTGAATTTTTAAACCAGGCTTTACCGATTCTGATCAGGAGCTACAGCCTCTGACTGGCGTATCCCTGCTGCAGCGCAGAGAAACTGCTAGCCTTCATTAGCGCAAAAGGGCAGCTTTGAAAACCGAAAATTGCCATTTGTTTTCAGAAGGCCTCAAGTCACTCTTGTGGAGGATGAGTCTTTGGCCACTGAGCGAGCTTTGGGGTTGTACAGGGTTTTGTAAGAACAATTTTCCATTTAAAATAAAAATGCAAATGCAAAAATAAACATTGTGTTAATGACCACAATTAATGAGATGCGTTGGTGTAAATAAGTTGCAACACAAGTGCCAACATTTCTCATTTTTTACACATTAATTTTATTCATCCTTCTGCTCTCTTCCTCGCTCTCTCACATACAACCCAGTGAGGTTTTTAGTCTGGATAAGAGGCACAACATCAGTCCCATATCTTATTGAATTGCAAACATCAGCTGGAGAGGCAGAGAGCAGAAGATACAACGTGAACAAGATACTCAGCTCAGGTTAAAACCCACAAGGGTGGGCAGAACCCTTCCTGCTCTGTTACAGCCCAAGTATCGATGTGATCATTTGGAACTTTTTAATGAAAGGCAATGACTGGTGTCGTGATCTCCATGGGGAAGATCAGATCCACTCTGACTGAATACACTGCCCTGAAGAAGCCAACTCCACGACAGGTCTGCCGAGAGCCCAACGCCCTTCAGCACCGTGCTTGCATTACATGAACCTAGAGTGATTGTCACAGGGCATTGGACTAAAGGCAACCCTGAGTGTCTCTCCCCGACCAACACAGCGTACACATGCAAACAGGCTCCACATGGGGGAGGAGCGGGAACTTTGATGTTCCAACCCTCGCCTGACCCTGAGATACTAAGATTAATGGTGATAGAAACAAAATGCTGGAGTAACTCAGCAGGACAGGCAGCATCTCTGGAGGAGGAGTGGCATTCGTTCTATCCAGTGCTGCTGCCTGTCCCGCTGAGTTACTCCAGCATTTTGATTCCATCTTCAGTGTAAACCAGCATCTACAGTTCCTTCCTACACTAAAGATTAATGGTGACATCCTCCTGCTATTCCAATACCACGTGCCACCATCGAGCTCAGCTCCTCGCTGGACCAGGGGCGCGTAAAGTTGGCACGCAGTAACTTGCTGTCACGCAACACAAAGTAATGGTGTCGCGCTTGACGCATGCAATGGCCAGCACTCAGTGCTGCACGCAGCAGCGCAAGGACCTCAACAGGATTCCTTTACCCACCGATCGCGTACGGCGAGCTGAAATGTAGACACAAGCAGAAGCACTAAAGCTTGGATTCAAAGCACGAACACCCTCAGCTAAAGTGAGCAGTATGACCATCATTTCCCCTGCTTAGTTTAGTTTGGAAATACAGCATGGAAACAGACGCTTGGGCCCATCGATGGTAGTGGTGTTACTCACTGGTCTCCAGCTGTGTTCACAGGTAATTAGCCTTCCCCTCGAGGACTATTCACAGAAATGTTTGATCAGTGAACAGGTGGGAAGGGAGATGAGGTCCTGACAGGAGAATATGGGGAGTTGGTTGGAAGGTTAAAGAAACAGGACCTCAGCATCATCACCTGTGCCAGCAACAAGAAGTAGAAAGATCAGTTCAATGAGGCAAAGGAGCTGTGGGCAGGAGGGGGAGGTTCAGGTATGTGGTTCACTGGGCTCTCATACAAGGCAGGTGGGGGATGTGTGGGGCAAGATCTTTGAATGCAGAGTAGTGGGTGCCTGGAACAAAATAATATTTGAAAAAAAAATGTACAAATCCAGAATCATAAAATGTACCCCCTGGGTAGGTGACATTTATCCCATGGGGGTAAATTTGTTGATTCTGGATTTGTATATATTTTTTTTCAAATATTATTTTGTTTTAAATCTGAAATTCAGAAGCAAATTTGAATTTTGTGAACAATTTTTTTTTCCTTTCTTCCACTTTGGACTTTACGATCTGTATTTTATTTTCTACTTAATTGTCTCATTGATTGATGTGTTCTCATTGACTGACTGTGTTTGGTTCTGGTATATCAACCGGTATCTGTTCATCATTAGTTGTTCATAAATAAGTGAACGAACATTGTTATGTGCTATTATGATTGTTAATTGAATTTAAAATAATAATGTTAAAAACAGTGTTTTAAAATTTCCTCTTTGTCAGATGCTTTAATATGGTAGAAGTGCAAACTCGAAATTAGTTTGGGGGTAAATTTACTTTTGACAAGTTGCCTGGGGTAAACGGGATGAAAAAGGTTGGGAAACCCCTGCTATAGAGCCATTTAAGAGGCTTTTAAATAGGCACCTCCCCGTTGGATTGCAACCTTGTCGTGGTCGGGGAGCTGGTGTGTCTCAGTGACCGCTCGAGCTACGCCAGCGGGAGATTCGTCTCCTGTTAGGGTCTCCCATACTGGACAGTTCGAAGGGTAGAGGCGAGACCAAGAGCGACCCACTGGTCCTCCAGGTTGGGGGTTGAGCACGGGGCTAACAACCCTGTCTCGTAAAACAAACATGTTACGGAAACAGCAACTGAAGGAATCAACGCTACTGAGTGGAGGACCTTCGCTGCTGCTCTACATGCCAGGAGGCATAATAGGCAGTAAGTTAAATAGGCACATGGATATGGAGGGATATGCATCCCGTGCAGGCACAGAGGATTACTTTAACCTGGCACCACGTTCACCACAGACATCGTGGGATGAAGGGCCTGCTCCGATGCTGTACTGTTCTTTATTCTCTGATTTCTCTCTATTCGCTGAGCATAAAAAACTTTGGGTGAAGGTGAAGGAGAGGATTCAACCGTGCATAACTTTGAAAGCCCGGTCCGGAGCAGAGAGGGAGCGACCGGCAATGCCAACGAGATCTTCTCAAAGTCCAGGGACATTCGCAATGCCAGAAAGGATAAGAAACCATTCACACTCCGTACTGCTCACGTGTAACACAAAATAAATAAAATACTATAACTTTAAAAAAAAAGATTTTTGAAAAAAATAAGACATTGTCCATGCAAGAATAACATCAAAAGCAATTTTGTCCCATTCTATCTCATCCACATCCATGTCAAGCAGTCTCAGATCCTTCACCACCATTAGTTCCGCCTCCACCCAATTATCCATAGACATTGACAGGACTGCAAAGGTCAGGCCACAGCTCATCATCTCCCTTGCACCTCTCCACCCGCCTCATAGGCTTGGATAGACTGGTGGAGAGGATGTTTCCACTCGTGGGGGAGTCTTGGATCAGAAGTCACACCCTCAGAATTAAAGGACATTAGGAACGAGATGAGGATGAATTTCTTTAGTCAGAGGGTGGTGAATCTGGAATTCTTTGCCACAGACGGCTGTGGAGGCCAAGTCAGTGGATATTTTTAAGGCAGAGATAGATTCTTGATTAGTGCGGGTGTCAGGGCTTATGGGGAGAAGGCAGGAGAATGGAGTAGTGCCCGTCCCACTTAGGAAACCTCTGGAGACTTTGCGCCCCACCCAAGATTTCCGTGCGGTTCCCGGAGGTTTTTGTCCTCCGGCAACCACCTTCCACTAGCATCGCAACCAGCTTCGACTAAAAAATTACTGATTTTTAAAACGGAAACCACTTTCGACCATTAGGGAGACTGACAAAATCCTCCGGGAACCGCACGGAAACCTTGGGTGGGGCGCAGTCTCCAGATGTTTCCTAAGTGGGACGGGCATTAGGAGGCAGAGATAGATCAGCCATGATTGAATGGCGGTGTAGACTTGATGGGCCGATTGGCCTAATTCCTGCTCCTATCACATGAACTGACTCCACTACCTGTTGTGGATTAGCGACTTTAAGAGCAGATTTTTCCTGTCATAGCAAGGAGAGGCATCTGATTCTGGCAGGAAGAAAAGCCTTGGGCAACAGGCCTGGGTTAGGTTGTGACAACTCTTTCTTGAGAAAGGAAAAATAACCTGCAACAATCTAGAGCTGGGATCAGGGAGGTGTTTTGGACATTATGGTGCCCTGAAATGGGGGGACTATGTATAAACACTCCTGTAATATCCACATGGTGAAACCAAAATATATAAAAATGCCCTTTATTAAAATCTGACAATGTGCACTTTAACCACATGTGATTTTTTCTATTACAAATCTCAAATTGTGGAGTACAGAGGCAAATAAATAAATGGTGGGTCTTTGTCCCAAACACTATGGAGGGCACTGTATGGTAAGGAAAAAGCGTCACATATCTGACGTTCAACAAACTAAACCTCTACTTCTTGACATGTGAGATGAGATCAGTCCAAACGTTGGGACACACCTAAACCCTGCCGTGATCTTGTGCCTAACAACAAGAGCAATACTGGGCACTGCAGCGTAATATGTACCCATATTAACCCATACATTAACATGCAATTGATATATTGCGAATTGCTAATTCCTACTTTTCTGACCAATCTACCATATGTAAAAGCTCCTTTTGGCTGCCCTTGTGTGACATGCATACAATGTAGGCAGCATCGATGTGTTCGCTGCAGGTAGAAGATAACTGCAGAGAATATCGTTAAAAAAACACTTTGTTCAAAATTTAAACGTAAAAAAATAAAAAATGCAATAAAACTGCATTTACTTCTTGAGGACATCCAACTGATAAATTGAACCATTGTGATTGAAGTGAATCCTGGCATTATTGTCAGGTGCACTATTCAGAGCACTTGTGGGTGGGTGTGTGTGTGTGTGTGTCTGTGTCTCTGTGTGTGTGTGTGTGTTTGTATGTGCGTGTGCAGGTCTGCATGTCTGTGTGTGTGCGCATGTGCACATAAGGGGGAGAGACTGCCTGTTCTCATCACAACGCGCTCAATAAACCCAGGCGTTAAGAGAGTGAGGTCAAAATGCCTCTTCCAGAAACTGCAATATCTAAAGCTGTTTACAGAGATGTCTTCTTCACCATAATGGGCTGACAGACATTCAATTCTAAGTTAAAACAAGTCCAACACAACTAAAAGGAACCAACTTGCAACAGTAATGGCACGATGTCGATGACAATCATATTGATCTACAGATGGTGGAAATCTGGAATAAAAACCTGGTAGAAAGGCTCAGATGATCGGGGGCATTATGGAAGGATGATCAGAGAAGGAAATAGGCAGGGGTTTCGACCGGAAAGTTGCCTATTTCCTTTGCTCCATAGATGCTGCCGCACCCGCTGAGTTTCTCCAGCAATTTTGTCTACCTTCAAATTTCCAGCATCTGCAGTTCCTTCTTGATCAGAGATAATGTTTCAGGCCAAAGACTCCTCATCAGAAACACTGACTCCATTTCTCTTCCCACAGGTGCAGCCTGACCGGCTGTGTGTTTCCAGCATTTTCCGTCTTGACCATGGGATGATTTTGCATCATGCGGTTCAAGATGCGGAAATGACGACAGGAAAAACCTCTCTCAAGGCTCTTCGTGGATTCAGAGTAGAGTCTCAATGAGCAATTGATCCAACCCCCTTCTGCCCACATTCCTGTTCATTAAAGTCAGTGCTGAGCCCAGATGGGGACATTCAGCGCATCAAATCCACTCCGCCATTCAATCATGGCTGATCTACCCGTCCCTCTCAACCCCATTCCCCTGCCTTCTCCCCATAACCCCTGACACCATTTGAGCCCTTATCTCTTCAATGGACTTTACAAATGTTGAGCGGTGGCTCTTTACTGAGGCCTACCCCATTGCAAGAGTGTGTCCAATGCCTCTTGGTGCACAAGCATGAGATCTTTGGGTTGTTCTGACAGTCACTTAGACATAAATGCTTTGCAGTTCAAAACCTGGATTCATATTCCTTACACAACGACAATCAGTGCATCCGATTCTGAGGTCCTTTCACCTCAACTATCCACAGGACTGGTTCCCTATTTCCACCATCTCCGCTATTCCAAAGGCTGCCATCTGACTTCACTCTATGCCTGCCTCCCCCCCCCACTGGTCACAAGGACCAGGCATCAAGCAGGAGATGGGCTCCGTTCGGCATTATATTGAGCGAGTCATTCTCGGCAGCACCCTCACTCCATGCATTGGACACTGAGTGAAAACACCAGCACACCAGCGTGCAACACGTGCACTCACACCTTTACACTGCATACACAACAGTGACCTATCCTGTTTACACACATACACACTTAGTGACAACTGCTCACATACACACAGACACCACTTACACACTTAGTGGCATCGCTCAGAGAATGGCGGTTGGAGGGAGAGGTGGATCAGCCATAATTGAATAGCAGAATAGACTTGATGGGCCGAATGGTCTAATTCTACTCCGATCACTTATGACCTTAGACACACTTATACTGTGTACACACACACATATATATATATGGTGCCATCATTTACACTTCCACTGACACCGTTTGACTCGTACACATGCATGCGCACACACACACACACACACACACACACACACACATAGCAATCACCATTCATTATCCACATCAAGGACAGTGAGTTGAGAATCCATTGCAAGGGATCACCTTCTTGGACCTTGAAGCTATGCCATAGTGTAAAAGAACTGGGTGCGTCTGTCAGCTGAACAGCGTTACTTTGCCATGCAGTCAGTGCGGACGATGTTAACGTCTTTGCACGTTAAATCGCACACAGTCACGTCGCCGCTTTAGGGTTCACCACTGAAAGGCTTCTCAAGGCTCCGCAACAAGTGCCTCTCTGGCCTGAATTCTCATTTACATGTGAGCGCTGGTGGACGTTGCTGAGAAACAGGGTCAGGCCTCCTGAGATTCACTCAGTGAGATTATGGCTTATCTTATCATTGGCTTCAACTGCCAGTCTCCTGCCTCGTCCCCACAGCCTTCCACCTGCGTGCGGCCCAGAACTCTGAGGGCGGCAGGCCTTTCATGGCACGCAGATCAGGTGAGGGCTTTACCAGAAAAAGGATGTGGTGACTGGGCAGGAGAGTGAACTAGATCAAATGCAGAACACAGAGCGGTGGAGGGCTCACAAACCCCCACAAACCTCCTCCACCGTTCAACAGCTCGTCCCATCATTGGTCTCAGCTCCATTTCATTGTCCGATCTCTTTGATTCTCTTATACTCTATTTAACTCTTCAATATATTTAATGACTCGCCGTCTACAGCTCTCCAGGGCGGTGACCTCCAAAGATTCTCAACCCTCTGAGAGAAGGAGTTTCTCTTATCTCAATCTTAACAGAAACTCCCCTTTAGCACAAGACATTCCCCTCTTGTTCCAGACACCCCTTTAAATAAACTATCAAATAAACAACTTTGTAGAAAGTATCTACTCATATAATCTGTTGCACTTAATAATTTGCTTTATTAAAATAAGAAGATTCCCAGTAAGTTTAAAGCTTCTAACAGGCAATTTCTTTCTTTCTCTTTGGTGTTTTTTCTTCAGTTTTATTCGGCCAAAAGCGACAAGATTTTTTTTTTTTGAGCTGAACTGAGAATGCTCGGTGGATAGTTTATTGCAAAGTGCCTCTTAACATTAGGCGCTGGGTGAAAGGATTTCAAGGCAGCTTAACAATGCGGTGGCGAAACTACTAAAGGTTGGCATGCTGGCTTCACAGGCAGGAAATATCCAGTCTGGCAATGAGGAAGTGCTTTATATTCCGATTCCTGAGAGAGTGGAAGGATTTGGGATTGCGGGGGGGGGGGGGAACGGACTGGGATATTAAGAAAATGAACAATGATCTTTCCACGGAGAAAATGGGCCCCCATTCCTGCAGGATTTTTCTGACGACACCACATCAACATTAACTCCGGGTGGGGGGGAAGCTGAATGTTTGCCGAATAAGATTTTTCTAATTCAGAACTGGCTTGTGGAAGGTAATATGAAGGTAAGGCAATGAATAGTGACATCATCAAACCCTGTTCACCTCTCCCATCTTGCCTTGCACAACCCCACTTTCACGTACTCTCTCACGTCCCTTTTCCCCTTCTACCTCAAGCAGCAGCACCTTGTCATTCGGAAACAGCGCCAAGCCAAGGAGCGGCCAAATCTCGGCGTTGCCCGTTGGAACTTCACCTGAACGCTCCCTCCACTCTCTGAACAAGTCTTACCGCAGTTGCTATTCCGTTGCCGAGTTTCTATCCTTTTACACAGATCCTCTAAAATCAGTCTGAAGAAGGGTCTCAACCCGAAACGTTGCATATTCCTTCTCTCATAGAAACATAGAAATTAGGTGCAGGAGCGGGCCATTCGGCCCTTCGAGCCTGCACCACCATTCAATATGATCATGGCTGATCATCCAACTCAGTATCCTGTACCTGCCTTCTCTCCATACCCCCTGATCCCATCAGCCACAAGGGCCACATCCAACTCCCTCTTAAATATGGCCAACAAACTGCCACCTTCTGTAGCAGAGAATTCCACAGATTCACCACTCTCTGTGTGAAAAACGATTTTCTCATCTCGGTCCTAAAAGACTTCCCCCTTATCCTTAAACTGTGACCCTCTTGTCCTAGACTTCCCCAACATCGGGAACAATCTTCCTGCATCTAGCCTGTCCAACCCCTTAAGAATTTTGTAACTCTCAATACACAATAGACAATAGGTGCAGGAGTAGGCCATTCGGCCCTTCAAGCCAGCACTGCCATTCAATGTGATCATGGCTGATCATCCCCAATCAGTACCCTGTTCCTGTCTACTCCTCATATCCCCTGACTCCGCTATTTTTAAGAGCCCTATCTAGCTCTCTCTTGAAAGCATCCAGAGAACCTTCCTCCACCGCCCTCGGAGGCAGAGAATCTCTATAGATGCTGCCCCACCCGTTGAGTTTCTCCAGCATTTTTTGTCCACCTTCGATTTTTCCAGCATCTGTTCTTTCTGAAACAACTCTTAGATCATCTTCCACCTGTATAGGCCTCGCAAGCCTGCCCCGCCATTCTATATGGTGATGGCTGATCTCTGCCTGGCCTCAGCTCCACAATGGCATGTGTAGCAGGGCTCCAATACTAACTAATGGCCCTTGCTGTACAACACGGGTTTAAAACACCAGTGCAGATGATGGCGAGAGAGCAGTGGAAATTTTCGCTCCCATTTTCAAATCATTTGATGCGGTCTTCACTTTTATTCAGTTAAGAGTTATAGCGCGGAAACAGACCCTTCGCCACCATGTACCACGTCCATGCGGGTACTTTAGAGAAAGGTTCAACTGCTGAGCTATTTTTGTGTTTCCTGCCCACGAGAACCCGCAGCAGGTCATCAAACCAAACAGCTAACCGCCCGTGCTAAACTCTGAACACTTTTCCCAATTCACAATCCAACTCCCTCTGTCTACCACTCTCACCCGCCCTTCTCTCCGACACCCTCAACCCTATCCTACACATACCCGTGACGCCCATTTTAAAACCGATCCCACAGCCCGCACCTTCAAAATTACGCCACAATGTCAGCCAGACTTTCAGCTTCCACCAAAAATGCAGGAGTTATAGATCCTGGTAGGAGGAAAGGCTCAGCCCTCAAGGGAAAGAAAAATTGTTCACATGCTCTAGATTCAATTAAATATATAAATGAAAAACGACCATGTAATTTGGTGAAGTAGCCATACTTCACGTGTGGACAATAGACTGGATGTAGAATACATAAAGGGATCGCAACAAATTAAATGCTACTATTACAACAGTTAGTCTACTTGCAGTGAAATTGTCTCCAAAATGGTTTGCAAGTCAGAGAAAAGCAAGGACAGAGATGTTCTTTGATCTGCTTTACTCACACAGGTTGCTCTTGCCGTGAGTGAGGCTCCACATACACACATGCACACACACACACACGCGCACGGGGAGGGAGCAGCACAATTCATTTCAGTAGATGTGATCCAAAGGTCCGAAGATACAACTCGCAGCGCGGAAGTAGAGGCCAGCTTTGTCATGTCGAGTGTAATATTGGTTTGGTTTCAGACTGCAATCAACTGAAATCAGTTCACAAAATCAGAACAAAACAAGTCTGATTTAGAGTGAGGCTGCCATCACACGCTCTCCATGTCATGGATTAGGCGGTTTAACTTAAAAACGACAGCCTCAAAGCATTAAAGGACAAAGACATGCTTTTTTTCAGGTGCAGAGATCCGCCGTTTCAATGCTCACCTCCTGGATGCATGCCCTCCACTACCTGCCCATGGCACATCTTTTGTGCCACTTCTCTTCATGAGAGAGAAAGAGAGAAAGAAAGAGAGAGAAAGAGAAGCGAAGAAGAGAAGAGAGGGAGAGAAAGAGAGAAAAAGAGAGAAAAAGAGAGAGAAAAAGAGAGAGAGAGAAAAAGAAAGATGGAAAGAGAGAGAAAATAGAGAGAAAAGGAGGGAGAGAAAGAGAGAGAGAGAGAGAAAGACAAAGAAAGAGAGAAAAGAGAGAGAGAGAGAGAGAGAAAGAGGGAAAGAGGGAAAGAGCGACAGAGACACTCGAAGGAAACAGCCTGCCAGCCGGTGGAGGGGCAACCATGTCACAGAAAGTCACCGCAGACTAACAAACAAGCTCATTTATCAGCTGTAGTGTGCGCCGGCACAAGACCGCCGGTATAAGAGGCAAGAGTAAAAGCACAAGCGGAGGTTTGTAAGGATTCAGAATCAAGACTCCATGTTGTGAGATGCCGCCCGCCCGCCCGCTGGGATTGGTGTGTCCTGATTCAGCGACCTCAGGGCAGGCCGGTGCCAACAGGGGCGCTGGCACCCGTATGTACAGCAACAATAATGCAGGTATGATCAAAATAAATCGCCGGAACGAGTGTGATTCAGGTTGCAGCAGCACTGAGAGTGACTCTGAATCACCGTTTGCATATGGAGGTGGTTTACTAAAACCATTTGATAATCTGTGTGATCGCCCAGTGAGTGGCCGACGATTCCAGACACTGGGCGTGCACTTCATCTGATAAAACCACTTGATAATCAGGCGTGATGGCCCAGTGAGTGACCCATGATTACAGGCACTGGGCATGCATCAGAACACACTGCATCAAAGTAAAAACAAGAAGAAAAAAAATGAACCAAGCAAACAGTCTTGGTATATTCCGCCAGACTTTCGCTTTCAGAGTAATTCTGAAAGCCCTGTCCGATATTAACCTTTTCCAAAAAGGCTTTAAAAGTAACTGTTTGAAATAAAATAAAGCAGCAGTTTTCCATGCGTTTGAAACACACTAGACTATTGTAATACATTGAGTTCACATCAGCTACACTTTCATATTTAATAAATTAGGTAAAATCCTTTTTTTTTTTTTAATCACAGTGCATAACCCGGTAGTTATTAAACACTATATAAAGTTGCGATTCCTCTGCAGTGTGCAATCACCATTTGTCCCGTTAGGAGAGGTTTAACGGGGAGGCCAGTGGCCAACGGCAGCGCGTAAGCTTTTTCACAGTAAGAGTGAAACAAACCCTTAGTCCAACACGCGGTCTGCAACACCTTTCCTCCTTTACTTCCTTCCTACCCACTGAAAGTATCTTCAAACACACAACAACCCACACTCCTGAGTCAATCAAAAAGAACACACTAGACAGAAGAAAAACAAAAGCCCCATGGATAGACTATGTACAATTCATCGTTCTCAGGAGCTGTGCCTGACGCCGCGGGTGTTGGTGGTGACTTGCCGAAACTCCTCTCCGCCCCCCACATGTTGAGTTGCCGCTCTGCCTGGAGGCTACCTGGAGAAGATCGGGAGGTGCTGCTGGCTCAGGATGCTGCTCGATCGTGGCGATTCAGTCTTTGCCATGACCTCTTTGAACCACGAAGCCACGTCCACTTCTAAGGTCTCGTAGCGTTTAATAAAATTATGTTCCTACAGTGAGAGAAACAGAGTGATACAGCGTGGAAACGGGCCCTTCGCACCGACCAACATGTTCCATCCACACTAGTCCCACCTGCCTGTGCTTGGCCCAGATCCCTCTAAACCGGCCCTATCCATGTGTAGGAAACAACTGCTGATACTGGCTTAAATCGAAGATAGACACAAAATGCTGGAGTAGCTCAGCGGGACAGGCAGCATCTCTGGAGAGGAGGAATGGGTGATGTTTTGGGGTCAAGACTCTTCTTCAGCTTGTACTCGCTAGAATTTAGAAGACTGAGGGGGGATCTTATAGAAACGTACAAAATTCTTCAGGGGTTGGACAGGCTAGATGCAGGAAGATTGTTCTCAATGTTGGGGAAGTCCAGAACAAGGGGTCACAGTTTAAGGATAAAGGGGAAGTCTTTTAGGACCGAGATAAGAAAAACATTTTTCACACAGAGAGTGGTGAATCTATGGAATTCTCTGCCACAGAAGGTAATTGAGGCCAGTTCATTGGCTATATTTAGGAGGGAGGTAGATGTGGCCCTTGTGGCTAAAGGGATCGGGGGTATGGAGAGAAGGCAGGTACGGGATACTGAGTTGGATGATCAGCCATGATCATATTGAATGGCGGTACAGGCACGAAGGGCCGAATGGCCTACTCCTGCATCTATTTTCTATGTTTCAAACATGTCCTATCCATGTACCTGTCTAATTGTTTCTTAAACATTTCAATAGTCCCTACCTCAGCTACCTCCTCTGGCAGCCTGTCACTTGCACTTTGATCTGGTATTGTGTTGGTTCACATGCTTGATCAATGGTGTTTTATCATTAATGCTTTATTATTATTAATGTTTACTGTTTTCTGAGTCATTCGTAACTGTCACTGTATGTGTCATGTTGTTACTTGTGGGCGGAGCACCAAGGCAAATTCCTTGTATGTGAATACTTGGCCAATAAACTTACTTACTTACACCCACTACCCTTTGTGTGAAAAGGTTACCCCTCAGAGCCTATTAAATCTTTCCCCCTTCACTTTAAACCTATGTGTCAATGTGGTCTTTTCCAGGGAGTTAGGACCTCCCTACCATTGACCCAATTACACCCAAACCAATTAACAGCAGGTGAGGGCATTCGATCCAATTTAAGATACCAGCTACCAAGACAGATGTGTACAGCAATTCGTTCTTCCCGCACAATTAAAGAATGGAATAGTCTTCACCCTACCTACCATAGTTACCCAATTAAATTTAAGGCAGCTCTTTTTTCCTCAAGAACCCTTTCTTGCTTAAGTCCTCCCTCCACCACCTCCAGTTTAAATTCCATTTGGAATATTATGGAGGACCAGGAAACCAAAACACCTCAAGCTGCCTCGGCAAGGCCACCAGCATAAACAAGGATCAGTTTCACTCCCTCTTCTCCCCTCTCCCATCGGGAGAGAGGAAAATGCACGCCTCCAGATTCAGGGGCAGCTGTTATCAGGCAGCTGAACCATTCGAGAAACAACTAGGGAGCGGTCCCGAGCTACTTTCTACCCCATTGGAGACCTTCAGACTATCTTTACTGGACTTAATCTTGCACTAAACGTTATCCCCTTTATCGTGTATCTGTACACTGTAGATGGCTCGATTGTAATGATGTATAGTTTTTCCGCTATCTGAATAGCACGCAACAAAAGCTCGGTACACGTGACAATAAACAAAACTAAAGATAATAACTCATGTCCGCAATCTCTTCATAAATGAAGAGGCGGCTGTGCGGTGTTCACTGGCCAAGTCGCAATGCATGCAGTCACCAAGTTCAGCAGCAGATGAGAGCAGATTTTAAAGGGCAGGTTGGGATGGGCAAGAAATGTGAAACAGATGTAATAACATCTCCCCGAACCCGAACGGACTACGCTGTGAATCTGCTTCACAACATTCAGCTTCCACTTCCATAGCACAGAATGTAACTGCAGCACATCTATGCTTGTGTAACTGTACAATGGCAGCTGCTTCTTTTGCTGTCTGTTCCCGTGGAGACAAAGTATTTCTTCATGTTCTCCAGGGATGCTGCCTATCCTGGTTCTCCAGGGATGCTGCCTATCCAGGTTCCCCAGGGATGCTGCCTATCCAGGTTCCCCAGGGATGCTGCCTATCCCGGTTCTCCAGGGATGCTGCCTATCCAGGTTCCCCAGGGATGCTGCCTATCCCGGTTCTCCAGGGATGCTGCCTATCCAGGTTCCCCAGGGATGCTGCCTATCCCGGTTCTCCAGGGATGCTGCCTATCCAGGTTCCCCAGGGATGCTGCCTATCCAGGTTCCCCAGGGATGTGCCTATCCCGGTTCTCCAGGGATGCTGCCTATCCCGGTTCTCCAGGGATGCTGCCTATCCCGGTTCTCCAGGGATGCTGTCTATCCCGGTTCTCCAGGGATGCTGCCTATCCAGGTTCTCCAGGGATGCTGCCTATCCCGGTTCTCCAGGGATGCTGTCTATCCCGGTTCTCCAGGGATGCCGTCTATCCCCGTTCCCCAGGGATGCTGTCTATCCCGGTTCTCCAGGGATGCTGCCTGTCCCGGTTCTCCAGGGATGCTGCCTGTCCCGGTTCTCCAGGGATGCTGCCTATCCAGGTTCTCCAGGGATGCTGTCTATCCCGGTTCTCCAGGGATGCTGCCTATCCAGGTTCTCCAGGGATACTGCCTGTCCACATTCTCCAGGGATGCTCCCTATCCACGTTCTGCAGAGATGCTGTCTATCCAAGTTCTCTAGAGATACTGCCTGTCCAAGTTCCGCAGAGATGCTGGCTATCCATGTTCTCCTGGCTATCCATGCTCGCCACGGATGCTACCTGACCTGCTAAGTGACTCCAGCACTTTGTGTCTTTTTGATACAAAGTCAAGGCTTTCGTTTCTAATCAACGGGAGTGACACCATTAACGATCTGTGATCTGCATCTCTGTTTCACTGCTGAAGATGCATTCCTTACTGTACATTGCCTCACATCAAGCCCCAACCACCGATTCACTCTGGCAGCTCCCAAGTTCTCGTAGCTCCAAGCTGTGAGAGTGTGTCTCCTCCACTACCTTCTCCAGCATTGTGTTCACCCTTTGGGTGAAAGAATTCTTCCTCAGATCCCCCTTAAACCTCTTCACAAAAACGACACCCTAGAGTGTGGATACAGGCCCTTCGGCCCAATGCCCACACTGAAACATAGAAAATAGGTGCAGGAGGAGGCCATTCGGCCCTTCGAGCCAGCACCGCCATTCATTGTGATCATGGCTGATCGTCCGCTATCAATAACCCGTGCCTGCCTTCTCCCCATATTCCTTGACTCCACTAGCCCCTAGAGCTCTATCCAACTCTCTCTTAAATCCATCCAGTGATTTGGCCTCCACTGCCTGCTGTGGCAGGGAATTCCATAAATTCACAAAAAAGTTTTTCCTCGCCTCAGTCTTAAATGACCTAACTAACATGTCCCAGCTACATTAGTCCCACCTGCCTGAATTTGGCCCATATCCCTCCAAACCTGTCCTATCCCTGTATCTCTTCTTCTATGTATCTTATCATTTTGTAAACCTCAGGTTCCCCTTTCTGCCTCCTCTACTCCAAGGAAAATATAAGTGTCAATACACAATAGACAATAGGTGCAGGAGTAGGCCATTCACCGCCATTAAATGTGATCATGGCTGATCATCCCCAATCAGTACCCCGTTCCTGCCTTCTCCCCATATCCCCTGACTCAGCTATCTTTAAGAGCACTATCTAGCTCTCTCTTGGAAATATCCATAGAACCCGCCTCCACCGCCCTCTGAGGCAGAGAATTCCACAGACTCACAACTCACTGCGTGAAAAATTGTTTCCTCGTCTCCTTTCTATGGCTTAACCCTTATTCTTAAACTGTGGCCCCTGGTTCTGGACTCCCCCAACATCGGGAACATGTTTCCTGCCTCTAGCGTGTCCAAACCCTTAATAATCTAATATGTTTCAACAAGATCCCCTCTCATTCTTCTAAACTCCAGAGTATACAAGCTCCATTCTCTCAGCATATGACAGTCCCGCCTTTCCGGGAATTAACCTTGTAAACCTATGCTGCACTCCCTCAATAGCAAGAATGTCCTTCCAAAAAATTAGGGGACCAATACCGCACACAATACTCCAGGTGTGGTCTCACTAGGGCTCTGTACAACTGCAGAAGGACCTCTTTGCTCCTATACTCGACTCCTCTTGTTATAAAGGCCAACATGCCATTTGCTTTCTTCACTGCCTGCTGTACCTGCATGCTTACTTTCATAGACTGATGAACAAGGACCCCCAGATCCCGTTGTACTTCCTTGTGTCCATTCACCATTCAGGTGCGACAAGCAATTGTGAGGTCAAATCAGTCTTTCCCCCATTCAAGAACCCAAATCCTTGACTTTTTCTTCCCTAAACTGAAATACGTAACACATGTTCCATGTACGGCCCCTTTATTCAGACCCAAGGCAAGTATCCCTAATTTGTGTAGTTACAGCTTGCTTGGGAACACTGTAACTGAAACCCATCATGCAAACACAACTGTTCAGCAGAAGTGCCCGCAGTTAAGAGCCACAGGGAGTCCTTTCATACTGTGCTTGCAACTTAATTAACCCCAGCACCAGATCTGTGTGAATCTCAAGACGTGCAGGCGGACAAAACATTCACTAATATCACAAAGGGATACTCACAAGCAATTTGTTGTATTTTGGTCTCTTCCTGTGATCTTTTGTAAGGCTAAGAGGATAAGAAAGGAAATAAATATGTTCATAAGTGATTGAAGCAGAATTAGGCCACTCGGCCCATCAAATCTATTCACCATTCAATAATGTCTGATCTAACTTTCCCTCTTTCTCCTGCCTTCACCCCATTACCCCTGACACCCATACTGATCAAGAATCTATCTATCTCTACCTTAAACATATCCATAAGGAGATTAAATAAATTGAAAACAATGGCCGGTTAGTTTTACTGGAGGATTAAACTTTAATTGTGTTTGGGATGAGCAGATGAGCTCATGGCAGGCAGGTGCTGGCTTTAAGTACATTCAGGATACTCTTCTGCAAACATATGTAGGTTTATCGGGTGGTGCTGTCAGCGATGGCAGCCTCGCCAATGGTCTGTCTGTCTTTTCGTTTTTTGTGTGTTATTTTTAGTGTTTTAAAAAGTATGTATTAATGTTCTCTGGTTTGTTTCATGTGGGGGGTGGGGGGTGGGGGAGGGGGTCGGACTTTTTTTCAATCTCATACCTTGCCGGAGATGCGATTATTTTCCGGGTTGTATCTCCGGTCGCTCTGCGGCCTAACATCATGGAGCTGGCGGCCTCGCTCGGGACTGAGCCCCACCGCGGGGCCGTGGACTTACCATCGGAGCCTGCGATCCGTGCTGCATCACTAAACTAAACAACACAACACTCACCAATGAACTATGGCCTGTATTGGGACGCACCAAGGACTCTGGGCTTTTTTTGCACGACTGCTGGGGTTATTAATTGATTGAATTTTGTTTATTATATGTAATCTATGTATCCTGGGCAGTGGGTAGGTGCTATAGACCTGCACAGGAAGGTAGACGCTCCCGCCCCCACGAGTCTCGGGCAGATGGGGCTCGTCAGCCTGAGAAGGCCGTCCATCTAGGAAAGGGAAAACTCCGATTTAAAACCTCCACTGCCTTGTGGCCATATTCAGTCATGGAAAAGGCTCCAGGAGTAAACCTCAAGAAAATCCAGAGTTGGAGCCGCTAACGCAGTTCGTCGTTGTCTACCACCACGCTCTGGCAGCTCCTGTGACGGCGCTGGTGCCAAACTGTAACGGCCCTGCTGTTCCAATCAGCGACGTGGAGAGGGGGGGACGTGCTGCATGGGCAACAGCCTGTCCTCCACATGACATCGCCCAGGCTTGCATCCAACCAGGATACATCACCCATGGTCAGTCATGACCAATAGGGGCCTACTATGTATATTGTGCTGTAGGCCTGTTACGCTGCTGCAAATCAAAATGCCTTTGTTCCAAAGTCGGCACATATGGCAATGAAACACTCTTGGGTCTTGTGATGGATGTACTTACCAGTCCACCTGTGAGGAGACATATACCAGTGAACAATCATAATATCAGTTCAGGGAAGTTGAATTTAAAAGGAGAAATGAGAGGCAACAACTGAGATTTTAAGATTTAGGTGTGGCCAACCTCAGGGGATACGAGAGGAGCAGCCCACAATAAATAGACTGAGCTGTTCTGTCCCCGGATACGATGAATCAAAAAGATTTGCCGCAATATGGAATTATTAGCACCCCAAAGACACCAGAGCGTGCCAACATTTTTGATTGCCAAAATGGATTGCCATGGCCAAGTCAAGAGCACCAAAAGTATCGGAAACAGCAAGCAAAATGGTCAATATTGGCACACATCCCAGGAAATGGGAAAAATACAAAGGACAAAAAGCAACAAGAGTTAATACAGGAGCAAAATACACTCAATACGGTAACAAAATGCACTCAAAAAATTTACAAGGAGCATGTAAATATATAGCACTTTTGGTTAGGTCACACTTGGGGTATTGCGTGCAGTTCTGGTCGCTCCGTAATGGGATTGATGTGGAGATTTGCGGAGAGGGTGTGGAGGAGGTTTACCAGAATGCTGCCTGATTTACAGGGTTAGTGGCGAAAAAACTTATACTTACATTTTGGGAAACTACATCTGCCCCTACTCTTAAAATGTGGATTAGAAACATGTCTGAGACGCTACATCTGGAAGATATGAGACTTGTCTTAGCAGGAAAACAAGAGCAATTTTCAAAGACATGGATTCCTTTCATTACAAGGATAGTATGGTGCAACACAACTTTGGAATTAAACCGATTTCCGGACTGGGTGATGGGTGGGGAGAGAAATGAAGCAGGGATATCAACACTTTTTTTTTCTCTTCTTTTTTCCCCCGTTTTTGTCTTTTTATTTCTTTACGTTTTTCCTATTTCTTTTACTTACTCACTCTTTGACTACACTCATTTGGTAGTTTAGGGGTTCTATTCTTACACATTCACGTTCTCTTTCATTTTCTGTATTTCTTACTCTTTCTATTTCATCTTTGCTAAAATTAAAATTATGTCATATGCCGCGGTTTATACTTTTGTACACAGCTTCTAATAAAAATATAAATTTAAAAAAAAGGATTACAGGGTTAGGTTGGGAAAGGTTGCACAGACGTATATCGTTTTCTTTGCAATGTCAGAGGTTGAGGGGAGATATGATAGAAGAGACTGGGTATAAGATCATGGGAGGCAGAGGTAAGGTAGACAGTCAGAACCTTTTCCCCCCAGGGTGAAAATGTCCAACATTAGAGCTATAAGGTGAGAGGGGGAAAGGTTTCGTGAAGATGTACGGGACAAGTATTTTACACAGAGAGCTGTTTAGTTTAAGAGATGCAGCACGGAAACTGGCCCTTCCGCCCACAACAACCAGCGATCCCCGCACATTATCCTACACACACCAGGGACAATTTTACATTCTGTCCAAGCGGATTAACCTGCAAACGTGTACGTCTTTGAAGTGTGGGAGGAAACTGAAGATCTTGGAGAAAACCCACGCGGTCATGAGGAGAACGTACAAACTCCGTACAGACAGCATCCGTAGTCGGGATGGAACCCGGGTCCGTGGCGCTGTGAGGCAGCGACTCCACCGATGGTCCACCGTGCTGCCCAAGTAGTGGGGGCCTGGAACGTATTGCCAGGGGTGGTGGCGGAGGCAGATACAATCGTGGCATTTAGATGGGCACGTGGAAATGCAGGGAATGGAGGGATATGGATCATGTGCAGGCAGATGCGATCAACTTAACGGCATCATGTTTGGCACAAACATTGTGGGCCAAAGGGCCCGTTCCTGTGCTGTACTGTTCTACGTTCTAATTAAAATCAAGACAAAGATTGTCAACAATGGTTTAGATGTAATATGGGCTCCTTGAACACTTTGTAAATAGTTTGTAAATGAAAGCACGGAAAAAGCCAACCCGTTGAAAAAGTACTGCATAACAAGAACGCAGTAAGTAATGGTGGAGGACATTATCCACAACATCACCCGTTGTCATCTGCAAACCTACTGATCACACTTGATTCCTGACCTGTAACGTTAACTGTCCACGTTCTCCAGAGATGCTGTTTGGCCCGCTGAGTTACTCCAGCACTTTGTGTCCTTTTGGGTTTAGGTTTATTAATATTGTCACATGTACCACAGTGAAAAGCTTTGCTTTGCATGCTATCCAGACAGATCAGAGATCTGAGAGTTCACGAGGTTAATTCCCAGGATGGCGGAACTGTCATAAGTTGAGAGAATGGAGCGACTAGGCTTGTAAACACTGGAATTTAGAAAGAGGAGAGGGGATCTTATTGAAACATATAGGATTATTAAAGGTTTGGACACACTCGAGGCAGGAAACATGTTCCCAATGTTGGGGGAGTCCAAAACCAGGGGCCACAGTTTAAGAATATTTAGAACGGAGATGAGGAAAAACATTTTCACCCAGAGAGTTGTGAATCTGTGGAATTCTCTGCCTCAGAACACAGTGGAGGTCAATTATCTGGATGCTTTCAAGAGAGAGTTAGATAGAGCTCTTAAAGATAGTGGAGTCAAGGGATATGGGGAGATGGCAGAACAGTTGTGGATGATCAGCCATGATCACAGTGAATGGCGGTGCTGGCTCGAAGGGCCGGATGGCCTACTCCTGCATCTATTGTCTACATAAATACAATCAGGTGAAACTCAAGTACAGTAGATAGAGCAAAGGGGAAGATACAGAGTGCAGAATATAGTTCTCAGCATTGTAGCGCATCACTCCATTACCAGTTGGGGAACATATAAATTGATGTTAAGTGTCGAACGTGCTTTATAACATGTTGCCAGGTTTTACTCACCAATCTTTTACAAATGACTGGAAGTCCATTGAGAAACCCATGGTCTGAGGAAGCAGAGGGGGGTCTTCCTGCAGCACTTTTGTTAAAACCTCGAAGTCTGTTTTACAGTTTTTGTACGGAAACTGCCCTGTGGCGAGTTCAACCTGCAGACAGATGACAGATACAGAGCTCAGTTAGAAAAAAGAACCAATACCATATTCAATAATTCCCACTTGTTTTGATAGGAATGGGGCATTATTTCATTCTACAGTGCATGAGTTCCATGGTTTAGACCCATTTCTAAGCAGGATGTTGCGTGACTCGGAGTTGAACCATTGAAAGCCGATGTATTTTAAGGCTGATTTTATATTTTCATCTCAGCTGAGTCTAGAGATGGATACAACATGGAAACAGGCCCTTCAGCCCAACGTGTCGGGGTGGAAGATTGGAACCTTCACGTGGTCCGCCCTGTTTCGACTAATGCAATCAACTCGACGTGCACAAACAGAAGGTCAAATAGAACAAGTTGTCCAACAACTTTAAGCAGTGCACGCCACACAAAAGAAGAAGAAGCCCAAAGTGTCCACACCGAATATCACACTAGTTCTCTGTCATCTCACTTTACCACCCATTCCATACACAGTAGGAGCAATTCACAGAAGCCAATCAACCCTCAACCCGCACAGAGGTGCAGCCAATAGACCTGCTGCCTCAGAGCGCCAAAGCCCCGAGCTCGATCGTGACCTAGGGTGCTGTCTGTGTGGAGTTTGCTCATTCTCCCCGTGACCACGTGGGTTTCCTCTGGGTGCTCTGGTTTCCTCCCACGTCCCAAAGACGTGCGGGTTTGTTACCACAGTTACAATATCTATCTGCCATTGCACATATTAATGCGCGCCAGACACTAAGGTCACTGAGCTTGCCAGGACACTTTCGCTAGTTAGTGCATTGCCAGATCGTCTTGTTAATTAGAGAGTAACACAATGTACAGATGAGGTTGATGTAGTTTACATGGACTTCAGTAAGAGGAATATATGTTGCTCTTCCAACCTGCCTCATCCTTATACAAAACTCAGCAATTTTATCACCTTTGCCTCATGCAGGTTTTGACCAACATACACCTTGGGCCTCCCTCCGTAGATGCTGCTTGACCCATGGAGTTCTTCCAGCTTTCTGTTATTAATCCAGGATCAAGGATCAGCAGTCAGTTCTGTGTTCTATTACAATATAGTGAATGTATAGCTGAGGACAGAAGCTCACTAGATCACAAGGTCATAAGTGATAGGAGTAGAATTAGGCCATTCGGCCAATCAAGTCTACTCCGCATTTCAATCACGGCTGATCTATCTCTCCCTCCTAACCCCATTCTCCTGCCTTCTCCCCATAACACCTGACACCCGCACTAATCAAGAATCTATCAATCTCTACCTTAAAAATATTCATTGACTTGGCCTCCACAGCCTTCTGTGGCAAAGAATTCAACAGATTCACCACCCTCTGACTAAAGATGTGGTAGAAACAAGAAACAGCAGATGCTGGTTTACACAAAATGCTGGATTAACTCAATGGGTCAAGCATCATCTCTGGAGAACATGGATGTGTAATGTTTCGAGACCTATTCTGAAGAAGGGTCCTGACCTGAAACGTTACCTATCCATGTTCTCCACAGATGCTGCCTGACACTCTATGAGTTACTCCAGCTCGTTGCGTCTTTAGATGTGACTGTCCCTGTGCACTACAGTGAATGTACACAATGCACCAGTTGTAAAAAGTCTGCTACTGCACTATACTTGTGGCAAGTTTGGTTACACGGACTCCACTGGTATAACTGAAGAAAGAGGACGTCATAAACCAGATTGCTCACGGTTCCTCACCAGTGAAATGCCCAGACTCCACACGTCCGCTCTGATGTCGTAATCAGGTTTGGTTGGATCGGGTGGATCTATCCTCTCCGGCTGCAGACAGAAAGGGATCAGAAAATACAAGATTCTGTATTTATTTCTACAATGCAGAAATACGGATTCAGTCATTTCTCTGCACCAGTCCCACTATCCCTGGTCAATTCTTCCCTTCCCTCCCGCACCACCCCTTCCCCGGGCACTTTCCCTTGCAACCACAAGAGATGCTACACTTGTCACTTTACCTCCCCCCTCGACTCCATTCAAGGACCCAAGCAGTCGTTCCAGGTGTGACAGAGGTTCACTTGCATCTCCTCCAACCTCATCTATTGCAACCACTGTTATAGATGACAACTGTGAGACCAAGAGACCAATCCTCCACGGCCAGAATGAGCATCACCGGAAATAGGAGGAGCAGCACCTCATATTCAGCTTGGGCGGTTTGCACCCTAACGGCATAAACATTGACTTCTCCAATTTCCGGTAGCCCTTGCTGTCTCCTCCCCTTCTCCGCTCTCCCTCAGCCCTCAGGCTCCTCCTCTTTCTTTCTCCTCTCTTCTCCCCGCCCCCCCCCCCCCCCCCCCCCACCCACCACCCTATATCAGTCTGAAGAAGTGTTTCGGCCCAAAACGTTGCCCATCTCCTTCGCTCCATAGATGCTGCTGCACCCGCTGAGTTTCTCCAGCACTTTTGTCTACCCACTACACTCCCAACACTCTTCTTAAGCGGTCTATAATCACAAACCAATATTAGGCCTTCACCCAATGACCCGCTCCTCACATTATCACAATGCAATCTTCCTTTCTATGGGCTGTTCTGTATATCCTGTACCAACCGGGTGGCTCTGTACGGTGATAGTCTTGCTGATCTGTAGGCAAGTACAAGTATTTCACTATGGACGCAGCCCAGACCCATCACACAAACCAACCTCCCATTCAGTCTGAAGAAGGATTTCGGCCCGAAACGTTGCCTATTTCCTTCACTCCATAGATGCTGCCTCACCCGCTGAGTTTCTCCAGCACTTTTGTCTACCTCCCTTCCATTGACTCCATTTACACCTCACGCTGCCTCGGCAAGACCTGCGGCACAATCAAGAACGAGCCACACCCTGGCTTCATGTTCAGCACAGCCGTTGTGGGCCAAAGGGCCTGTTCCTGTGCCGTACCGCTCTGTATTCTTTATGCACCACTACACCCTGAAGAAGGGTCTCGACCCGAAACGCCACCCATTCATTTTCTCCAGGGATGCTGCCTGACCCGCTGTGTTACTCCAGCGTTTTGTGTTTATCTTCGGTGTAAACCAGCCTTTGCGGTTCCTTCTTACACACTCTACCCCTCTCCACTGGTATGCATTACAGTGTAGCTGCTCCTTGACCTACGATGGGGTTACGTTGCGATAAGCCCATCGTAAACCAAAAACAGCGCAAGTCGAAAACGTACGCGACCGGACGTGATGTGCGGCTTGTTGCTGTTGCCGAGCGTTTGTCAATCGTAAAGTCGTAATATCGCAAGTCGAAGCATGGTAAATCGGGGAGCACCTGGACGCACCAATAGCTTACTCTTTGTACAGCCACAAACAGAATGATTCCTCATGACCAGACTCACGCACGGACTCACCGCCATGTATGCTGCACAGCCTGCACTCCTCGTCTTTGCTTTTGAGTCGACCAGTCTCCCGCTAATCCCAAAATCACACAACTTGATTTGTCCCCGCTCATCCAGAAGAATGTTGGAAGGTTTGACATCTCTGTGAATGACACCATGCTTTTCCTTCAGGTAGAAGAGAGCTCTGACAATCTGTTTTTTTTGGGGGGGAAAAAAAGGAACATTTCTACTATTGATCTGGGGCACAGTAACGCCAGCGGACGGAAACATCACATCACTCTGCCACTTTTTATCTTTCCAAGGTCGACAAAAATGCTGGAGAAACTCAGCGGGTGAGGCAGCATCTTTGGAGAGAAGGAATAGGCGATGTTTCGGGTTGAGACCCTTCTTCAGTCTGAAACTCAGTGGGTGAGGCAGCGTCTATGGAGAGAAGGAATAGGCGACCTTTCGGGTCAAGACCCTTCTTCAGACTAAAGAAGGGTCTCAAGCCGAAACGTCACCTATTCCTTCACTCCATAGATGCTGCCTCACCCGCTGACTTTCTCCAGCTTTTTTGTCTACCTTCGATTTTTCCAGCATCTGCAGTTCTTTCTAAACATTTTATCTTTACTAAACATTTTATCCTACTTTCTGACCTTCATGTTTCAAGTTAAAAAGGGCGGCATGGTGGCGTAGCAGGGGGGGCTACTGCTTTACGGGCCAGAGACCTGGGTTCGATCCTGACTACGTGTGCTGTCTGCACGGAGTTTGTACGTTCTCCCCGTGACCCATGTTGGCTTTCTCCTAGATCTTCGGTTTCCTCCCACACTCCAAAGACGTACAGGTTTGTAGGTTAATTGGCTTAGTGTTAGTAGGGTAGTGTTAATGTGCGGACCTGGTGGGCCAAAGGGCCTGTTTCTGTGTTGTGTCTCTAAATTAAATTAAACTAAAACTAAACTTCACAAATGCTCAGTGTGGCTTGGAGTTTTAGCTCATGCCCTGGTGTAATGAGAGGAATTAACCCGAGATCCTTCTTCCCTGTGGCTATTAAAGTGTACAACTCCTCCCCCTTCTGTCGTGGGGTAGACCGACTCCCCTTCCCTCCCCAGTGTTTGCACATCCCCAATTCTTTCCACTCGTCCACCACCCCACCTCCAGGTCCCTCAGATCGGCCGACTTGGGGCTACTCACCATCCCGCGGTCTAGGCATAAGCTCAGGGGCGACCGACCGCGCCTTTGCAGTTGCAGCTCCTAGACTGTGGAACAGCATCCCTCTTCCCATCAGAACTGCCCCCTCCATCGACTCCTTTAAGTCGAGACTTAAAACTCCTCTATACTCTCAAGCCTTTCTTGACGTCCTCTGAGGGAGGGCCATATGTATGTATTTATGTATGTACTTAATCTATGAACCAATGTTGTATAACGTTAGTACCTCCACCAATGTAAAGCACTTTGGCCAATGAGAGTTGTTTTTTAAATGTGCTATAGAAATAAAAGTGGCTTGACTTAATTTCATGTTTCATGTATTTTGGATCTTCTGAATGTTGGCCGATCAATTTCCCTCCTCTGACATATCGTATCGTATGCTGGGATGAATACAAATGCCCCCAAACTGACAGCCACAGTGAAGGGCAAGCACAACCGTGTGCTAACTCACAAACGGTGCGATCTTGGACCCGTAACATCCACGGGACAAAGTTACATTGCAGCTGTTACACCCACATCTAGCAGCAACAATGGAATCAAAGGATCTCCCCAGATTCTTTGATTCCATTAGCCCTAAGAGCTAAATCTAACTCTCTCTTGAAAACATCCAGTGAATTGGCCTCCACTGCCTTCTGTGGCAAGGAATTCCACAGATTCACAACTCTCTGGGTGAAAAGGTTTTTCCTCATCTCAGTCCTAAATGGCCTACCCCTTATTCTTAAACTGTGAGCCCTGGTTCTGGAATGCCCCAACATGGGGAACATTTTTCTTGCATCTAGCCTGTCCAATGCCGTAAGAATTTTATGTTTCTACAAGATCCCCTTTCATCCTTCGAAATTCCAGTGAATATAAGCCCAGTCGATCTATAAACTGTATCTCAGAATATTGAGAATATTCTCTTTGCATGGTTTCAGGCAGTTAAGTGGTTGCTTGTCCCGTTCTCAACCCTTACTCACCGCAACGGTCATTTTGCCGAGAATCCTTTCTGGAATAGGCCCCTGGATGCGTTTCTTCAGCTTCTCAGCGCACGTGCCCATCAGTTCCATGGCAATGAACACATCTGTCTGCACATTGCAGGAAAACAACCCTGGGTCATTACACAGTCTCGAGATTAACAAGAACAAGCCGAGGTGTTTCTGTCATCACGAACGGAATGTTTTAACAAGGGGCGGCACAGAGTTGCTGCCTGGCAGCACAAGGTTCGATCCTCACTACGGGTTCTCTCTGTATGGAGTTTGGACGTTCTGCTCGTGAGCGAGTGGGTTTCCCCCCCAAAGAAGCTTTGGTTTCTTCCCACACTCCAAACATGTGGGGGTTTGTAGGTTAATTAATGGGCTTTGTTTCCGCGCTGCATCTCTAAACTAAAGGAAGACACGAGGTGAGAAGGTGCTTACATTGGTGATGAAGGTGCCATAGCACTGCACGATGTAAGGACAGTCATGACTCTTCAACACCACATCCAGATCCATCAGGATTCGTTTGTTCTCTTCTTTGTTACCTGAGCGACGCATTTGCTGAAAACCACATCAACAACAAAACATTTTTGTGTTACCATTTTGAGAACTGCACACAATTCATGAGGACACACACGTTGTGGGGCGGCACGGTGGCGCAGCGGTAGAGTTGCTGCCTTACAGCGCCAGACACTCGGGTTCCATCCTGACTATGGCTACTGTCAGTACGTTCTCCCCGTGACCTGCATGGGTTTTCTCCGGTTTCTTCCCACACAGGTTTGTAGGTTAATTGACTTTGTATAATTGTAAATTGTCCCTCGTATGTGCAGGATAGTGTTAGTCCGGTGACTGCTTGTCAGCGTGGACTCGGAGGGCCGAAGGGCCTGTATCTCTAAAACTAAAACCAAAATAAGGGGTAAGCCATTGAGAACGGAGACGAGGAAACACTTTTTCTCACAGAGAGTTGTGAGTCCGTGGAATTCTCCGCCTCAGAGGGAGGTGGAGTTCGGTTCTCTGGATACTTTCAAGAGAGAGCTAGATAGGGCTCTTAAAGATAGCAGAGTCAGGGGATATGGGGAGAAGGCAGGAACGGGGTACTGATTGGGGATGGTCAGCCATGATCACATTGAATGGCGGTGCTGGCTTGAAGGGCCGAACGGCCTACTCCTGCACCTGTTGTATATTGTCTCTAAATTAAAAACTGGAAATATCTGTCAGGCAGCATCTATGGAGAGGGAAATAGGCAATGCACTAAAAGCTATTCCATTCATCATATATCTGTACACGGTGGATGGCTCGATTGTAATCAAATTTGGTGAATGACATTTGAACAGAAACAACTGACTGATGATCAGTTTAAGTTCCACCAAACCGTTGAACATTTTACATCCTGGGTGCAAGCATGGACTATACCATGCATTTCTAGAGTTGAGTTAGGAGTGACTACCTTGACAGCACCACCACTTGTCATTGGGACCAGCCCATGAGATCCAAGACTAGTTGACAAACTGAATCCAAAATTAGCTGGTTTTAGTTCAGTTTATTGTCACGTGTACAGAGTTTTTGTTGCGTGCTAACCAATTTTGTTGCGTCCTAATCAGTGGAAGACAATAGATGATTACAATCAGGCCATCCGGATACATGTTAAGTGGAATATTGTTTAGTGCAAGATAATGTCCAGTAGTCTGATTAAAGATAGTCCGAGGGTCTCCAATGAGGATAAGAAAAAGAGGGTGATAGTTGAAGGGCTGTTTTTGTGACTGCAAGCCTGTGACTGGTGTATAGCATAGGAAGTGTTAGTGTCCGGACCCTTGCTGTTTGGTGTACACCTTATGAATGCAGACCTATGATTAATGACCTGTGGGTGGCTCGGTGGCGCAGCGGTAGAGTTGCTGCCATACAGCGCTTGCAGCACCGGAGACCCAGGTTCAAACCCGACGACGGGTGCTGTCAGTACGGAGTTTGTATGTTCTCCTTGTGGGTTTTCACTGAGATCTTCTGTTTCCTCCCACACTCCAAAGACGTGTAGGTTTGTAGGTTGATTGGCTTGCTGTGTGTGTAAGTTGTCCCCAGTGTGTGTAGGATAGTGTTAGTGTTTGGGGATCGCTGGTCAGTGCAGACTTAGTGGGCCGAAGGGCCTGTTTTCGCGCTGTACCTCTAAACTAAATAACCTTGCAATGACATTGAAACTGGTGATGTTACTGATAGTGAGGAGGGTAGTCTCAACTTACAGAATTGATCAACTGATAAAATTGACTGGGTAATGGTATATGGAATTTAATCCTTGTAAGTGTGAAGGTGATGCATTTTCAGGCATCACATGGGGGCAGCCTACATATGAGATAGCAGGGTCTTGCGAATAATTGAGGAATAAAGGAATCTTGGTGCACATGTCCAAAGGTCCCTGAAGGTGGCAGCACTGGTAAATAGGATGGCGACAAAAGCAGAAACAGGGGACTGCGGATGCTAGTTTGGACAAAAGGACACACAGTGCTGGAGTAACTCAGTGGGCCAGGCAGCATCCCTGGAGAACACAGAGAGCTGATCTTTTGGGTTGCGACCTTGAAAATGGGTACCGATCCAGTTTTGTTTATTGTCATGTGTACCGAGGTACAGTGAAAAGCATTTGTTGCGTGCTATCCAGTCAGTGGAAAGACAAGACTTGATTGCAATCGAGCTGTACATGATAAGGGACTAGCGTTTAGTGCACGGTAACGCCAGCAAAGTCCGATCAAGGGTCACTGATGTGATAGATAATAGTTCAGCACTGCTCTCTGGTTGTGGTAGGGTGGTTCAGTTGCTTGAAATGTCCGATCCGAAACGTCAACCATCCATGTTCTCCACAAATACTGCCTGACCCGCTGAGTTACTCTGCACTTTGTTCCTTTGGTGAGGAAAACAAATGGGATGCTGGCTTTCAATAGCTGGGGCATAGAACATAAGGGTGAGGAAACCTTAGTACAACTTCCTAAATATTGGTTAGGCCACGGCTTGAAAATGCGGTCCAGTGCACACAATAGTTAAGAAAATAGACACAGGAGGTCACCTGCCCCCTCAAGCCTGCCCCACCATATAATCAACCTCATTCTGCCATTTCCCCATACCCTCAAGTCTTTGATCTTGGTGGAGGGGGAACTTAATAGTGATAGAGTGGATAGCGAGAAACCTTACCACCTGACAGAGGTGTCTTTATGAGCCTGAAAACTGTAAAATAAAAAATGAGCCTGATCAGAGCCTGAAAACTGAAACGTCCAGGTTCAGGAACGGCTTCGTCCCGACAGCCATTCGGTTATTAAACACTACAACCACAAATAAGCTCTGAACTACATACACTATTATTGTTTTTTTGTGTGTGTGTGTATATATGTATGTGCGTGTGTGTATATATGCGCGCAAACAGGCTCTTCAGCTCACTGGGTCCACACCGACCAGTGATCCCAGCACATTAACACCACGCTACACACACTATAGGGACAATTTACTTGGTCCTCACTTACTTTGTCCATAGTTCACTGAAGCTTTATACATCCAGCCACATATTCACAAGCCCACCTAGGTTAATGTCCTCAGCATATATGGAAATATGATATTTGGTCTTCTCAGAGTATCTTTCAAAACTCTGCCGTATAAATCATTGGGTCATTGGCATTTATGGGCTATTAAATTCACCATCCTCTCTATTTTTGACTAATACTTAGTTCTTTCAATTCTTTGTTCACGCAAGACCCTCGATTTTCTAATATTTTGTGTCTCATTTTCCATGTCGACAGACCCAACGTAATTGTCTAAATTCTTATTCCAGTTCTTTATTGCTGATTATATATTTGCCTGTCTCACTCTGTTCCTTCTCGAAGCTCTTTAGTTTAGTTTAGAGATTCAGCGTGGAAACGGCCCCTTTGGCCCACCCGGTCCACACCACCCTGGTGTGTGTGTGTTTCTATTCTAGCGGCTAGTGGAATCAAGGGATATGGGGAGAAGGCAGGCACGGGTTATTAATTGGGGACTATCAGCCATGATCACAATGAATGGTGTGCTGGCTCGAAGGGCCGAATGGCCTCCTCCTGCACCTATTTTCTATGTTTCTCGGTCACGGGGAGAACGTACAAACTCCGTACAGACGAGCACCCATAGTCAGAATTGAACATGGGTCTGGCGCTGGAAGGCATCAACTCTACCGCTGCATTGCATCTTACAATCTATTTTGACATTTTCCGCCAGTCTCATTCCATCTTGTTTTTCTCTGTCAGTTTCTTGGTCCTTTGTGTGTTTGAAGACATATCCAATCCTCGGGCCTACTGCTATTTCTGGCAACCGCATGAGCTGTTCTCTTGAATTGCAGAGTCTTTCATTTCTTATCAGCTACTGCTGAATTACTTTCTCTATGCCTTAAAGGGATTTTTTTTTGGCAATGCATTTATTATTTCTGTAAATGCTAACCATTGCCTATCCAACATTCATTAATGAGTTCTTCCAATCCACCACAGCCAGTTTTCCTCTCATACTGTCATGATTTCCTTGACTTTGATTGAAGACCCAGGTTTCACAGTGATCCTCCTTCACCATCAAACTCAATGACAAATTCCATCATCTTCGTATCCAGGGCCTTTAATTTTCTGTGTAGGAAGGAACTGCAGATGCTGGTTTGCACCAAAGGCAGACACAAAAAGCTGGAGTAACTCAGCGGGACACGCAGCATCTCCGGAGAGAATGAATGGGCGACATTTCGGGTTGAGACCCTTCTACAGACTCTAATTTTCTAACTTCGGACTTTAATTTTATTCTTGTTCCGATACAGAGCCTTTAATTTTGTTAATGCAGCATTGTCCTGTAGTTTGATTTCCTGTGCTGCTTGATGTTCTTTTAGCTGCCTAATTGTTTACCTTGCTAATTCGTGAACTTCCCAGTCTCAATTTGATCCCCTCCTTCCTGAATTCCCTTCAAACTGCTTCCTTCTTCCCCCCAATCTCATTCAATCTCAATCACCCGGAGCGTAGAGGTAGAGTGGCTGCCTTACAGCATCAGAGTCCCGGGTTCAATCCTGACTACAGGTGCTGTCTGTACGGAGTTTGCACGTTCTACCCGCGACTTGCGTGGGCTTTCTCCGGGTGATCCGGTTTCCTCCCGCACTCCAAAGACTTGCAGGTTTATAGGTTACTTGGCTTTGGGTAGAATTGTAAACTGTCCCTGGCGTGTATAGGATAGTGATAGTGTGTGGGAATGGCTGGTCGGCCCGTGCTCGGTAGGCCGAAGGGCCTGCTTCCGCACTATATCTCCAAACTAAACTAAACTAAACACCCCAGTAAAATCCAGGAGCAGAACAACAAGTCTGCTCTAGAAGAACATTCAATAATTTTTATGGTTCAAGTTTACCTCGAGTTACATTTGCACTCAGCCATCAATGAACAGCTTTTATGATTAAAAAAAACCACTACATAAGATATTTTTCTCCACTTGCATAAGTATTATAAATAAGAAACAAGACGTACGATCATCCCCCGCTCCCCTTCAATCTGATTACTTACCTTCACTGCTATTATGTGTCCTGATTTCTTGAACCTCATTTTCCACACCTGCCCGCACGTACCACTGCCAATCTCGCCCAGATTTTCCAGGTCACTGATCTCAGCCTGATATCGCTGACACAAATATACAAAGAAGCAGCGGTCAGGAATGGTCATTATAAACTCGGACCTGCAACATTTGACCATGATGTTACATGTCTCGTACACAGTCATAGAGACACAGGGCATGACACAGGCCCCTCGGCCCACAGAGACCGTACTGACCACGAGCAGAAATGTCCTGTACATCACATTCAATCCAACCTCATAAATTACTGCCCTATCAGCGGTGAGGGATGGCTTTCAAGTAGCATTTCCCAATGACCTTGTCACTTGTCTCAGATTGGGTTCAGCCACGATTCTTAGCTCTAGACTTCATAACAGTTTTGCAAAGAGCCGAGATGAAAGTGACTGCCCTTGACATCAAGGAAGCATTTGATCAAGTCTGGCATGAGCAACACTGAAGTTTATCGGTATCAGAGGGAAAATACTCCCAATAGTTGGGGGTCACAACTCAGTCGAATGCAGTACAAGTTAACATAAAGTTTAAAAAGTTTGGTTGTGGATTATTTTAAGGATTACAAGAAATACAGGTGTCGGTTATGGGGAGAAGGCAGGAGAATGGGGTTGCGAGGGAGAGATAGATCAGCCATTGTTGAATGGCGGAGTAGACTTGGTGGGCCGAATGGCCTAATTCTAATCCTATCATTTATGAACATGAACTATTTGGCTGGAATATAGCAAGGCAGGTTGGGGCATTTATTGACTGCACAAAGATTTTAAATAGTCTGGGCATGGCAGTTTGAAAAAGATATCATATCGGAGAAGAAAGAACCATTGCATCCTTTAACTTCAAATTATCAACAAATGTTATTTTTACCAGAGGTCTAAAAGTAACAATCTGCCCCAGTTATCTCGGCAAGTTAGGTTTTGCCACATTTTCTTTGAGGTAAAAAAAATTAAGTGGCTGACATACTTGCACGAGAAAGAATGATGCTTTATGTCAATACCTTTAACAAATAAACCTCTGAGACGATCAAGTTAGTCCCAGAGAGGGTTTGTCCAAATGGTTGTTTAAAAAAGGCAAACCAAGGTTACTTGAATAAGGTATAAAAAGCTGGAGTAACTCAGCAGGTCAGACAGCATCTCTAGAGAAATGGAATAGGTGAAGTTTTTCGGTCGAGACCCTTCTTCAGGCTGAGAGTCAGGGGAAAGAGAAACGAGAGCCATATTGATGGTGATATAGAGAGATGGAGAACAAATGAGTGAAATGTATGCAAAAAAAGTAACGATGATAAAGATAACCAGACATCGCCTGTGGGGTAAGAAAGAGCAGATGCTGGTTTAAATTGAAGGTAGGCACAAAAAGCTGGAGTAACTCAGCGGGACAGGCAGCATCTCTGGAGAGAAGGAATGGGCGACGTTTTGGGTAAAACTGGTGGGAGAACTGGGAGAAGGGGATGGAGAGAGAAAGCAAGGGCTATCCTTCCCAGTTCTCCCACCAGTCTTACTGTCTCTGCCTACATTCAATCTTTGTCCCGCCCCCTCCCCTGACATCAGTCTGAAGAAGGGTCTCGACTCGAACGTTGCCCATTCCTTCACTCCAGAGATGCTGCCCGCCCCGCTGAGTTACTCCAGCATTTTGTGTCTTATCTGTGGGGTCGTGGTCCAAGGGTACGTAGGAGGTGTCCAAGGGCTGGCTGCTGGCCTAAGCCACGACTTGAACAATCCAGTAATGAGGACGGGTGTTCATTTAACAAATGTTTAATCAATGCAAAAATGGTTGTCTGCTGGGAAATGTAAGATATTGCTGGACTGGGAGCATTTGCCAACTCCCTGATACAGGATATTTAAGTTCAGACACAAAGGGTAAAAAACAGGCAGCAAACTGATAGCTCTAAGAAGTCGACCCTTCATACCAACTTTGGCCTAACATATTGATTTCCAAGGAAAAAAAACAACAGATAAAACATCACGAGGGAATCATCATATTTGTTAAGGGTCATGTGTCTGTTCCAGATTATCATACCGTGATAATTTTAGTAACAGTCTTTTCTTTGTGCATTTATTAATTAAACAGTTCTGTTCCCTGACATTTTTGAAAGGTTAAAATCCAACGTAAAGTAAAATGGACGTGATTGTCTGTGATCTCAGGCCGGGGCCACTGTGGGGGAAATGGAGACACAGGAACTGCAGATACCAGAATCTTGAGCAAATCACAAGTGCTGGAATCACTCAGCAGGTCAGGCAGAATCTGTGGAGGAACAGGCACCCTTCTTACAAAGAAACATAGAAAATAGGTGCAGGAGGAGGTCATTTGGCCCTTCGAGCCAGCACCGCCATTCATTGTGATCATGGCTGATCGTCCACTATCAATAACCCGTGCCTGCCTTCTCCCCATATCCCCCGACTCCACAAGCCCCTAGAGCTCTATCTAACTCTCTCTTAAATCCATTCAGTAATTTGGCCTCCACTGCCCTCTGTGGCAGGGAATTCCACAAATTCACAACTCCCTGGGTGAAAGAGTTTTTTCCTAAATGGCCTCCCCCCATTATTCTAAGACTGTGGCCCCTGGTTCTCACACTGATTACAGTAGGTGGGGCAAAGCGAGAGGAGAGGTGTGAAATGAACGAGTAGGTTTATGAAGCAAGACCGATCAAAGATTTTTCAAAATAAAAAAAAACACAAAATTGTTGATTAAAGTTTTTTGGATTCAAGAATGGGAAAATCTAAATGCCATTGCATAGTCACAAAAGCTAATGTGATGATGGCATTTAACACAATAAGGTTAGAAGTAGTGAAGATTTATAGAGCTCTGGTCAGACTCCATCCGAATGAACAAAATTAATCATGGGCACTGCACCTCAGGGAGATACATTGTCACTGCGATGCTGTATAGATTCACCTGAATACTCCTGGGGCTAAAAGGATTAGGCAATATGGCCAGGTTCTTTAGACTAGCCATGTATTCCCCCAAATACAGACAGTTAAATGGCAGACCAATTTCACTCCAGCGATGAATAAAGCTTTATCGTATTGCATCGTATCGTAGAATAATTGGGGTTCCCCTGAATACAGACAGTTAAATGGCAGAATAATTGGGAGGTGTTTAAGAAAATTAACGGCTAATCTAAAGAAACGATTGTGAAAGCACCACCTTTGCGGTCGGAGGATCGTAAATGATGAATAAACCACAATACTGATGTGCAGTCAAGTTCTGGTCACCAGTGAATGAATCAACAGGTATTCTGCGTCTGAGCCTAAGATATCACAAAATGGCGACGAGGATGGGATCACGGATTCCCCAGCTTTAAGGGACTGGACTTTGTGCCTTCCCTCACAGTGGGAACCATCGTGGGGGGGGGATGTTTTTATGTTTAATGTTAAATCTCTTTAGAATGTTATGTTGTATTCATATTAATGTGCTGCAATGGCAACTTGAATTTCACTACACCAATTGGTGTTAGTGACAGTAAATGAACCTTTGAACCTTTAATTAGGAATTCTACAGAGGCACCGAGAAGGTTGTATAACTTTTGGCGCCGGGGAAAGCTGAAAATCTGGTCACAAAGTTTGAATTCTGTGAGACTGTTAGAAATCCAAAATGGCAGTGCCCAGCGGGTGTGTCGGACGATTGGGTGAGTTCCAGCAAAGCCGGGAAAGGTTCAGTGGGTACATCGAACGTTTAGAGATGTTTTTTGCTGCGAATAACATTACTGAAGTAGAAGCTTCTGATGCGGAATCAAGGCGTTTGATTTCCTTCAGCGATAGGGTACAGGACAAGAAAAACGCACCTTGGAAAAGGTGTATGCTGTTCAGCGGGGAATGTCAGGCCCTACAACTTCTCGTCAAGGATGCTTGTGATATACGACTCGCCTTCAAACCTGCCGAGGCCGGCGGTCTACTTAAAACTTCACGGCAATAACTGTTACTGGGTGAGGGATGAGGACACTGGACCGGCAGGTGGAACCAAGACGATAATCTAACTCAATGGCAAAGTATTCTTGATGAGCTGAATGATCTACAGCTGTCCCTACGTTCCTCAAAGCTTTCCACATCTGGGGCTTTTCTAACAGTATGCAGATGCTGCTTTCTACCGAAGATGGACATCAAGTGCTGGAGCAACTCAGCGGTTCAGTCAGCACCTCTGGAGAAAAAGGATGGGTGACGTTTTGGGTCGGGATCCACGCTCACCTCTGAAGGGTCCCGACCAGATACGTCACCCATTCTTATTCAAAGGTGCTGTTCTGACCAGAACTTACTCCAGCACTTTGTGTCTGGCTTTCGCAGTTTCCAACACGCTTCAACCAAGAGGTCGATGAAGCATAAGGAGCAACTATCATATCTCTTACCTGCCCTCCTATTGTCAGGTACCCAGTTTGTTTCATAATCTCTTGCAGCTTCTGCTCAATCTCCATGCTGTAAAAATAAACAAAACAACGGTTATGTCAGACCTCCAGCATCATGAAATTAGAACGCTAGCCAAGAGCTTTTTGCCCAGAAAGCCCAAAATAATCCATTCCTCCAAACACAAACCACATTGTCTCATCGATAAAAACAAAGAAAAATAGTTGCAGGAGTAGACCATTCGGCCCTTCGAGCCAGCACCACCATTTAATATGATCATGGCTGATCTAAATCAGTACCCCGTTCCGCTTTTTCCCCATATTGCTTGGTTCCTTTAGTCCCAAGAGCTAAATCAAACTTTCTCTTATCTGTTAGAATGTCTGTCCACGCTAGCTTGTGAGACATTCTAACAATCACTGCACTTCATATTCCTCATGTCATTCGGTTGTACCGCTGTTACACGTTAATATTTCTGTACTACTTCGGATTGCACTTCTTCTTCTTCTGTCGTGTGGCGCGCACGGCCTAAAGCTGTTGGACAACTTGTTCTATTTGATCTTCCGTTTGTGCACATCGAGTTGATTGCATTAGTCGAAACAGGGGGGACCACGTGAAGGTTGCAATCTCCCACCCCCGGATTGCTCTACAATCATGAGTCAAGAGAGCTTTATTGTCATACGTCCCTGACAGAACAATTAAATTCTTACTTGCAGCATCTTGCACCATTCTGCGGTTTGCACTCTTTGTGTTTACTGTTGTATTTATCACCATCATCATATGGCATGTATAAACTGTAAACTCCATGCAAAGAAAGAACTTCATTGCATCCTGGTGTACATGTTCAGAGGTGGAGCATGGAAGCGGGCCATTCGGCCCACGGAGTTGATGCTGACCGCCGATCATCTGTTCACGCTAATTCTATGTTACCCACTCCCAGTACATTACGGGATAATTTATAGAAGGCAATTAATCTACAAACCTGCACGTCTTTAGAGTGTGGGAGGAAACCGGAGCACCTCGGACGCGGGGAGAACGTACAAACTCCGTACGGACAGCACCCGTAGTCAGGATCGAACCTGGGTCTCCGGCGCTGTGAGGCAGCAACTCTACCGCTACGCCACTGTGACCCTCCCTTATGTTCAGAGAAACAGCAGGGATACAGGCCCTTCGGCCCTCAGCGACCATCAATCACCTGTTCACACTAGTTCTATGTCATCCCACTTTCCCATCCAATTCCAACACACTGGTGTACAATTTACAGAGGCCAAATAATCTATAAACCCACATGTCTTTGTAGTGTGGGAGGAAACTGGAGCACCCGGAGGAAAATCCAAACTCGTGCAAACTCCACATAGATGGCACCCAAAGTCCGGCTCTCTGGCGCTGTGAGACAGCAGCTCCACCTGCTGCAGCACTATTCTGTCTTGTATATGACCATTAACAAATCCAATGTTATCAGTCTGATGAAGGGACCCAACTCGAAATGTTACCTATCTACGTTCTCCAGGGATGCTGCTGGACCTGCAGTTACTCCAGCACTTTGAGTCTTTTTGTTTATAAACCTGTGCTGCAAACTCCATACAGACAACACCCGTGGTCAGGGTCTCTGGCACTGTAGAGCAGCAACTCTACCGCTGCGCCACTGTCCCTATATTCTTATAGCTACATTGGCTAAAGAGCCCCTCTCAGTTCACGACCGGGTCTCAAGGCTGAGTACTCTCTCTTCAGTTAGTGAACGACTGGTGTGAAATATCCCAAATGTCAAACTCCCTGCGTTGGCTTTTAAAGAGGCACTAAAATTGAGCTTCACCTTCAACCGGGCGGCACGGTGGCACCAGCGGTGGAGTTGCTGCCTTACAGCGCTTGCAGTGCCGGAGACAGGGTTCGGACTCCGGGTGCTGTCATGTCTCCAAGTTCTCCCCGTGACCTGCGTGGGTTTTCTCCGAGATCTCTGGGTTTCCTCCCACACTCCAAAGATGTACAGGTTTGTAGGTTCATTGGCTTTGGTTTGCATACTTGGTGTAAGTGTAAATTGCCTCTTGTGTCTGTCGGCTTGCGTCAGTGTGCGGGGATCGCTGGTCGGTGCGGACGCAGTGGGCCGAAGGGCCTGTTTCCGCGCCGTATCTCTAAACTAAACTACATTATGAGATGTAAATGTTAATAGTAGTGCAGCCTGATACTCAAGTATAAGGTTGACACAAAACGCTGGAATAACTCAGCGGGACAGGCAGCATCTCTGGGGGGGAAGGAATGGGCAATGTTTCGGGTCGAGACCCTTCTTCAGATCGGTCTCAGCCTGAAACGTCTCCCACTCCTTCCGTCCAGAGATGCTGCCTGTCCCGCTGAGTTACTCCTGCATTTTGTGCCTACCTTTGACTTTAACCAGCATCTGCAGTTCGTTCTTACACACTCAAGTATAAGGTGTAGCCTTTTCTTACCTTTCCATGCTCTTCTGCAGCAGCGGTTGTGGAAGGCTGAGCATGTGCCGAGGACGTGAAGGGGGCGGGTGATGCTGTGGCGAGGTTTCTGATGAAGATGACCGGCTGCTAGCATCATTTGCTAGTGGAAGCTGAAGAGCTGAAAACAAGGAAAGGCCACTATTACATCGAACACAAACACTTTTCCAATACAAACCCTGCCGACTGTGAAACCCCTACTGCCGAGTCACCTCCGGGGCCCTCACCTGGCTGGTGGACAAAAACCTTAGCTGCCCAGGATTTTAGCACAAGCGACCATAGCCAGCGATTATAAGGCAAGAGTCAGGACCTGAACAAAAGCCTGTGAGCAGAGACATTATCAATGGAGAGAAAGGGGTGAAGAGAGAGAACAGAAAATTGGGGTTTTCTCACAATAAACGTGACTAATTGGAAGAAGCAGCCGATAGAAACAAAGAACTGCAGATGCTGGTTTACAAAAAAGATGCAAAGTGCTGGAGTAACTCTCAGGGTGGCACGGCGGTCCATGGTCAGGAGGTCCTAGGCTCAACAATGGGGGATCACAAGGTGGAGATACAAGACAGCACAGTGGCGCAGCGGTAGAGTTGCTGCCTCACAGCGCCAGGGGCCCGGGATTCATCCTGACTACGGGAGCTGTCTGTACCGAGTTTGTACGTTCTCCCTGTGACCTGCGTGGGTTTTCTCCGGGATCTCTGGTTTCCTCCCACACTCCAAAGACGTACAGGTTTGTAGGTTAATTTTAATTGTCCCACATGTGTGTGTAGGATAATGTTAGTGTGCGGGGATCGCTGGTGTAAGATAGTGTCAGTGAGCGGGGATCGCTGGTCGGTGCGGACTCGGTGGGCCAGAGGGCCTGTTTCCACGCTGTATCTAGAAACTCTAAACTAAACATTGAACAATGAGAGAGGAAGGAAGCCCATGGCATCAAATAATGAAGCAAATAGGTAATGATCGTGACATTTGAAGCATCCACATCTAATATTACTGACGTGTGAAAATATTAGACTCCACAAACTCATTTGATTATTTCTGCATCCGCAAACCATTTTCCATAGGGAGCCCTTTGGAAAACTAATCTGTATTTTTGGACAGATTCACGGATATTCATGAGCGTTATAATGCCTGGGATGGGGGTGACCAGAGCAGTAGGGGAAATTATATCACAAAGCCTTGCAGGTTTATAACTTCACAATATACACACACACAAATACAAACCAGGATAAGTCTTCACCAACATCCTCTGTAATGTAAACGCTGAAAAGAAAATTGTTCTGAATGTGAATAAATCCGCACAAATTTATGATTTATTTTCTATTTTCTAGTGCTCGTCAACATGACTAGGGATCGCACAGGCAAAATTCACAAATATCTTTTGATTCAGTTGGAAACCCAGAGCCAGCCTTTGGAGGAGGCTGAGAGAATTTCGTAGTTTGAAGAGATGGCAGCTGCACAGGAGATGCTCCAAGATTTTCATGGAAATATTACTGTAGGAACACCCTTCATTTATTCTGAGTCTCTTAAGGTCATAAGTGATAGGAGCAGAATTAGGCCATTTGGCCCATCAAGTCTACTCTGCCATTCAATAATGGACGATCTAGCTCTCCCTCCTAACCCCATTCTCCTGCCTTCTCCCCACAACCCCTGACGCCCGTACTAATCAAGAATCTATCTATCTATGCCCTAAAAATATCCATTGAGTAGGCCTCCACAGCCTTCTGTGGCAAAGAATTCCACAGATTCACCACCCTCTGACTAAAGACATTGCCACACACGTGCATGCGCACACACACACGCACACACGCACACACACACACTCGCTTTGGAGTACCAGCCCAGATTTCTCTGCTCATATCTACGCAGCTGAATAAACCCACAGTCCTGTGACTGAACGATGCTGCAGCTGAGTCATGGCTTATGCCGATGCAGGAAGCCCATCTAAATATAGACTGTTTTTCACAGGGAAAGGGGGCAGGCTACATTGATAACCAAAGCATGATACAGAAATATTAAGGTGACTTTATGTAGAAATATGCGGGAGAAAATTATAATAAGGTAAACATGGTTGAGAAAGTGTGGCACTCCACTGCTGCATACTTTCCACTGCATATCCCTCAAGACATAGCGCCTAGAAAATAGAACGTACATTCATAAATTTCGACACATAAACATTTCTTTGCATTGTGAAGACGCAAGTATAACAGTGCCATTCTATCCCTGTCATGCTAACAGGATAAATTCCAAGGCTGCATGCCGTGGTCATGCACAAAAGCAGCCATTTCAATAAGAACTACAAGTTTCATGCATCAGCCGCAGGGATCGGTCTCCCAGTGTCTGCTTAAGTGGTGAGTTACAAAGGAATTAAAAAAAAACTGAGAGAGTAATGAGCAAAAGGTTCGGGTGAACTGGAAGGCAAACGTTACGACAGCAAAAAAGAGACAAAAGTAAGCACTGAGCAGAAGGAAAACGAGATAGGTGGCAAAAAAAAAAAAACACAAACGAACGGATGTGAAGATGAAAACAAAAAGAAATGGAAGAACACATGTTGGAAAAACTGCAGGGACAAGAAAGAATTTAAGAGCAGGGAAAGCACAACGACATGGAGACCAGGAATATAGATCAGCAAGTGGCAAGAAGGAAGAGGGAAGTTAGGTAGGTGCATATGATAAATAAGAGATTTGGTACCTGCTCGTTGGGATGGGGCAGGAGCAGGGCTTAGAGTGATCACTATAACTGGATCAGGAAAAGGAAAAGCGGATAAATCATAATGTATCAAAAACTCTGGCATAAAACACAAAACCATTATAAACGGGTAAATTAAATTCGTACAGGAATGAATTCAACAAAGAAACACAAGAACAGAGTGACGGCAGAAGGTGATGGGGGTGGATTTGCAGCACTGACGTCCCTGAGCAAAACTGCATTGCATTTCATAGCAGGACTCTGGTGCAGTGTGGACACCCCATTGTGGGAGATCAGGTCCCAGAAACCAAACACCACATGGATGAACAACCTGCTCAACCTAACATGCTAAAGATCTCCAAAGAAGATACCGTATCTCAAGGCCAATGCTCAGATTCTGAAAAGCAACCCCAGAACTGCTGTTCAATTGCGTAAACTATAACATATCAGGCATTTTAAATAAAATATACCCATCTCTTTCATAAACCTAGTATTTTCTCTTCATTTTGTTAAGATTAGGCACAAAACATTCATCCAGATGCTTATTTATTGTGGTAGAAAGAACTGCAGATGCTGGTAAAATCAAAGGTTGACACAAAATGCTGGAGTAACTCAGCAGGACAGGCAGCATCTCTGGAGAGAAGGAATGGGTGATGTTTCGGGTCGAGACCCTTCTTCAGACTGGGTGACCTTTGGGTCGAGACCCTTCTACAGACTGAATCAGTCTGAAGAAGGGTCTCGACCCGAAACGTCACCCATTCCTTCTCTCCAGAGATGCTGCCTGTCCCGCTGAGTTACTCCAGCATTTTGTGCTTATTTATTGTGCTGGTTTAGAGCTTGAAGCAATTCAGAATTAAATATCACGTGATTTCTTTAAACCCTTATCACTTCATTGAGTACAAATAGATATTTCTGCATGATGTTCAAAATTTGCATGTATTTAAACATAGAAGAGCAAGAAAGAGAAAGAATGGAGCAGGTTAGCTGGACTTACGGGGACCATTCATTATGACTTGCATCCAGTAAACAGATTTCTCCATTATATCAAACACACACAATCAAACCATTCACAGTGCACAGGTACATGATAAGGGAATAATGTTTAGTGCAAGATAAAGCCAGTAAAATCCGATCAAAGATAGTCCGAGGGTCTCCAGTTGGGTCTCCAGTCCGAAGCTACTCCATTAGTAGCTCAGGATTGCTCTCTGGTTGTGGTGGGATGGTTCAGTTGTCTGATAACAGTTTGGAAGAAACGATCTCTGAATCTGGAGGTGTGCGTTTTCACACTTCTACACCTTTTGCCCGATGGGAGAGGAGAGAACAGGGAGTGGCCAGGGTGCGACTCGTCCTTGATTATCAATAAATGTCTGGCCCAATTTGTTGTTCTTAACAAAATTATGCCTTACAAATTGTCACACATAATGCAACATTTATGGATCAGAATTAAAGGGCACTCTTTTAGAAAGGAAGCGAGGAGGAATTTCTTTAGTCTGAGGGTAGTCAATCTGTGGAATTCATTGCTACAGAGGGCTGTGGAGGCCAAGTCAGTGGATATGTTTAAGGCAGAGATAGATAGATTCTTGATTAGAAGGGGTGTCAAGGGTTATGGGGAGAAGGCAGGAAAATGGGATTAGGAGGCACAGATTAGCCATGATCGAATGGCGGAGTAGACTCAATGGGCCGAATGGCCTAATTCTACTCTTATAATTTGCGATCTACATGTTTCAGTTTCAATTATAAAATTCCTACTTGAAAATCTTAAATGAATTCTACCACAAATTTCCTTTCACTGCAAGGAGAAAGCTGCACACTTGTTAACCTCCTGTAATGAGCGATAAAGGCCCAGCTACCACCTCAGTGATTTTGGTCAACACAGGCACAGCCTACAAACAGTAGGGTCAACTCTGCAAATAGACAATACACAATAGTTGCAGGAGTAGGCCATTCGGCCCTTCGAGCCAGCACCGCCATTCAATGTGATCATCGTTGATCATCCCCAATCAGTACCCCGTTCCTGCCTTCTCCCCATATCCCCAAAAGTCGAACAGGTCCAGAAAGACCAGATGCAGGAAGGATGTTCAGGATGGCACGGAGTCCAGGACCAGGGGGCACAAGACTAAGCATAAGTGGTGTGCCGTAGGACAGAGATGAGGGGAATTTCTTCTCCCAGACAGTGGTGAATCTGTGGAATTTACAGTACATAATTAACCTATCAACCCGCATGACCTGCCATCACCAACCTGATCTCCCGGTGGCTCAGCACTTCAACTCCCCCTCCAATTCCGAATCCAACCTTTCTGTCCTTGGCCAGAGTGAGGCCCACCGTAAATTGGAGGAGCAGTATCTCATATTTCGCTTGGGTAGTTTACACCCCAGCGGTATGAACATTGACTTCTCCAATTTCAGGCAGTCCCTGCTTTCTCCTTCTTTCCCCTCCCCTTTCTAGCTCTCCCAGAGCCCACTGTCTCCGCCTCTTCCTTTCTTCTTCCCACCCCCACATCACTCTGAAGAAGGGTCTCGACCCGAAACGTCGCCCATTTCCTTCGCTCCATAGATGCTACCTCACCCGCTGAGTTTCTCCAGCATTTTTGTCGACCCGCATGTTTTGAGATGTCTGAGCACCTGGAGACGCAGTCACAGGAAAAACGTGCAAACGTCACACAGAAAGGACCCAGGGTCGTGAATAATGTCAGTCTACCATATTTATGCCTCTCATAATTTGATAATAGGGGTTTGCACGTAAGGTCACTGGGTCATAGGGCTTGACGCACGGAGCCACTCAATCCATCTGGAGGACATCGGTCACTTCCGGTACATGTTATTAATGCAAGAAACGCGTACTTTCCTACCTGTTAAAAACCGCCACAATGTTGAATTTTTGCGCTGTAAAAAATTGTGGAAGTCGGGGTAAGCGTGAGAGACACGTACCCAACTTCAGAATTCCAAAAGTGAAGCAAAATGAAGGTACTATATACCGTCACTTCTCCTCATTTTTGGAATTCTGATATAGGCTAAATGTATCTCACGCTTATCCCGATTTCCATAATTATTTACAGCGCAAAAATTGACAATTTCGGCGGGTTTTAACTGGCCCGCTACGCTGTAAGTGCTTACCTGCAGTTCATCGCGCGTAATCCACCTGGGGTAGCGTAGCAACAGTACGGGTCATGGGTCGTGACCCGACTGCCGTGAAACCTCCCTATACACATCCCCTGTAAAGGTTGCCCCTCTCACTTTAAAGCTATGCTCTCCAGTCTTTGACATTTCAAACCTGAGATAAAGCTTTTAACTGTCGACACTATCCAAGCCTCATAATATTAAATACTTCCATCAGGTTGTCCCTTCTGATGCTCCAAGTTTGTCCAACCTCTCCTTGTACTCTCTAATCCAACAACATCCTGGCGAACCTCTTCTGAACCCTTTCCAAATCCTCCATAGAAACATAGAAATTAGCAGGATCAGGCCATTCGGCCCTTCGAGCCTGCACCGCCATTCAATATGATCATGGCTGATCATCCAACTCAGTATCCTGTACCTGCCTTCTCTCCACACCCCCTGATCCCTTCAGCCCTCCAGAATTGCACACAATACTCCAAATGTGGCAGCGCAAGTTCACCAGGTTAATTCCCGGGATGGCGGGACTGACATATGGTGAAAGAATGGAGCGACTGGGCTTGTATTCACTGGAATTAAGAAGGATGAGAGGGGATCTTATAGAAACGTATAGAATTATTAAGGGATTGGACACGCTAGATGCAGGAAACATGGTCCCGATGTTGGGGGAATCCAGAACCAGGGCCACAGTCTAAGAATAAGGGGTAGGCCATTTAGAACTGAGATGAGGAAAAACTTTTTCACACAGAGAATTGTGAATTTGTGGAATTCTCTGCCTCAGAAGGCAGTGGAGGGCGATTCACTGGATGCATTCAAAAATAGTTAGATAGAGCTCTTAGGGCTAGCAGAATCAAGGAATGTGGGGAGAAGGCAGGAACGGGGTACTGATTCTGGATGATCACATTGAATGGCGGTGCTGGCTCGAAGGGCTGAATGGCTTCCTCCTATCCTCCTACACCTATTGTCTATGTATAACCAAGTTTGATACAGTTGTCACATGACTTCCTGACTTTTATGCTCTTGGGTACATTCTTTACCACTCTATCCAACCATGTCGACACTTTCAGAGATCTGTGGATTTAGTTATGTACATCATGTGCCTTGGGGTCCTTCCATTCATTATATACTTCTCTCCACCGTTTAATTTCTCCACTTTATTCCCATTTTTTCAATATCCACCTCATATTCCCAGATTCAACCACTCATCTGTACACAAGGGGCAATTTGCAATAGCCAGTTATCCTCTAACCCTCATGGGGTTAGGAAACCAGAGCACCCGGGGGAAACCCACACCACCGCAGGAAGAATTTGTAAACCTCATGCAGACACCACCCAGTCAGGATTTAAACCTGGGGGCTGGTTCAACGTAGCGCAGTGCCAGTAACTGTGCTGCCCCAGTTGAGGTTGCCAGGCACAACATTTTAAAGGCAAAAGTGAGTTGTGCCCAAGGTTCAACCTGCTTCATCAATGTCCACTTGTAACTGCCAAGTAATGTGAGAACCAGTACCTGAACGCTGCAATACCTCCACTACGCCAATATCCATCTGAACCTTCTCTATCTACCTAGCTGTCCAAAAGGCAAAGATCCAATGACATGAAACATTAACTCTGTTTCTCTCTCCACAGATGCTGCCTGACCTGCAGACTATTTCATGCATTTTCCATTTTTATTTCAGATGGGCGGCACGCGGTGCAGCGGTAGAGTTGCTGCCTCACAGCATTTACAGCGCCAGAGACCCAGGTTCGACCCTAACTACGGGTGCTGTCTGTACGGAGTTTGTACGCTCTCCCTGGGACCTGCGTGGGTTTCCTCTGAGATCTTCAGTTTCCTCCCACTCTACAAAGACGTACAGGTTTGTAGGTTAATTGGCTTGGTGCAAATGTAAACTGTCCCCGGTGTGTGTACGATAGTTTTAGTGTGCGGGGATCACTGGTCGGTGCAGACCCGGAGGGCCGAAGGGCCTGTTTCCGCGCATTTCCAACAACTACAGTTTTTTGCATTTAGAAATTTAAGAGCAGATTTAATTAAGATTTAATTATTAACTTAATAAACAGAAATCAGAGAACAGGATTATTGGTAATTGGCAAAGAGCTAGAGTTGCGATTGAGAGAATTAATTTATGCATTAAATGATGAGGTGGAAAGCACTACCTGAAAGTGAGAATAAATCTTTTTTTGACCAGTACATCTCAAATCTTTTTAAACGGAGAAAATTTGGTGAGATGCAGACTCCTCAAATCATTAAATCTTCCACCTGAAACATCAACTGTTTTTCTTTCCACAGACAAGGCCGGGCCTGCTGAGTGTTTCCAGTATCTTCTGCTTTTATTGTTCTCAAATCAATAAGCTGCTTGATTCCAGAGAGAGCATGCAAGCCAAGTTAATAGGCACTACAAATCACACTTAACTTGATCACACCACTCCTTGAAAAACAGGGGGAAAATAAACATTGTGACTTTTCCCCTGAGGCTAACTGCAAATGCTGACTTCCAAAGATCCTATAGCGAAGCAAGATAGACCATTGCTTCTAAATGCAATGGGCTGACGTGTAGTACGCAACAGAGCGGAATGTGGGCCTTTTTTCCATCCATTTCAGTAACCCGACCCGCAGTGTAATCAACGTTGTGGGGTACAGTTTGTGGTAATAAATCATAATTCTGAAAATGAGAAGATTTTTACCAAAGAACTTTTATTTTTACAAGGATGTTTCCATAACTGGCTTCCATCTATCTATGGGATCTTTGGTGCGGAGACGGAAGCTGGTTACGGAAATGGAGCCGTAAATGACCCATGAATCTGCCCATGGCCGTACCACGTATTTTTCGTCGAGTGATCTATCTTGCTCGCTGTAGGATCTTTGCTTACTTCACTCTGGATCATGGACTCTTTTGCATCTGCTTGTTCAGCGAAGGCTTTTCCCTCTTTCTGGATTAACAGTGACACCAGAGAGTAATGATTATGACACTTTCTTAAGAAACTGAGCAAACAAATCTCAACAAAACCAACCAGCTGTTTCCATAATCCGGGCCTAAATTCTCCATTCACCTCATTCTGTGTCCTTATAAAAAGAATAATCTGTACCATAAAGTAAAACTAAAATAATCCAGAATTGCAGCGTTTGCAGTAAAACAGTAAATATTTAGTCGGACAGGTAGCATCAGTTGAGAAGGATAAACGGAGTGAGCATCTGTGGTCTAGACACAAGGAACTGCAGATGCTAGGATCTTGCATAAAACACATAGTGCTGGAATAACTCAGCGAGTCAGGCAGCATCTCTGGAAGACATGGATGTTTCTTGTTTGTCTGAAGGGTTCCAACCAGAAACATCACCGATCCATGTCCTCCAGAGATATACTGTTTGACCCACAGAGTTATTCCAGCACTTTGCATTCCGAGCATTTATGGACATCGATCTGAAATATTTCTCTATTGATTTTGCCTGACCTTATGCACATTTCCAGAACGTCACCACAATGTTTATGACCTTCACTGCAATGTGCATTAATATTTGATGATCGTTAGAAACAAAATCGGATATCGCTTCCTCCTCCTGTTCATCCTGTGGAATGAAACAACTGATTCTCACCGTAACATTGTTTGAATGTATAGTTCCTTGAAAGTGGCAAGTCAGGTAGACAGGGTGGTACTTGCTTCATAGTGAATGGCAGATAAGACACCAACAGCTGGAGTAACTCGGCGGGACAGGCAGCATCTCTGGAGAGAAGGAATGGGTGACGTTTCGGGTCAAGAAGAAGGGTCTCGACACGAAACGTCACCCATTCCTTCTCTCCAGAGATGCTGCCTGTCCCGCTGAGTTACTCCACTTTTTTGTGTCTATCTCTGGTTTAAACCAGCATCTGCAGTTCCTTCTTACGCATTGGGAATGGTATTGAGCACAATTTTTGGTGACATTTGGGGCACTGGGATGGGTGTCATTGTCAGAAAGGCTGCAGAAGAGATTCATCTGAATGTTACCTGGACCCACGGGTAAAGGGGAGTTGGACAAGGTAGGACATTTGGAGCGTACATAGTAGGCTGAGGAGTGACCTCACGGAGTACAAGAGGAACACACATACAGTGAACAGTTTCTTCCCAGTTTTTCTCAGGCAACTGAACCATCCTACTGCAACCAGAGAGCTCTCCTGACTCCGATCTATCTACCTCATCGGTGACCCTCGGACTATCTATCATCAAATTTTACTAGCTTTGCCTTGCACTAAACGTTATTCCCTCCTCATGTAACTGTACACTGTGAATGGCTCGATTGTAATTTTGTATTGTCTTCCCGTTGGCTGGTTAGCATGCCAATGGTTTGTTTTAATGCTCTCTAGTTTGTTTTATGTGGGGGAGGGGGAAACTTTTTTTCTCTCTTACCCTGCCGGAGATGCGATTATTTTCAGGGTCGTATCTCTGGTTGCTCTGCAGCCTAACATATTGGAGCTGAAGGCCCCCTCGGGACTGACTTTGAGCCCCACCGCAGGGCGTGGACTTGCCATCGGAGCCGGTCCCTTGCCTGGGATCGATGCTCCAACCGCGGCCTGCGGACTTTACCATCGAGAGCTCGCAGTCTCGGGAGAGACCGTGGATGTCGGGAGCTCCAACGTCACAGAAGGTTTGACAGCCCTGACCCGGGGTCTGATTGCCCGGCGCGGGGGAGCTGAGAATCCGAATGCAGAAGTGATCGCCACAATGCGGAGGGCCCGAATGCCGCAGGCTACAGGAGTAAGATCGTCCCGTCAACGGAAGGCTCGAGGCTCCCGATCGCGGGGGGACAAAGAAGGGAAGAGATTGAGCTTTTTTTCACCTTCCATCACAGTGAGGAATGTGGAGGAGTCACATGATGTTCATGTTAAAATGTATTTTGTGTGTCTTGCTGCTTTTTATTTGTATGACTATGGCAAATGAAATCCCTTGTATGTTGCAAAACATACTTGGCTAATAAAGTATTACTACTACCTAGGGTAGAGCATTCAAAAACTAGAGGACATAGGCTTAAGATGAGAGGCGAGAGATGTAAGAGGGATCTCAGAGGCATCTTTATCACATGGATGCCTGCTGAGTGTTTCCAGTATGTTCTGCTTTTATTGTTGTAAAATCAATAAGCTGCTTGATTTCAAAAACAGCATGCAAGCCAAGTAATAGGCACAACAAATCACATTTAACTCGATCGCACCAAGCCTTGAAAAACATGTGGAAAATAAACATTGTGACTTTCCCTGGAATGAGCCGCCAGAGATGGGAGTATCTGCTATAGACTCAGATATGATTATGACATTTGGACAGATATATGAATAGGAGGAGCTGAGAGGACCATAGGACAAATGCAGGAAAAATGGGTAGGAAATGAACTGCAGTCTCCAGAGATGATGCCTGTCCCACTGACTTATTCCAGCATTGTGTGTCTATTGCAGATAAATGGTATTAGCCCACTAGACACAGTGGGTGATATTCTCAAAGGTCCGTTTGAAGTTAATGGAGCTTGGTTCCCGCGCTCCTTGGAAACTTATTGGAGCCTGTTCCAATGCTCTGATGCCAGAATCAAGAGCAAAAGACAAGACTACTGGGGAACTCAGCAGGTCAGGCAGCATGTGTGGGGAGAGATGGACTGGCATGAAAGTTTCAGGTCTGACCAGTTTAGTTTAGTTTACAGATACAGCGCGGAAACAGGCTCTTCGGCCCACTGGGTCCGTGCCGACCAGCGATCCCCGCACACTAACACTATCCTACACGCACTAGGGACAATTTTTACATTTACCAAGCCAATTAACCTACAAACCCGTACGCCTTTGGAGTGTGGGAGGAAGCCGAAGATCTCGGAGAAAGCCCACGCAGGTCACGGGGAGAACGTACAAACTCCCTACAGACAGCACCCGTAGTCGGGATCGAATCAGGGTTTCCAGCGGTGCATTCACTGGTAAGGCAGCAACTCTACCGGGGTCACCATCACTGTTCTTAAAATTGATGGGGTAGGTGCGAGTTAGCTGAAAGAAAGGGGTGGAACAAGAGCTGGCAAGTGATAGGTGGACCCAGGTAACAGGGCACAATCTGTCCAGTTCCCTCTATGGATGCTGCCTGATCCACTGATTTGCCCCAGCAGTTTCTTTTTTACCAAGTTTGTTCATATACATTGTTTTGGAAAGAAAAATTAATAATGTATTAGTGGGCATAACAAAGTTTGAGCACCACAGCCATCTCCACACAGAGGATGGAGGTTATCTGGAAAAAGCTGCCACAGTTGGTGCGAGAGGTAGATACAATTACAATATTAGAATCATTTGGACAGGGACAAGAAGACGGATATGGGCCGAATGCAAGAACAGACTTCTCAATCACAATGGATGAGGTAGGCAAATAGGAATCATTTCTGTGATGTACAATTTTTTGATTCTATAATCATAACCTGTTCACATCGCCGTTCTGTGGGCCCATCTTTTTCATGGTGGCGAACAAAGCAAGCCTATCAAAATCTAAAACCCACAAGGCCTTTTGGCCTACCTTAAATTATCAATTGAGGAATTGAATATAGAGCCACATGAAACTACAGATGCTGGAATCTGGAACAAAACGCAAAGTGTTGGAAGAACTCAAGGGTCAGGCATGTCTTGTGGCGAGAAATGACAGATAATGTTTCAGGTCAGGATCCTTCTTCATAGTCTGTGTTTGGTAGAAGGGTCCCAACTCAAAACGTCATCTGTCCATTCCATCCACAGATGCTGCCTGACCCGCTGAGCTCCCCCAGCATTTACTGCTTTGCTTAAGACCTCAAATATATTTTTCTTGGCAAGGGAGACGGATAAAACAATGGGGCATTTGAAATACGTTTATTATTGCCATTAGAACTCAAATTAACATCTGACGGAAATTTATAAGAGACAAGATATGCATAAATACCAATTGTTCTTCTTAAACAAAGAATGATAATTCAGAATAAAGAGATCCTGAGTCTACAATTCCATTCCGATACCAAGAGCTAGATTTAGTTTGGATAAAGAGCTGATTTACTGAAAGGTTTGTCAGAATCCGAAGCAAAACAAACAATATAACTGTGCAGGATGGAACTGCAGATGCTGGTTTAAACCAAAGATAGACACAAAATGCTGGAGTAACTCAGCGGATTAGGCAGCATCTCTGGAGAGAAGGAATGGGTGATGTTTCGGGTCACCATTCACAAAATCAGTTTGAACAATTTTTAAAGTTTCAAATTGTTAGAAAGTACACCACTTTGATTGTTATAAATTATAATTACAGTCAAACCCAAAACTTTCATTTCAACATCTGAGGATGTCCCATTCAATGTCTTTTATAACATATTATCTTACTAACATATTTCTCTGCTTTGCCAATGCATTATCACACAGAGCAAGTAAAGTGAATAGGCTGCCTCCCCCAACCAAAAGCCATGCTAAATCCGAGCAGTCCTGACCGCCCATCTCCCCATTCGAACAATCTCTATTCAGACTTTTCACAGTGGAGCAGACAAAATGTGCAGGAAAGAACTGCAGATGCTGGTTTAAACGGAATGCTGGAGTAACTCAGCGGGACAGGCAGCATCTCTGGAGAGAAGGAACGGTGACGTTTCAGGGTTGAGACCCTTCTTCAGACTGATGTCGGGAGTGGACAGAACAGAGATAAAATGTAGTCGGAGGCAGCAAGACAGGTAGGTGAACTGGGAAGGGCGAGAGGATGGAGAGAGAGGGAAAGCAAGGGCTATTTGAAGTTGGAGAAGTCAATATTCACACTGCTGGGGTGTAAACTACCCAAGCGAAATGTGAGTTGCTGCTCCTCCAATTTGTGCTGGACCTCATTCTGACAATGGAGGAGGCCCAGGACAGAAAGGTCAGTGTGGGAATGGGAGGGGGAGTTTACTGGAATTTATCTTGCACTGAATGTTATAACCTTTATCCTGTGTCTGTACACGATGGATGGCTTGATGTGTTGTCTTTTCGCTGACTAGATAGCACGCAACAAATGCTTTTCACTGTACCTCGGTACACGTGGCAGTAATAAACTTAAAGTACAGTGGTGCTATTGTATACTTCACTCCGCTATCTACTTAACACTGCACTGACAGCCAGCACTGCGCAAGAAAATATGGCAATTCATTCCGCAATTCACAATACTGTTTTGATGTTTCAATAGCAGTTTGGCACTCTCTAGTTTCCACTTTACAAGATTTTGTACAGCCTTCGTATGGATAACTTTGGAATGTGATTTTACTTGTTTACTGCTTAAATTGATACATTTTAGTTTAGTTTAGAAATACAACATGGAATTAGGCCCTTCGGCCGACCGAGTCCACACCAACCAGCAATCCCCGCACACTAACACAACCCTACACACACGAGGGACAATTTTATATTTATTCAAAGCCAATTAACCAACAAACCTGTACGTCTTTGGAGTGTGGGAGGAAATCAAAGATTTGGGATACAACCCACGCAGGTGGCGTGGAGAACATACAAACTCCGTACAGACATCACCCGTAGTCGGGATCGAACCCGGGTCTCTGGAAGGCTCTGAATGAAAGGACTGAGTTTGGCATGGACAAGGTGGGGCGAAGGGCCCGTTTCATGCAGTACAATTCTAGGACGCCATGGCTTTGAGGAAACACACTAGGTGTGTTTACTCCTTCCTTAAATGTTTACTGCACTTGTTTCATATAGTAAAACCATGTTTATCGCTGTTAGGATTCCTGAAGTAATTGAGGTCAGATCTGTTGCGCTTTTACGTTTTAATTGGCAGTCATTTCAATGGTACATTATCGGCACGTGTGCCGAGGTTTTTTGGGTTAGGTACACATCTATATACCCAAGAGCACATATGCCACCCTTAAGAAAAAATATACCAGAGCCAGGTGGCCCCCAACCCAGGCGACTATTTGCGTTCGAGCCACAGAAGCCACTCCTAATCCAATCGCTCCATGCTCTTAACTCTATCTATACACTGTAAACGGCACAACTGTAATCATGTATTGTCTTTCCGCTGACCGGTTAGTACGCAACAAAAGCTTTTCACTGGACCTCAGTACACGCGACAATAAACTAAACTAAGTACTGACATGAACAAAAACAATCTGAAATGAACGCATTTTAAACGTTAGTTAGGTTGATAACAGTGTTTTTACCTAGGTTAGTTGATGCACCACATAAAATCTTAGGTACAAGGAATATTAGGGAATAAGGAATTTCCGTCAAAACATGCACATCTTTTGGAGGAACGTTTGATTCAACATTCAGTTCTTAATGCAAAAAAAAAAAACCCCTGGGGGTCGGGCAGCATCTGTGCAGGCAGAGGAATCGCGATTGTTTTGTACCCAGACCCTGCATCAGGACCTGACGAAGTACTGATTGATTTTGATTTTTTGTATCTTCAGTTCTCAATAATTTACTAAATAAAGGTGCATCATCCTATCACAACATATACCTCTAGATAAGTTTAACCCAATATTTAATTAGATCATTTACATATGATTAATATACAATAACTGTGGAATGTGATTTTACTTGTTTACCTCTTTAATAGATAAATGAAGGGACTGAGTTCAGCACGGACAAGGAGGGCCAAAGGGCCCTTTTTGTGCTACACAATTGTAAGACGCTATGACTTTGAAGAAACACACCAGATACTTCTTCCCTTCCTTGCTCCTTTCAGTATTATATTATATTATACTGAATTATATACAAAGTCAAGAGTTGAACTTCTATCTTAACTCTGCCATTAAGGCTTTCCTCAAGTTCCACTTTTCCAGCAGTATGGTCAGCCATCATATTAATTCCTTTAATTGACAAACCAAAAAAAATGGAGTCAAAACTGAAAATACTGGGAACACTCAGCAGGTTCAGCAGTATTCTTGGAAAAATGATGGACAATACAAAGGTGAGTGGGTTGTGGTGATAAGTTTTCTCTCTGTTCCACTGTGTCCACTGCATCTGCTCCAATGACAAGGTTGTCCACAGAGGTGCCTCGGACGTACCTTCCTTTTTCTTTTAAACTAATGCTTCCTCTTTTGGCAGCCACTCTCTTCGCAGATAACACAAAGTGAAATAGGCAAGTATGGACTTGAAACATCGCCATTCCTTCTATCCAGAGATGCTGCCTGTCCTGCTGAGTTACTCCAGCTTCTTGTGTCTTTCTTCAGAACAAGGAGAAAGTTCCCCTTGGTCCTCACGAGCCTACATATTCGACTGACTTTCACCCTCAATTTACAGCACCTTCATAAAGAGCTTGAAGAACAGCAGCTCATCTTTCATTTGGGCACCTTGCAGTCTTTAGGACTCAATATTGCATTCAACATTTTGAGATTTCTCTTTTTATCAAAACTGACTAATTCAGTTGCATGTAATAAAAAGGAACTGCAGATTCTAGTTTATACCAAAGATAGCCACAAAATGCTGGAGTAACTCAGCAGATCAGACAGTATCTATGGAGAAAGACATTTTGGAGCGGAAACCTTCTTCAGACTGCAATTGTTATTAATCTGCTAAATTAACTCAGTTTTTCTTTCCCCACTGAAACTGCCCGGTCTGCTGGACATTTCTTACACCCTTGGCCTGCATTTCTTAGCTATTACATGTCTCTTGTTCACGTTTTCTTACCAACCGACAATCAGATAGTTTTGTCAGCCGTTTATAACCACCACAATCCAAGCCCTGCAAGTTCAAAGGTAATCCTTTTACTCTATAAACCACTCCACAACTTAAAACTAACTTATCTTCTCTTTTCACAATTATGATGAGCAGTCTTTGATGAGAAACATTAACTGTTTCTCTTCCTACAGATGGCACCCGATCTGCTGAGTGTTTCCAGAACTTTTTCATTTCAGATTTCCAGATTCTTCAGCAGTTAACTTTCCTGGTAGATAAATGCCCATTCCAAGCAAACATTGAGAGTGCGTCTCTGCAAATGCTGCCCAATCTACTAAGTATTTCTAGTTTATAAACCATTCTTGCTCAGTAAGTTTCCAGTTTGAGGTGTTTGTTTACTTTAAACTGATTGTTTTTTAATCTATGCTAATGTTGTGTGCAGTGATGAAAGTGATCTATTATTTTGTGAGAGGGCAAATAGACAATGCTCTGAGAATAGAGGTAGGGTCTTGTCCCAAAATGTCACCCATTCCGTCTTACTGGAGATGCTACCTGTCCCGCTGAGTTACTCCAGTGCTTTGTGTCTATCTTTTCAGAATAGAAAGGTCAGCCCACTGCTTCCTGCAACTTCGTTGACAAATTGCTCACGAGAAAGCACCTACAATCCTCCCTAAAGTCAGGAAGCGGGAGACTGCAGACTCCACACATCTGTCAGCCGAAAGAAGGGTCTCGACCCGAAATGTCACCCATTCCATTTCTGTGGAGATGCTGCCTGTCGCGCTGAGTTACTCCAGCATTTTGTGTCCATCTTTGGAAATGGTGTTTGGTTTATTATTGTCACGTGTACCAAGATACAAGAGTGAAAAGAGCTTTTGTCTGCGTGCTGTCCAGTCAAAGCAAAGACTATGCATGAATACAGTGCAAAGATAAAGGATGTTGTGTCTATCTTCCACGCATCTGACAGCCGCGTATGGATGTCGAAGAGGGGTCTCGACCCGAGTCCCGCTGAGTTACTTGGACCAGGCCCGGCGGCGCGTATTTATAAATAAACAGGCCACAAGGCCCGGACAGTGCGGGGGCGGGGCCAGCCTGGTCCCGCCCACCGGAAACGCCGTACGCGGCAGGCCATTGGCCAGGTGACTTGGTGACTGGCGGCCGCTCGATCCCATTGGCCGCCGCCGCCGTCAGTCAGTGACACATCCCTCAGCCACGGCCCGCCCACCCCCCAGACCACCAAAGACCGCGGCGAGCGGAGCTAACGGCGGCTTCGGCCCCCATTACCCGCCGCAGAGGGCGGCAAGTGGGGAAATGGAACAACTTTTCCACCCCTGGCTCGTCCCAGCGCCGGTCGGAAGGACGTCCCGCCCACGGGCCGCTGTGATTGGCCCGGGAAGCGGAAGTGCGGGGGTGCGGCCGGCCGGCAGCCGCCGTGATTGGTCGGGGCGGGAGTCGGTCAGGCGTGGTCCCGCCCACAGCGGTGACGCGGCCGGGTTTCCGTTGTCAGGGCCAGTGAGGGGCTGATGGTGCCCGCGGGCACTGGGCCCACCCCCCTCCCCCCTCCGCAGCCCCGCCGCCAGCCCCGCGCCGCTCGCTCACTTGGTCGGGGTCTCCTCGGGCTGGAAGGCGAGCTCATGTCGAGGGAGAGGTCGATCCGGCGCCGCGCCTCGCGGTTCTCCTGTTTCAGCTTGGCTTCCAGGCGCGACAACTTCTGCTCCAAGGAGAAGGCCGCCATCTTAGCGCGGGGTGCAGAGGGAGCGCGCAGGCGCGGGCGGGCAGCCCGGCAACCGCCCCGCCCCCCCCCTCCCCCCGCGCGCCGCAGCTGGAACGGCCCGGCCCACAGCAACCCGGCCCACAACAACCCGGCCCACAACACCCCGGCCACAACAACCCAGCCGGCCCGGCCCACAACACCCCAGCCCGGCCCACAACATCAACAACCCAGCGCGGCAACCGCCCCCCCCCCCCCCCGCGCGGCGCAGCTGGAACAGCCTGGTCAGCCCGGCCCAGCCCAGCCCACAGCAACCCGGCCGGCCCGGCCCACAACCCCAGCCCACAACACCCCAGCCCGGCCCAGCCCACAACATCAACAACCCAGCCCGGCCCCCGCCCCGCCTCCCCCGCGCGGCGCGGCGCGGCGCAGCTGGAACGGCCCGGCCCGGCCCAGCCCACAACAACAACCTAGCCCGGCCCACAACAACAACAACAACCCGGGTCAGCCCAGCCCACAACAACAACCTAGCCCGGCCCACAACAACAACAACAACCCGGGTCAGCCCAGCCCACAACAACAACAACCCGGGTCAGCCCAGCCCAGCCCGGATCACACCAACAACCCGGGTCAGCCCACAACAACCCGGATCAGCCCAGCCCGGACCACAACAACCCGGATCAGCCCGGCCCACAACAACCCAGCCCGGACCACAACAACAACAACAAGGCCCGGGTCAGCCCAGCCCACAACAACAAGGGTCAGCCCAGCCCACAACAACAACGACCCGTCCCACAACAACCCAGACCCGTCCCACAACAACCCAACCCAGATCGGCCCAGCCCAATCCAGTTCCGGCTCTCTGCACTCAATCCAGAACAATTCAGGCCAAGTCCAAACCAGACCAACCCAAAATAACTCGGGCCCAGACAAACCCAAATCCCTCCATCCAGCCCTGCCAAGAACAACATATCTGGCAACCCCAGCATCTGACTGGGCCCAAATCAGCCTAGCCCATCACAATATTGGCCCAGACTCGGCCCCCTTCCAACCCTGGGGTGCAGGACTACACACAACCATGCCAAAAACGTCCTGTTTTACCCACCCAGTTGAGCTCAGATCAAATGCACTCCATTCTACTCTTCCAGGTTAGGCCAACCCACACAATTTTTAATGCAAAAATTGGGATTATTCTACCCAATCCAGCCAGGTCAGAAAAAACAACTCCATTTCATCTTTGAACATCTGTCACAACACATCTTTTAATCTAATTTCCAAGTTCACTTTCACCAATTCACTCAACCTCACCTTGATAATAGTGACTATTTAAAGTCTTAGTTGATTTCAACCCAAAGTTGGTGCTCCCAAAACTGAATGTGAAGGGCTATCATGTTAAATAGAGTCATTGAAATAGTAACATATGCAAACTCCACATTGACAGGTCTTACGACAGGATCTAACCTGGATCACTGGAACTAACCACTGTACTACTCTTAAGATTCCCTTTTTGAAATTATTAATGAAACCTTTCTCATTATACATGACCAGATTTGAAATAACATGGAGGAGTACAACACCAGATCAAGCCCTTTGGGCCACAATCTCTGCAATCTCTGAACATGATGCAATCTCTGAACATGATGCCAAGACCAACTCTTATCTGCCTGCACAAAATCTATATCCCTCCATCCCCTGCATATCCATATGCCTATCCAAAGGTCTCTTAAACACCACTATCACGTCTGCCTCAACCACCACCACCATCAAAAGGGCATTCCAGGCGCTCACCACCATCTTTGTATTAAAAAACTTGCCCCGCACATCTCCTTTCAACATTGACCCTCTCACATTAAAGCCATGGACTCTAGTATGATTTTACCATTCTTTTCCATCGTTGGTCATCTCATCAATGTTTCAACTGTCCAAGGATAACTTTACTAACATGATTTATCTAATTTGTGATGATTTGTGGGTGAGCCACACTTTACTTGTGTTAAAGATCTGTTTTAGTTCTTGACTGATAAACACCATCCAATGGCATAGTCAGTCAGGAGGCCGTGGACAACCATCGAACATGTCCTTTGTACAATTACACTAAGTTTTCATGAAGTCTTAATATTTTCATTATTAGAGATACCCTGCCTTTTCCATTGTGTTTACACTCCTGAAATGTGTGGAATAATAATATTCCCAGTCTTCATCACCGTGCAATTATGTCTGCAATGGTGAGCAGATGATACCCACTTATCTATATACGTACCATCCATCTTACAAGTAGTAACCATCTAAGTTACAAGTCCTTGATGCTTTCAGATAAGTGTCTTTGCTTTAGGCTTTTACTTGGGTACTTTAACCTCACTTGCTACTACACTCTTAAATGTTGGACATTGTTTATAATTCACATATTCTATGCTGTCAGCATCCTTTTGCCTGTTCTGAACCCATTACTTCTTCCAACATTCGGGTAGCACAGTGGTAAAGTTGCTGCCTTACAGCGCCAGAGACCTGGGTTTGATCCCGAAGTTCGTACATTCTCCCTGTGACCGCAGGGGGTTTTCTCCAGGTGCTCCACTTTCCTCCCACATGCCAAAGACATACAAGTTTATAGATTAATTGGCGCCAGTAAAAAAAAGTGTTAATTGTCCCTACGGTGTAGGATAGATCTAGTGTACAGGGATCGCTGGTCAATGTGGGCATGGTGGGCTGAAGGGCCAGTTTCCACACTGTACCTCTAAACTAAGTATTCTGTGTTTAACCCTCCATGGCCCTCTAACCCGGGTCGCGGATAAACACACAAAATAATGCTCTTTCTGAACACAAAATCAAGGCTAAATTCTACTTCAAATTTATTTCCAGATAAAAATCACATACAGATGATGAGCATTTAAAAATCTACCGATTATGAGACAAATACCCTGGCCACAGCATGTTTTCTGGTGAAACAGATTCTTCCCCTTATCTTTGTTTATGGTAGGTCTCAGTGCGATTGTTTGCAAATAAAACGATTGAAAGCCAGATAACTTAATTTGGTCTTCAATCTCAAACTGATTCAGAGAATCTCTCAACTTTAAACACTGTGCTTGAAATTATCAAAAGAATGCCTCCATCATCATTGATCTCATGTTACCCTAAAACATAATTAGAATAGCTCGTCCTGCCCTGGACTATTTGCTGTGCATTTGTTCCATTCCATTGATGATTTTTTGCTTAATTAGTTTAATCAGAGTTTAATCACAAAGACAGACCATCATAATTAGATGACCAATCTCAATTATTTCATACAAATAGTAACTGTACAATACTCGTCTGCCAATGACTCTTTCAAACTTAAAGGATCGTCTTCATCATGAAAGTAGACACAAAAAGCTGGAGTAACTCAGCGGGTAGCATCTACGGAGAGAAGGAATGGGTGAGGTTTTGGGTCGAGCCCCTTCTCGATCCAAAATACCCATTCCTTCTGTCCAGAGATGCTGGAGAGAAAGGTACTCCAGCTTTTTATATCAATCTTCGGTTTAAACCAGCATCTGCAGTTCCTTCCTACACATCTTCATGAAAGTGTTCACTGAAAAACTATTTTGAAACAATGAAACTGAGGGTGCAGTACAACAACCATTCATCTCTGGATGAATCAGAAATCATGTGTGTTCTGCAGTAATGAAACAGCTCCCCTGACTCTGAAGGGAGACATTAAACAAACGACTGTAAGTTGAAACAAGGCAGGTTCAATCTGTACATTATTGTTCTTTAAAGTGGTCTATTCCCCTTCAAATACCTTCCAGTTCTGATAAGAGGATTACGCCAATACACAACAGCTTGCTCATTCTTTCCCTGCAAGTAGGGTCTTGTCAGCAGTTCCTGGTTTTCAATATTAAATACTTTCCTGAAGAAGGGTCTCGACCCGAAACGTCGCCTATCTCCTTCGCTCCTTAGATGCTGCTGCACCCGCTGAGTTTCTCCAGCTTTTTGTGTACCCTTAAATACTTTCCTGAAGGTTTGGGTCGCAGGTCACAAAATGGTGAGAGTGCGAAAGGGAGTACAGGAGTGAAAGAACAGTGCAAACCAGGGAAAGCAAGAGACACCATGCAGAACAGAGGATGTGGTAAAAGTGAGTGCACATCATGGAGAAGCAGACAGCGTGGTTCAGAAAAGGAAATACCACAGATATTGGAAACCGGAAATTAAAACAAAATGCTGGAAATATTAAGCCAAGGATGATCCGCAGAGATAGAAATGATTAACAATTTGTAAAGATGACCTCTTGGGAGCCATCAACCTGGAAGAGTAATTCTGTGTTTCCCTCTCCACAAATGCCACTGACATTAAGACATAGCTATGCTTGCACACGTGTGTGAGACTATAAGTACATGTGTGCACATTTCTAGCATTTTCTATTTTTATTTCCTGATCTATAGTCCTTTGCTTTTTGAAACGCTTTAATCAACTGCAGTCATCCTGTGAGGACAGACTATTCCCCATGTTATAGATTTCTTACTTGTACATTGCACCTTTTCCCCTTCTCTCTATCTATTGCCACTTTGAATGGAGGCAACTAGATTTTCCCTTACTCTGGTGAATAAATCAGAACCACTCTTCCAACCCCCCCCCCCATTCCTCCTCCTCCCACCCCAACCCCCCTCTTCCTCCCCCCCCCTCCAGACATGTGCTTCTTGAGGTCAAACACACAGACTGTTGGCCCTGTACCGATGGTATACATCACCCCAGACCTCACAGTTAGTGCTGTCTGTTGCACATAAACCAGTGGCCTTTACAAAGTTTTAGCTTTGAAACATTTAAATAACAAAATGAATAATAACCCAGAAAATGCCAAAAGGACATATCAGATCAGAGAGCAACTGAGGAGAGAGAAACAATGTCATTGATCCTGCAGGGTTCCAGTCGTTTCATTTCCAGCGTTTTATTTCAGATTTCCAGCATCTGTAATATATTTTGGTCCCTGGAATTTGCATGGTTTCTTTTCCAAACCAGTGGAGCTTTTTACTCTGGGACACTCTTTCCAGTGAATTTTAAACAAGTTACAAAATCTTCCAAGATTCGCAGCACTTGGTAATTGATTCAAGGATAAAAATTCCCCCACAACAACGACGGGGAGACAAATTAAACAATAGATGTAAAGTCTTGTTCAGCGAGATTATCTTTCACATCCGGGGGGAGACAATCAAACAAGATATCCTCAACAATGAGATTGGTCTTCTTCAGTAACAAGCAGTGGCCAATCTCAGCGGGAAGTCTCTCCAAGTGGTTCCCTTTCAGTTCCAGGTAAGTGAGTTGTGTCAACTGTCCAATCTCAGGGGGGATGCAAGTGATGCAGTTTTGCCCCAGATGTAAAGTCTTCAGCTTTAGGCACTGGAAGAGTTGAATAGACAGGATCTCCACCTTGTTTTTGGTGATGGAGAAATGCTGCAGGTTCTGGAGTAACTGAAAGTCTGGCGGGACAATTGTGAGCAGATTGTGGCTTAAGTCCAAGTGCCTCAGCTTTCTAAGGGTGAACAAAGCACTGGGCAAGGACTCCAGTTTGTTGTTGTTTAAGAAAAGCTGCTCAAGGTTTTTGATAAGACTGATGGTCGTTGGGATAGAAAGAATGTTGTTGTGCCAAAGTTTGAGGCATGACAGCCTCTTGAGGTGCTGGAAACTAACAATCTCCTCAATGGTTTGAATGTTGTTGGACTTCAGGTCTATTTTCTGTAGGTTTGCAAGGCTGAATATTGCATGTGGGATTCTCTCAAGCTCACAGTTCTGCAACTCCAGCTCGGAGAGAGTGGCTAACTTCTTCAGATTATTGAGCACCAGTAACTTTGTGCCGTCATTTTGAATGACCAACCTGGACAAGTGAGTGGCAAGTTCCATGACATTGGAGGGGATTTTCGAGAGATTGCTCTTCAGGATAAGTATTTTGAGATGCCTGAGCTCCTTCAGGGACTCCAGCCCAATGGCCTTGTTGGTTTCGGAATTCAGATTGCCAGAAAGGTGCAACTCCACCAGGTTTTTGAGTGAGTACACCCACAGAGGGATCTCGCCAATATCGGTGAATTTGACATGCAAGATGTGAAGGTGATCTCTGAGGAAGTTGAAGGCAATCTGATCGACCTTTGCGGGGCAATGGTAAAGATAGAGCTCCTTCAGAGCTGCCATCTGGGACATTTTAGCTGGCAGCTTAACATCAGGAACCAGCTCCAGCTTCAGCACCTCCAGGTCGCTCATGTCAAAGACGGCCTTTGGGATCCCAGACAACATGAAGAGCTGCAGTTCGAGCTTCCCTTGGCTGTTTTTGGACACGTGCTGCCTCAGCTTCTCGTAGGTCCACTCGTGGTTCAGGTTCATCTCCAGCAGTTTGCTCTCGCAACCTTCGGAGAGGAAAATGGCAAACCTCTTGGAGTAGAGCTGGTCATATTGGTCCACCATGTGCAACAAAAAGGCAAAGTCGTTCTTCACATCGGGAATGTCACTGAAGTTGCTCTCCTCACGAACCTTCTCAAAGGAATATTCTTTCAGAGAGCGTCGGAACAGCCAGAACAGTGAGTAGAGACAAACCAATCCATAGAGCGCAATGAGAACAATGTAGGTGATGAGAAGCTTCTGCAGCATGTGGGCCATACTATGAGTGCAGAAGAAAACATCATAGCCAGTCACGTTTTTTATTTTGGGCTTGCAAATGTGTTCGAAATTGATGGAATTGACAAAGGTAAATGTGTAGCTCAGGATGATCATGAATTTTAAAGCCTTTACAACTGTCTGACCAACGTAGAACTTGTAGATCAGGTCTCCATCCTCGGTGTGGGCACGGAACCTGCGGACCTTCTCAAAGAGAGCCTTGGCCTGCTCGCCATCCTGCTTACCCAGGATGTTCATCGACGGCAATCCGGTGACAGGTGGCTCAAAGGTCACTTCGGGGCAGGAGGTGAGTGAGGAGCAGGTATCAGAGTTCTCACTGGGCTCCAGGGTCACCGACTTGAACATTTTAGTCCGATGCTGGCTGTTTTCAGAGTCTTCGTTGGCGGTCTCAGAAACTGCTTTGGTGGTCCAAGGCGACTCAAAACACTTGCCCAGAATGGAGACAAAGTGTTCCACCTTGGAGGAGGTTTTTGGGAACTTGAACCAGAAATTACCACTGATCATCAGGATGATGGAGTGGACTAGGGCCACGTAAGGAAAGTACTTGGAATACCACGGCAAGGCCTTCTGGTAACAAACCTGACTGATGTAAACATACTGCTGGTAATCCAAGTTTGTTTTATGACCTCCTACTCTTCGTTCCTTCGTTCCTTGGTTGTCACCCAAAGGTTCTCCAGCTCTTCCTGAGGAGCTGGGACTGCTTTGGTTGACATGCGCCCTCTCTATGGTAGATTCCTGCTTGGGAGACAGTGATGATGTGTTAGGTTTGCATCTCGGCAAGGTGATCTGACTGTCTACGTTGTTGCAAGGTAAACACGCAACTTTGTCGTTGGAAATGAGCAAGGTGGCTGCCAAGAGGGACACCATCAACATAATCACCACAAAGTAGTCCATCAGAACATCCCACCAGGGTTTGAGTAGTCGATGAGTGGGCTGACTCTCCGAGAGAGTGGCAAGCTCTGTCAGAGTGATCATGTCTGCAAAACATAAGTGGGACCATTAAGCAGGAAGAAACGCTTTTTCCCTCAACTACCCACAGTGACACAGCGGTAGAGTTACTGCCTTACAGCGCCAGAGACCAGGTTCGATTCTGACTACGGATGCTGTGTATACCGGGTTTGTACGTTAGTGTACGATAGTGTTAGTGTGCGAGGTGAACGCTGGTCGGCGCAGACTTGTTGGGCCGAAGGGCCTGTTTCCGTGCTGTGACTCTGCGATCCAAAGTCAAAGCAGAATTAAACCTTTAGAACAGCCCTACCCCTTTCATCTAATGCAGAACACCAATCATTGAATATAACACCTCAGCCCAGAAACAAAACTCACCATTGCAGCTCTCCACCCGCCTCCCAAGAACAAACCTGGTTAAGAGCTTGTCCCACTTTCACGACCTCTGCCGAGTTTGCCCTTGACTCATACTCGCAGCATGGTCGTCACGGGGTCGTAGGTAGGTCATAGCAGGTCGTGATGCTAGTCGTAGGTACTCGTGGCATCAAGTAGGTCCGGGCGTTTTTCTAGCCTGATGAAAAATGTCCACGAGTAAAAAAGGTTGTGAATAAGGTCGGGAAAGTGCGACAGGCCCTTTACTATCGTCAGGCCACAAACCCACGGCTCCTGACCCATCCAGGAACATATGACCCTAAATCACCTCTCATACCCCACCAGCCAGGAACTACAACCCACCAGTTTCTCTACAAAGATCACAGGTTGATGATTGACAGAACGTCATGGTGTCAGTATCAGAGCAGGTTCCTGGCTAGAAGGTTGTGGGAAGGAAGATGGGGTTACTCGGGTATGGAGGGCAATGTACAGGTCTTGGGAGCGCTGTAGCTTTGGAGTATGCAGGAAGATTGTTCCCGATGTTGGGGAACTCCAGAAGAAGGGGTCACAGTTTAAGGATAAGGGGGAAGTCTTTTAGGACCGAGATGAGAAGATCATTTTTCATACAGAGACTGGTGAGTCTGTGGAATTCTCTGCCACAGAAGGTAGTTGAGGCCAGTTCATTGGATATATTTAAGAGGGAGTTAGATGTGGCCCTTGTGGCTAAAGGGATCAGGGGGTATGGAGAGAAGGCAGGTACAGGATACTGTTGGATGATCAGCCATGATCATATTGAATGGCGGTGCAGGCTCGAAGGGCCGAATGGCCTACTCCTGCACCTATTTTCTATGATTCTATGAGTAGTCCCTAGATTCTTGGGGTGGAAGGACCTCCGTGTGGGAGAATGATTTTATCTGAGCATCGTACGTTTACTTGGGCAGTGGGCAGGCTCTATAGACCTGCACGGGAAGGTAGACGCTCCCGCCCCCACGAGTCTCGGGCAGATGGGGCTCGTCAGCCTGGGAAGGCCGTCCATCTAGGAGAGGGAAACTCTGATTTAAAACCTCCACTGCCCTGTGGCCATATCCAGTCATGGAAAAGGCTCCTGGAGTAATCCTCAAGAAAATCCAGAGTCAGAGCCCCTAAGGCAGTTCGTCGTTGTCTACAACCTCGCTCTGGCAGCTCCTGCGACGGCGCTGGTGCCAAACTGTAACGGCCCTGCTGTTCCTTTGGATCGATGAGCGACGTGGAGAAGGGGGGACGTGCTGCATGGGCAACATCCTGTCCTCCTTATGACATCGCCCAGGCTTGCATCCTACCACATATCACCTGCAAACTAGGATCAGTCATGACCGAAGGGGGCCTACCTACTGTAGGTTTACTGAGTTTATCCTCCTTTAGTGCGGGTAGGATGAGGAGATTTGAGAGGTGAACACTGGGGATGGTTTACACGACAAAACCATACAGTCACACAGAAACTCTACACAGACAGCACCAGAGGTCAGGATCGAACCCGGGTCTCTGGAACCAAACTCTAAGACAGCTGGTGCTCGGGTCCCCCGGAAGGGCGCCTGGCAGGGCAGTGGGGAGGGATTACGCAGACGGAAGTACCCTAGCGAGGAGACAAATGCTTCAGCATCAGGGGTGGCATGGTGGCATAGCAGTTGAGCTGCTGCCTTATTGCGCCAGAGACCTGGGTTCGATGCTGACTATGGGTGCCGTTTGTACCGAGTGATCCGCGTGGGTTTTCTCCGGGTGCTCCGGTTTCCTCCCACATTCCAAAGATATACACGTTTGTACGTTTACTGGCTTGGTAATATTGCAAATTGTTCCCAGTCTGTGTAGGATAGAGTTTTAGCCTGCAGGAACCTGACCAAAGGGCCTATTTCCACGCTGTATCTCGAAACAAAACTCAATTTTCAGGAATAATCAGATTCCTTGATTTTGGTGTTATTCCAAATCAATCAAATATTCCTAAAGAATGAATGATAAAGTGAACAAAAAGTCAAATACTCACATAAAAATTGGAGTGGTCTTTGTGCAGTAGTCCCAAACTGATGGAAGTTTGCCGGTTAAAGCTCCAGCCCAGTGGTAACCCTAGTTACAATCACGTGTCCACAAACATACTTGTGGGAGCAAGAGCTACTATTAATGGAACAAACTCATCTTTAATTCTTTCACAGTCAAACCGATCAAATTTGCACTAGATAGAGCAAAGAGCTGAACAAAGATTTATAATGGGCAGCAATAGACTTTCAGCCCACTATGTCTGTGCAAACCATGATGCCAATTTAAACAGCACATCTGTCTGCATGACCCTTTGAGGTCTCGTTCTCACATCTTACACTTCCTTATCTCTTATCTCCCCCTCCCCTGACTCTCAATGTGAAGCAGGGTCTCGACCCGAAATGTCATCCAATCCTTCTCTCCAGAGATGCTGCCCGTCCACTGAGTTACTCCACTGACTCGCAGAGTTACTTCAGCATTTTGCGTCCATCTTCGGTGTGAACCGGCATCTGCTGTTCCATCAGCATCGGCAGATGGAATCCTGATAAATGTGAGCTGATTTGGGGACTACCAAAAGTTAAGCAAGCAGCAGCATGACTTTTGGTAACTCATAATATCACCAAGTAAAGAAAAACTGATCTTATTAAAGAATAATAGCGGTTACCAGATTGATGGGAGTTGTTTGAGGATATAATGAGCTGGGATAAAGGTAAAATGTCCTGTCAGTGGATTTCCAGTACAGGCTCACCTCGCGTTATGAACATGCAATTTATGTTCAGGACGTATGGATTAAACAATGCCTTTGGGAGACTGGCGGGATGGATTTACCAGTTGCTGCAGGCATCTTCTGCCGTCTGGTTACACAGTTACCTGAACGGTTGAGTTAAACACCCTGGTTTAACTGCACATTTCGCTTGGTTGGCCTGGTTGCTGCCAGGCAGCTGCATTTCTGACTTGCTGCAACTGCACAGTACACAAGTGCAACGTTGCAACCAGTTTTGGTCATAATGAAGGATAGCAGCACGTACAAGATTCACAGGGGCGATTCCTAGAATAGACGGGCTAACCCAAGGGTAAGATGAGCAATAGTGTAATAAAAAATAAACTGCAGACGCTAGTTTGTAATAAAGATCAACATAAAATGCAGGAGTAACTCAGTGTGTCAGGCAGCATCTCTGGAGAACATGATACTGTAGGTGACGTTTTGGGTCAGGACCCTTCTTCAATGATTGTAAGGGGGGGGGGGGGGGGGGGGGGAGACTGGTAACAAGAAAATATGAGCATTTGGGTCGTTGCATTTAAAAGAACAAGATATATTTTTATTGAAACATACAGGAATCTGAGCGACCATATCAAAGGTAGGTGTTGAGAGGATGTTTTCCTTGTGAGAAAATCTAAAAAACAAGTAAACGCAAAATAATGGAGGCATTTCTTCTCGGGAGGGGGGATTGCAACTCCGTGGGATTCTCCCTTCTCTAACTCCTTGGGATTCTCTCTGTGTGAGTTGCAGGGATTGGAACAAAGAATATATTTTTGACTGAGAGGGATAACTGTTGATCAGAGAGGGAGTTGTGTGATTTTGGGAACAAGCAAGGAAGTGGAGCAGTATTACCAACCACACCACGGGATCTCACATTATTATCAGTGGAAGTGTATTGCGTTAGTCACATCTATATTTTTACTGACTTTTATTTTCAGAACGTGATCCAAGTCTGAAGGGCCTCGATCCGAAGCGTTGATTGTATTTCACTGATCCTGATCCTCAATTTGAACTCTGGTCAGTGCTTGCACCTTTGAAGAATAATTAGGCATACCTTTAATATGCTCACTCTCAAGATAAGGCTGTTGTTTCTTCACCCCTGTCACTGAAGAAAGGTCTCGACCCAAAACGTCGCCCATATTCCTTCTCTCCAGAGATGCTGCCTGACCCGCGGAGTTACTCCAGCTTTTTTGTGTCTATCTTGGGTCTAATGCAGCATCTGCCGTTCCTTCCTAAACCCCCTGCAACTGGTCGCTACCCCAGCCTGCGGCGGCACAAAGGCACCGTGTAAGAGAAGGAGCTGCACGATGCTGGTTCACACCGAAGATAAAGACAACAGAATGCCGGAGTAACTCGGCGGGACGGGCGCCATGGAGAGAAGGAATATGGGCGCCGTTCCGGGTCGACACCTTTGCTCAGTGACAGGGGCTGGCCGGGCGATGCTTGCACCCCCTGGCCAAGCCCAGTCTCCTCCATGATCACGCTGCCTCCACCTTCCCTCAGCAGATCAGATCAGGCCTCCATTGCAAACCACCCCTCTCTACCTGGAGATGTCTTGTCCACGGGCTGGCGCAGGCGGCTTTAGGCCTCGGCTCTGACAGCGGCGTCTTTAATCAACAGGCCCGCGCCTGCGCACTGGAGGGAGGGCGGGGGGGTGGAGAAGGGGTGGGGCCTCCGTTTGTGGGAGGGGCTCCGGGAGGCGGGGTCATGAGGTCAGGGGCGGGGCCAAGAACCGGAATAGTGGCACGTGGGACCAGGGGCGTGGCGAGTCGGATTACGTAAGGGGCGTGGCCTCTGGCTGTGGGAGGAGCTTTAGGGGGCGGGGCCATATGGCTGGGCGGGGTGGGGTCATGTGCGGCCAGGGGCGTGGCTTCGGGTTGTGGGAGGAGCTTTGGGGGCGGGGCCATAGGGCTGGGCGGATTGGGGTCACGTGGGTCATGGGCGTGGCTTCGGGTTGTGGGAGGAGCTTTCGGGGCGGGTCCACAGGGCTGGGCGGATTGGGGTCACGTGAGCCAGGGGCGTGGCTTCGGGTTGTGGGAGGAGCTTTCGGGGCGGGGCCACAGGGCTGGGCGGATTGGGGTCACGTGAGCCAGGGGCGTGGCTTCGGGTTGTGGGCGGAGCTTTGGGGCGGGGCCATAGGGCTAGGCGGAGTGGGGTCACGTGCGGCTAGGGGCGTGGCCTCTGGATGTGGGAGGAGCTTTAGGGGGCGGGGCCATTGGGCTGGCCGGAGCAGGGTCACGTGCGGACAGGGGCGTGGCTTTGGATTATGGGAGGAGCTTTAGGGGGCGGGGCCATAGGGCTGGGATGAGTGGGGTCACGTGGGCATGCAGCAGTGGGTACACAAAAAGGAGAAACTCAGCGGGTGCAGCAGCATCTAAGGAGCGAAGGAGATAGGCGACGTTTCGGGTCGAGACCCTTCTTCAGACTGGTCTAGTCTGAAGAAGGGTCTCGACCCGAAACGTCGCCTATCTCCTTCGCTCCTTAGATGCTGCTGCACCCGCTGAGTTTCTCCAGCTTTTTGTGTACCCTCGATTCTCCAGCATCTGCAGTTCCTTCTTTAAAAAAAAAGGCCATGCAGCAGTTCCCTGCTTGGGGGCGAGACTCCTATTGTGGCCAGGGTCACATGGGGCTGTGCTTTGGACAGGGGGCAGGGCTCCAGACTCCCCTGACCACCTCCGCCCAATCGCATCTTCCACCAGACTCTGGACTCCCCCCGCACCCCGGCCCCCCCCCTCTCATCTTCTGCCCCTGGGACCCATTCCGGTTAGCATTTCCTCCGGGACCCAGTACTCCACTCATCCCCCAGGACTCGGTCACTTTTCATTGAGCTCCTCCCCCCCAGGGGTCCTGGTGAATCTTTTAAAGAAGGAACAGAGTCTCCTCTGCACCCTCTCCAGTGCGATCATATCCCTCCTACTGTGTACTGCATGTAATGAGACCACGTACCAGGAGTATTGTATGCAATTTTGGTCTCCTAATTTGAGGAAGGTCATTATTGCTATTGAGGGAGTGCAGCGTATAGGCTCACCAGGTTAATTTCCAGGATGGCGGGACTGACATACGATGAAAGAATGGGTCGACTGGGCTTGTATTCACTGGAATTTAGAAGGATGCAAGGGGATCTTATAGAAACATATCAAATTATTAAAGGTACACAAAAAGCTGGAGAAACTCAGCGGGTGCAGCAGCATCTAAGGAGCGAAGGAGATAGGCGACGATTCGGGTCGAGACCCTTCTTCAGACTTGGATTGGACAGGTTCCTTGCAGGAAACATTTTCCCGATGGGGGAGTGCAGAGCCAGCGGTCACAGTTTAAGAATAAGGGGTTGGCCACTTAGGACTGAGATAAGGAAAAACTTCTTCACCCTGAGAGTTGTGAATCTGTTGAATTCTCTACCACAGAACAGTGGAGGCCGAGTCACTGGATGTTTTCAAGAGAGTTAGATTTACCTCTTCGGGCTAGAGGAATCAAGGGATATAAACTCATAGAGTGATACAGTATGGAAACAGGCCCTTCGGCCCAACTTGTCCACATCGGCCAACAATGTCCCAGCTACACTAGTCCCCCTTTCCTGCACTTAGAAACATAGAAACATAGAAAATAGGTGCAGGAGTAGGCCATTCGGCCCTTCGAGCCTGCACCGCTATTCAATATGATCATGGCTGATCATCCAACTCAGTATCCTGTACCTGCCTTATCTCCATACCCCCTGATCCCTTTAGCCACAAGGGCCACATCTAACTCCCTCTTAAATATAACCAATGAACTGGCCTTAACTACATTCTGTGGCAGAGAATTCCACAGATTCACCACTCTCTGTGTGAAAAATGATTTTCTCATCTCGGTCCTAAAATACTTCCCTCTTATCCTTAAACTGTGACCCCTTGTTCTGGACTTCCCCAACATCGGGAACCTTCTTCCTGCATCTAGCCTGTCCAACCCCTTAAGAATTTTGTAAGCCTCTATAAGATCCCCCCCTCAATCTTCTAAATTCCAGCGAGTACAAGCCGAGTCTATCCAGTCTTTCATCATATGCAAGACCTGCCATCCCAGGAATCAGTCTGGTGAACCTTCTCTGCACTCTCTCTATGGCAAGAATGTCTTTCCTCAGATTAGGAGACCAAAACTGTACGCAATACTCCAGGTGTGGCCTCACCAAGACCCTGTACAACTGCAGTAGAACCTCCCTGCTCTTGTACTCAAATCCTTTTGCTATGAATGCCAACATACCATTCGCTTTCTTCACTGCCTGCTGCACCTGCATGCCTACTTTCAATGTTTTAAAGATCTGAAGAAGGGTCTCGACCCGAAACGTCGCCTATCTCCTTCGCTCCTTAGATGCTGCTGCACCCGCTGAGTTTCTCCAGCTTTTTGTGTACCCCACCCTGCCTACTTTCAATGACTGGTGCACCATGACACCCAGGTCTCGTTGCATCTCCCCTTTTCCTAATTGGCCACCATTCAGATAATAGTCTACTTTCCTGATTTTGCCACCAAAGTGGATAACCTCACATTTATCCACATTATACTGCATCTGCCATGCATTTGCCCACTCACCCAACCTATCCAAGCCACCTTGCAGCCTCCTAGCATCCTCCTCACAGCTAACACTGCCCCCCAGCTTTGTGTCATCCGCAAACCTGGAGATGTTGCATTCAATTCCCTCATCCAGATCATTAATATATATTGTAAATAGCTGTGGTCCCAGCACTGAGCCTTGCAGTTCCTCACTAGTCACTGCCTGCCATTGTGAAAAGGACTCGTATACTCCTACTCTTTGCTTCCTGTTCTCTATCCACATCAATACTGAACCCCCAATACCGTGTGCTTTAAGTTTGTATACTAATCTCTTATGTGGGACTTTGTTGAAAGCCTTCTGAAAGTCCAGATATAACACATCCACTGGTTCTCCCTTACCCACTCTACTAGTTACATCCTCGAAAAATTCTATAAGATTCGTCAGACATGATTTACCTTTCATAAATCCATGCTGACTTGGTCCAATGATTTCACCACTTTCCAAATGTGCTGCTATCCCATCTTTAATAACTGACTCTAGCATTTTCCCTTGGTCCATATCCCTCCAAGGCAGACAAAAGTGCTGGATAAACTCAGCGGGTGCTGCAGCATCTATGGAGCGAAGGAAATTGGCAACGTTTCGGGCCAAAACCCTTCTTAAGAACCCAGGACCCATTTCCTTCGCTCCATAGATGCTGCTGCACCCGCAGAGTTTCTCCAGCACTTTTGTCTACCTTCGATTTTCCAGCATCTGCGGTTCCTTCCTGAACAACCATATCCCTCCAAACCTCCAACAAGAGTTGTTTTTTAAATGTGCTATAGAAATAAAAGTGACTTGACTTGAAACCTGGGTCTTCTTCTTATTATTATAGGATTCCGGCAGTGTAGACGCTGTTAAGCGTATTACTGCCCTCCACAGGTCAAATTCTTGCATACAGCTGTAACATGCAGGAATTGAAGAACAGCCCTGGATATCAGCTGATGTTCCTCACTGTCCAAACAAAGATAAAACAGAAAAAGCCTCAACTCCAAGTCCTGTCAGTCTAGCAAACAATGCCTTTCTTTCCACCCTATACTTTTTACATTCTAGTAAATCATGCTTAACTGTCTCCTTACTGCCACATTCACACAAGCCAGAAACATGTTTCCTAACAATGCACAAACAGTAATTTAACCCACAATGTCCCAACCTCAATCTACACAGTCTAACTGAGTCCCTACGGGACAGAGATGCACAGAAACCTGGGTCTGGGGTTCAGGTCTTATTTGTTGCAGTAATGGACCAATGGCTCCGCCCCCGCCTCATGGCCCCGCCCCGACCTGCCGTCGTCGTCGCTGAATATGGGCAGGACCGCGGGATGATTGACGTGTCCGTGTCACGTGTCCGGGGGGTAGGTGAGGGGCGAGGGGGCCTGGGATGATTGACGTGTCTGTCCGGGGGGGGGGGTCGGTGACATGTCAGTGAGGGGCGGGGGGCCTGGGATGATTGACGTGTCTGTGTCACGTGTCCGGGGTGAGCGAGGGGCGAGGGGGGCCGGGATGATTGACGTGTCCGTGTCACGTTGCGGCGGCTTCGCCAGGTCGATGTGGGCGGGCCCAGGACGGTGTGATTGACGGGCCCAGGGAGGTGGGGGAGGGGTGTGATTGACGGGTCTGGGTCACGGGACCATGGCAACGCTGGGCCGGGCCTGCGGTCCCGGGCGACAGCGGCATCGGCATCAACATGGCCGGGAGCGGCCGCGACACAGGTGAGGGTCGTGGCGGCATCGTCGGGGCTGTGAGGGGGTCTCTTCTCTCCATCTTGTGGCTCTGGTATTCTCTTGGGGCTCTGGTATTCCAGCTCTGCCTTTTTATGCGTTGATCTTGTTTATCATGGGTTTTACTGGGTATCGTGTTTAAGTCTGAAGAAGGGTTTCGCCCCGAAACGTTGCCTATTTCCCTCGCTCCATAGATGCTGCCTCACCGGCTGAGTTCCTCCAGCATTTTTGCCTACCTCGATTTTCCAGCATCTGCAGCTCTTTTTAAACACTGCATTTACGTTATCCGTTACGCTGCTGCAAATATGAATTTCATTGTTTCATTTTGGGAGATAGGAATGAAACGCTTGATTCCCTCAATGAAGGGGGTCCCTTCTCTCCCCCTACTTCCCCCTCAGTGAGGGGGGGGGGGGTGGGTCCCTTCTCTCCTGCTTGGGGCACTGGTGTTCACCTAGTACTGTATTGTCTGTTGTCTTTTTATCTTGTTTATGATGGTGCTCACCGAGTACTGTGTTTACATAATCTGTTGTGCTGCTGCAATTACGAATTTCATAGATTCATGAAATGGTCCGAAGAAACTCGGTCTGAAGAAGGGTCTCGACCCTAAGCGTTGCCTATTTCCTTCGCTCCATAGATGCTGCCTCACCCGCTGAGTTTCGCCAGCATTTATGTCTACCTATGAATTTCATAGTCTCATTTTGGGAGTGACCCCACAGTGATGGGGTCCCTTTTCTACCCCTCAGGGATTCGGTGTCTATGGGTTTTACTTATTTATCTGTGGTGCTGCTTCAAGTAAGAATCTTTAGTCGGAGGGTGGTGAATCTGTGGAATTCATTGCCACGGAAGGTTGTGGAGGCCAAGTCAATGGATACTTTCAAAGCGGAGATAGATAGATATGGGTGTTGGGGGTTATGTGGAGAAGGCAGGAGAATGGGGTTAGGAGGGAAGAGTAGATCAGCCATGATTGAATGGTGGAGCAGACTTGATGGGCCAAATGGCCTATGACAATAAAACACTCTTCATCCCTTTGATATTGGATGTCCCTTCTTTCCTACTTATCTCTCCCCCCCCCCCCCCCCCATCCCTATGGTGACGGGGTATCTTCTACCCTCACCCTTGGAGCTTTAGTTTTGTCTTTGCACTTTTTAAAAAAATTAACATTGATCTTTTTGTTTATTCTGGTACTGCATTTACATATCTGTGGTGCTGCTGTAATTAAGAACTTCATTGTTCCAATTTGAATTGAATATCCAATTCGATAAATATTGAGTTGATAAAAATATTGAATAAATGTTATTAGCCATGTATATAAGGAATTTGCCTTGGTGCTTTGCTCTTAGCACCGCAATATTAGACAATAAATTGAATTGAATTTAAATTATAATTTAAACATGTGAAGAATGAAATAAAATACCGAAGCACAAGGAGGCTACAGACTTTTGGCTGTTGAGTAGAGCTGCTGCTCATGGAAAAATGCTGTTTTTATGTCTGGCTGTTGCGGCTTTGACAGTCCGGAGTCGCTTTACAGAGGGAAGTGCTTCAAAGAGTTTGTGGCCAGGGTGAGAGGGGTCAGAGATGATCTTACCCACTCGCTTCCTGGCCTTTGCAGTGTACAGTTCATCGGCGGCGGGTGGGGGGGGGGGGGGGGGCGGGGGGGAGGGTTGCAGCCAACAAACTTCTTGGCTGATTGAACGATGCCCTGCAGCCTCAGGATGTCGTGCTTGGTGGCTGAGCCGAAAAAATACCATGATTGAGAAGGTGAGGGCAGACTCTATGAGGGCAGTATACAATTGGACCACCATTGCCTGTGGCAGGTTGTGTTTCCTCAGCTGCCGCAGGAAGTACATCCTCTGTTGGGCCTGTTTGACTGTGGAGTCGGTGGTGGCCTTCCATTTCAGGTCCCTGGAGATGATGGTTCTAAGGAACTTACATAGATGTGACTGTGGTGTTGTTGAAGGTGAGCTCTCCTAAAGTCTACAATCAATTCCACCGTCTTAAGACCATTGAGCTCCAGGTTGTTTAACGAAGGCACCAGGTCGCCAGCTGTGACACTTCCTGTCTGTAGGCAGATTCCTCCCCATCCTGGATCAGTCCAACCAGTGTTGTGTCATCCGCAAACTTGAGAAGCTTGACAGAGGCATCTGTGGAGAGGAGATAGTACGCAGCCTTGCGTTGCTCCTACGCTGAGGGTCCGAGGGTCGGAGATGTGCTTTCCCAGCCTCACGTGCTGCTCCAGTCTGTCAGGAAGTTGGTGATCCACCGACAGAGGGGTTCAGGCACAGTCAACTGGGAGAGGTTGGAGTGCAGCAGCTCTGGCACAATGGTGTTGAATGCAGAGCTAAATTCCTTGCATTTGGGACATATAACAATGGAACACTCTTGATCCCACTCAATCACGGGGTCCCTTCTCTCGCTATCAGCCGACCCCAAACAATGACTGGGTCCTTTTCTCTCCTTTTCCCCCCACCACAGTGATGGGGTCCCTTCCCTTTCCCCACCCCACAGAGACATTGTTTCCTTCCACCAGCACAGCCTTCCCCCTGTCATGGGGTTGCTTCTCTTTTCTCCCTACCCTCTCCCATCATGGGGGTCCCTCGTTCTCCCTCAGTTGAAGGTGCCCCTCTAAACCCCCTACACCACTACTCCCACTCCCACTCCCCCCTACCCCCCACCTCCCCCCCTCCCCCCTCCCCCCCCCCTCCCCCGTCCCTCCACCCCCCTCCCCCCTCCCCCCCACCCCTCCGCCTCATCCCCCCCTCCGCCTCATCCCCCCTCCGACTCCTCCCCCTCCGCCTCTCCTCCCCCCTCCGCCTCCTCCAAAAGCACGAACCCCTCACCGTACCGCCCGCCACCTACCACACCCGCCTCCTCCCCCCCCCCCCCCTCCAAAAAGACCACCCCCCTCTCCCCCTCCCCCCTTTCCCCCTCCACCCTCAAGAAGAACCCCCCCCTCACCCCCTCCCCTCCCCCTCAAAAGACCCCCCTCCCCCCCTCCCCCTCCCCTCTATCCCCCTCCCCTCCTCCCCCCTCCTCCCTCCTCCCCTCCCCCCACCTCCCCTCTCCCCCCCTCCTCCCTCCCCTCCTCCCCCTCCCTCCCCCCCTCCCCTCCCCTCCCCCTCGCCCCTCTCCCCCCTCTACCCCCTTCCCCCTCCTCCTCCCCCTCCCCCCTCCTCGCTACCTCCTCCTACGTCCATCCTCCTTCCTCGTCCCCCCCTCCTTCCTACGTCCGCCACATCACCCCATCCCCCTCCCCCCCTCCCCCCTCTCCCCCTCCCCCCCCTCCCCCCCCCCATCCAACCCCACCCCCCTCCCCCCCCTCCTCCTCCTCCCCCCCCCTCCTCCCCATCTCTCCTCCTTCCCCCCCCATCCCATCCCCCTTTTCCCGTGTATCTGCCCCCCTCCAGTAACCCCAGGGTTCAGTGACTGTGCCGTGCTTCGTTCATTGAGGGGGAGCCAGTGGCGGTGTTTGGGGCTGGGCGACCTGGCACATGAACTCTCACACACAGAGCAGAGGGAACTGTGCCAGGTTGCAGCTTCTGCTTTGACCGCTGCATGTGCAGAACCGCATGAAAATCCAGCTAAGTTTGCAGATTTTTAATATGGAAGTGCAAAAGTCACAAGAGTCCTTGACGTGACCCGTTTTAGTGAATCTTCAGCCGTTTTTGCTGCGGCCCCCGTTCACTTCTCCGGGGAAGTTGCTGTGATAGTAAGCTTTTGTCTTGCATAAACCCAATTTGTCCCACACAATAACACTGAAAATAGTCACACAATGCTGGAGTAACTCAGCGGGACAGGCAGCATCTATGGAGAGAAGGGGTCGTTTTGGGTCGAGACCGTTTGGGCAGCTTACACCCCAGAGGTATGAATATTGACTTCGCTAACTTCAAGTAACTCTTGCTTTTCCTCTTTCTCCACGCCTCCCCCTTCCTAGTTCCCCGTCCAGTCTGACTGTCCCCCTGATTAAATTTTATCTCTATGCTTCGTTGTTCTCTTCTCCTAGCTAACTGTGATCTATTCTACATTTTCCTTGAACTGCATCTCCTTTGATGTCTCCTTTTCACACCTTTCCCTTCCTTTTCTGTCTCCCTCACCCCTCACTCTGTCTCCCCCTCCCCTGATTCAGTCTGAAGAAGGGTCCTCGACCCGAAACGTCACCCATTCCTTCCGTCCAGCGATGCTGCCTGTCCCGCTGAGTTACACAGTTTTGTGTCTATCTTTGGTGTAAACCAGCACCTGCAGTTCCTTCCTGCACACAATGACACCTTGTGCAAAACACTATATGCAAACTCTATCCCACCTTTGGTTCCTAATCTGGAAAAGATGGCAAGAATTTTAAAATACCAGCCTGATTTGATGGAATGTTTGTACATAGTGTGGTGGATGTGAAGGTGTGGTGACAGTCTTTACGATGTATCAAGGATTTAGCCCTGGAGGGTCATTAATGTGCTGACTATGGTTCAGAAGGTAATCTTACGCATTCCTCGAGCTCCAGGAGACATTCAATGCCGCCGACAGATGAATATTCCTGAAACAGTCTCTTGATTAATAGGAGGTAGACAAAAATGCTGGAGAAACTCAGCAGGTGAGGCAGCATCTGTGGAGCGAAGGGATGAAACACTTCTCCAGACTGATGTGGGGGGGGGGGGGGGGGGGGGGGGGGGGGGGAAGAAGAAAGGGAGAGGAGCAGCCAGTGGGCTGAGGGAGAGCTGAGAAGGGGCGGAGAAAGCAAGGACAACCTGAAATTGGAGAAGTCAATGTTCATACTGCTGGAATGTACAGTACCCAACAACAAAATATGAGGTGCTGCTTCTCCAATTTGCGGTGGGCCTCACTCTGGCCATGGAGGAGGCAAGGACAGAAAGGGTCGGGATTTGGAATGTCAAGTCAAGTCAACTTTATTTGTCACATACACATACAAGATGTACAGTGAAATGAAAGTATAGTCTTCGCCGGACTAAACTAAACCATCCGGGCGTCTGCGCCAGAATCCTAGCCACGAGCACGCCCCAGACTGTGTATCAACCCCACCCACACAATTCCAGGCAGATAAAATTAAAGGTATCTGGTTATAATTATAACATGGGCCGCCGTTGCAGCGACTGCGGAGGCCTCAAATAGGCCCCGACCTCGGGTGAACCAAGAGGAGGAGGAATGGACTTTTTAGTGCCTTCCCTCACAGTGGAAAATGTTGATTCCGTCGTGGGGGAACGTTCACGTTAAATTGTATAGTGTGTTGTGTCTTTTTTAATTTTTTTATTTATTTTATTTTATATGGATGTACGGTAATCTGATTTCTTGTCTGTAAAACACTTTGGCTTCAACGTGACTTGATTTAAAAGTGCTATATAAATAAAAATGACTTGCTTACTTATGCTAATTGGCTAGTACAGAAGGAATTCTGTATAATTTCACTCCAATCTTCCATGATCTTGGCTAATAGGAACTTAGCTTAGTCCCTTTGTTCAGTCTGAAGAAGGGTCTCCACCCAAATGGTCACCCATTCCTTTTCTCTAGAGATGCTGCCTGCCCTGTTGAGATACTCCAGTGTTTTGTGTCCAACATAGATGGCAACCAGCATTTGCAGTTCCTTCCTACACACTTAGTTTAGTGTAGAGATACCACCCGGGTCTCTGCCACTGTAAAGCCCCTGGTCCACCTTCACGACCTAATTGGCAACCTCTGCCGAGTTTGCCCTTGACTCGTACTCGCAGCATGGTCGCCACGAGGTCGTAGGAGGTCTTCGTGACTCTTCCTCGTGCTCCTGCGTGGTCTCCGCGTACTCGTGGCCTCAAGTAGGCCGAGGCGTTTTTTCCAGCCTGATAAAAAATGTCCACGAGTTTACAAAAAAAGGTTGGCATGGAACTTTTTACCTGTAGGTAGCCGTAGGTCGGTAACTGGCCCGAGAAAACAAATGCAAGCATGACATAATTTTATCATGTGATCATTTCCGCTCGTAGCTAGTTGTAGTTGGTCTTAGGTGTGGAAGACTGAGGTCGAGGGGGGTCGCAGGAGGTTGTAGACCTAGTCGTAGGAGGTCTTTTACTTTGGCGAGTCAACACGACCGTGACATTTTTTTTCAACTCGTCCAGGGTCTTCTAAACTCATGGATTAGGTCGTCCAAGTGGGACAGGCCCTTAAGGCAGCAACTCTATTGCTGCACTGCTGTGCTGGAGGCATAGTCAGCAGTCATGCAGCACCCGTGGGAGAGGAAACAGTCAAATGTTTCAAGTTGGTCAGAATTACAGAAAGCAGAGCAAAGTTGTCAAGCTAATACGTTTGAAAACAAAATAATTATTGAATTACTTTTAAAACACTGATTCAATAATTATTTTATTGAATAAGTTCATTTAGTTAGTAATTATATTTTTTAGTAATGCAGCAATTTTTAGTTATTTAGTTTATTAAAAAAAGTTCGACAATACAGAAAGATAGAAACCAAAACGGGAAGAGGCAGCCACATCTGAGAGGTGGTTTTAAAAAAAAATAGTGGTTTTGTGAAATGGTTAGATTCAGTTTTGGGTCACAAGGGTTTCACTGTGGATGGGTGGATGATGAGGTTGTTTTTTTGAACTTATTTGTATTGGGTTTCATTGGAACAATGCAGGCGGTGAAGGCAGAGAGATTAATGTGGGAGAGGGCAATGACTGAAACTGGCAGCTCAGCATTGCCCTACCAGACTGAACGCCTACAGTCATGCAGTCTGCATTTTGTTTTCCAATGTGGGGTGTACTGCGTCAAGATCACTGGATGCATGGCATTGCACGACAGAAGTGCAGCTTCAGCTACAGCCCCTGGGCTGTAGGGACAGAAAGGGCAGGTCTTGCATCTCCCACAGAAAAACACACAGGGTTAAGGGCCTGTCCCACTTTCACGACCTCTGCCCTTGGCTCATACTCGCAGCATGGTCGTCACGAGGTCGTGGGTAGCGCCGAAGAAGCGCAGTAGGAGGTCCTAGGTAGGCCGTGATGCTAGTCGTAGGTACTCGTGGCATCAAGTAGGCCGGGGCGTTTTTTCAACATGACGAAAAATGTCCACGAGTAAAAAAGGTCGTGAATTAGATCGTGAAAATGGGACAGGCCCCTTAGAGCGCCTAAAGTTCTTAAGCAAAGCACCTAATGGTCTAAAGCACCCAAAGCAGGAAAAGTGTTCCCAATGTTGGGCAAGTCCAGAACCAGGGGCCACAGCCTTAGACTAAAGGGGAGGTCATTTAAGACTGAGGTGAGAAAAAAACGTTTTCACCCAGAGAGTTGTGAATTTGTGGAATTCCCTGCCACAGAGGGCAGTGGAGGCCAAGTCACTGGATGGATTTAAGAGAGAGTTAGATAGAGCTCTAGGGGCTAGTGGAATCAAGGGATATGGGGAGAAGGCACGCACGGGTTATTGATTTGGGATGATCAGCCATGATCACAATGAATGGCGGGTGCTGGCATGAAGGGCCGAATGGCCTCCTCCTGCACCTATTTTCTATGTTCTATGTTCTAATGGGAGAGAGAGGGAATTGAAGTCCCAGAATTCAGACTTTAATTCTATCTCCCCCCTCCTCTCTCTGTGCATGTCTGTGCGTCTCTCTGTGTCTGTCTCATCCTGTCCACCTCCCTTCTGTCTTTCTTGTTCTCTGTCTTCCCTCCCACCCCCTCCCCTCCAGGATGTTACTGCCCGTTTCCTTGTTCAGCCTTTGATCGGATTCCCATTATTACAGATGTTCCTTCTCCACGCCACTCTGCAACTTAGCAGCTTGTTTCATGAAGTCAAGTTGAGTTTGTTGTGACATGCATAAGCACAGTGAGGTAACGCGAAAAGATTCGGACAATGCATTTAGTCAACACGTGGATTTAGACAAAACAAGGTGTCTGAAGAAGGGACTCGACCCGAAGCGTCACCTATTCCTCCTACACTCAAAAGACGTCCAGGTTTGTAGGTTAATTGGCTTGAGTCTGTCTACTTCGTATCAATGTAAATTAACTCTAGTGTGTGCAGGCTTGTGTCAGTGTGTGGGGATCGCTGGTCGGTGCGGACTCAGTGGGCCAAAGAGCCTGTTTCCGCTCTGTATGTCTAAAACTAAAAGCAACGGGGGGGGAAAAAAGAGTGTATGAAGGAACTGCAGATGCTCGTTTAAAGCAAAGATAGACACAAAATGCTGGAGTAACTCGGCGGGACAGGCAGCATCTCTGGGGAGAAGGAATGGGTGATGTTTCAGGTCGTGACCTATCTTCAGATTTATATTCATAAATTTAAAAAACGATGTGCACCAAGATGTAAAAACGCAATTAGGAAACGAGTCTGTCAAAATGCAAATGGTAATCAGTTCATTGTTCCATTGTCTGGGTAGGATTAGGGTGTGGCACCTTCACGCCCACGATGGTTTTGCATACAGCCTGGTGACTCATCAGCAGCCTCACGACAAGGTCCAGCCACAAGAGCTCAGTCTGAAGCAGGGCGTCAACCCGAAACATCGCCCATTCCTTCTCTCCAGAGATGCTGCCTGTCCCGCTGAGTTACTCCAGCATTTTGTGTCTCCCTTCGATTTAAACCAGCATCTGCAGTTCTTTCCTACAGAAGAGCTCAGTAACAGCTCCAAGGTCAAGCGCACCTAATTGGCCTTATCTACAATTATCTACACATGGCTTATGATTGGTGAGAATGTAGGTAGAAGGGGCTTGTGGAATAAACGTGACACAAGGCTCTGGCTCAGCTCAGTGGTGTTTGTTCTTTCCTTTCTGTCGTGGGATTCAACAGATCCGACAACCGGACCAACGTTCAAGAGTTCAAGAAAGTTTTATTGTCATGTGTCCCAGATAGGACAATGAAATACTTGCTTTGCTTCAGCACACCAAAACATAGTAGGCACGACCACAGAACAGATCGGTGTGTCCATATACCATTGCATAAATATATACACACATGAATAAATAAACTGATAAAGTGCAAATAAACAGATTATGGCAATTAATGTTCAGAGTTTTGTCCGAGCCGAGTTTAATAGCCTGATGGCTGGGGGGAAGAAGCTGTTCCTGAACTTGGTTGTTGCAGTCTTCAGGCTCCTGTACCTTCTACCTGAAGGTAGCGGGGAGATGAGTGTGTGGCCAGGGTGGTGTGGGTCCTTGATGATGCTGCCGGCCTTTTTGAGGCAGCGACTGCGATAGATCCCCTCGATGGAGGGGAGGTCAGAGCCGATGATGGACTGGGCAGTGTTTACCACTTTTTGTAGCCAACCTTGGCGTGAAGGCGCCACAGTGTTGCGTGGGTCAGTTGAGGAACCTGACAGTTGTCGGAAAGTTGCTGTTCCTGAAGCTGGTGGTGTGGGACTCCAGTGGCTGCTGCCTGTTGACAGCGATGCTTAGAAGGCATGGCCCCCTTGGTGGGGGTCCTTGATAATCCACGCCACCGCCTTGAGGCAATGCCTCGTGTCGATTCTTTCCATGGTGGGGAAGGCCAAGATGGACCAGGCTGAGTCCACAATTCTGCTGCATAGAAAGCAACTGCAGATGCTGAAGATATATACCGAAGATAGACACATGGTGAGGGAGTAACACAGCAGGTCAGGCGGCATCCCTGGAGAAAAGGGATGGGTGACGTTTCGGGTCAGGACCTTTCAGACCGTCTGACGAAGGGTTCGACCCTAAACGCCACTCATTCCTTTTCTCCTGAGATGCTGCCCGAGCTCCTGAGTTACTCCAGCACTTGTATCTATCTACAATCGGAAAAGATGCTGGAGCAGTAAAATAGCCTTGATCTGCACAGGGATCTTGGGGTCCAAATCTATAATGCTGTGAAAGTGGCAACACTAGCAGATAGCATAAAGGCATCACATGCCTTAAGTGATAAAGGCGTATGGTTTGCTTGCCTTAATGGCTAGAGGATAGACACAAAAAGCTGAAGTAACTCAGCGGGGCAGGCAGCGTCTCTGGAGGTTTTTGTGCCTATCTTTATGTGGTGTAAACCACATCTGCAGTTCCTTCCGACACATTAAGTGGTTGAGGTATTGAATACAATGGAATTCTCTGTCATGGAAGGCAGTGGAGGCCAATTCACTGGATGTTTTCAAGTTAAATTTAGCTCTTAGGGCTAAGGGAATCAAGGGATATGGGGGAAAAGCAGGAACTGGGTACTGATTTTGGATGAACAGCCATGATCATATTGAATGGCAGTGCTGGCTTGAGGAGCCGAATGGCCGACACCTGCACCTATTTTTCTATGCTCTATTGTCTTTCCACTGACTGGAAAGCACGCAATAAAAAACCAGCCCTGCTGGTTATAACACTTCCAGTAAACATTCAAGTACTTTTTTAATCTAATAACCATCTCTGTCTTTGCCTCCTTTTGGTGAAAAATATTTCCTCATTTTCTAAATTTTTGAACTGGACTCTGCAGCTGAGGGAACTCAGATATATAAAACTTCCTAGTTTTATATATCGGAGATAAGTTTCCATTGAGCCTCTTGTGTCAAAGAAAATAACCCAATCTTTCCCTATAGCTAAACACTTCCAATTTTGGTACCATCTTGGTAAATCTGTATTGCTTACTAAATAGTGCAATCAAATCTTTTCTCAAATGTGGTGTCTATATTTATTAACCTGTAGTCTAAAATGCATTGTACACAGTTCTTGCATAACTGCTCTTAAATCTGTGTCTTGGCTAATTAAAATATAAGCATCAGAGTGCTATTTTAACCATTTCATCTGTTTTTTAAAAATGTTAACAGTTTAGAGATGCAGCATGGAAACAGGCCCTTCGGCCCACCTAGTTTGCACCCACTGGCAATCCCTGCACATTAACACTACCCAACACACACAAGGGATCATTTTACATTTATAACCAAGCCAATTAACCTACAAACCCGTCGTCTTTGGAGTGTGGGAGGAAATCGAAGATCTCGGAGAAAACGCATGCAGGTCACGGGGAGAATGTACAAAACCGGGGTCTCTGGAGCTGTTACCTCCCCTTCCCAGCTCTCCCACAACGTACTGTCTCCGCCTCTTCCTTTCTTCTTCCAGCCCAGGGGGTGTAAATCACTATCAAAAACTGGGGGGGACACAATTTCTTGGTGGCCCCGTGCATACACACACACACACACGAGGCTTCGGCTGTGTGCTCTGTGGATGGTAACATCGCGGGCTGACCTGGTTGGTGACCGACTCTGAACTCCAGCAACAGCAGCTGCGTCCGCTCCGAATCGTGGGGCTTGAATCGGCCCTTTCGCGGGGCCATTCATCTAGTGTGTAGGACAGTGCTAGTCGGTGAGGATGTAGTGGGTGGGAGGGTCTGTTTCTTAAAAAAAACTAAAAAAACAAGCTCCTGGAGGAACTCGGCTGGTCATACACTTGCACTATCCAACACGCTGGGGACAATTTCCACTGCTGCTCTACTGCAAAATCACCTCAGATTATGTCCACTATGAAGACATTCTTCGCTATGCTGCTTGTCCCACTGAGTTCCTCTAGCTGAGCAGCGACGAACGCCGAGCTCTGGCTGTACCGTATCCTGCGCAAAGCCGCCAGCACGGCCGCGCACCTTCTGTGTCTGGGCTTCACTGTTGGGATCGGGGTTGTCAATAGGCCGGGGACGAGTGAGTGTGAGTATTTGAGCCACCGCCTTCAGGATAGAGTCAAGGCGATGGTTTGTAAGTACTAGGGACGCCATGTTGGCGAGCGCCCGTAACTAGGATGCCATGTTGGCGAGCGCCCGTAACTAGGGACGCCATGTTGGTGAGCGCCCGTAACTAGGGACGCCATGTTGGCAAGCGCCTTAACTAGAGACGCCATGTTGGCGAACGCCCGTAACTAGGGACGCCATGTTGGTGAGTGCCCTTAACTAGGGACGCCATGTTGGCGAGGGCCCGTAACTAGGGACGCCATGTTGGCGAGCGCCTTAACTAGGGGGCGCCATGTTGGTGAGCGCCGTAACTAGGGACGCCATGTTGGTGAGTGCCCTTAACTAGGGACGCCATGTTGGCGAGGGCCCGTAACTAGGGACGCCATGTTGGCGAGGGCCCGTAACTAGGGACGCCATGTTGGCGAGGGCCCGTAACTAGGGACGCCATGTTGGTGAGCGCCCTTTAATAGGGGCCAGTGCTCCGGGTGGCGTCCTCGAAGGGGTGGGATCTATGCGAACACGTGACTTGATGTGGCCCGCCATCCGGGGTGGGATCTATGCGAACACGTGACTTGATGTGGCCCGCCATCCACTCACAGACATGCATCCTGGCCCCTATGCAGAACAAGTTTGCCGACCCCTGCACTAGCAGTTTGTTTTATGGTCGTGATTAAGGTTTGGAGGGGGGGGGAGGGGGAAGGTGATAGCAGGGAGTGGATTCGGAGGGAGGTGGTCAGGGACTGGGTGATGTTGGGAGAATTTAGAAGAGATTCGGACGTGGGGAGGATGTGATCGGCTGATCAGAGTCCATCTTGTGAGCGACCAGAGATTTAGTGGTTACAATGGGTGAGCTGGTGCAAAGGTCTCCCTATATCAGCAGGCTGTTAATAATCATAATCATACCTTATTAGCAAACTATCATATATTTGCAAGATAGCAGGGATTTGATTTGCGTACAGTCATACCAATAAAAAGCAACAGAACACACAAAATGCATTTTGACATAAACATCCACCACAGTAATCCTGTGTTTGATGCCATTTCTCAGTCGAATTATCACAGCTTTACTGATTGCTCGTACCATGCCGTGCGTGGCTGTTCAAACAGGTGCCAGGAACACTTTTACCAAATATTTCATTGGGTAGCACAGGATAAGGAGGCTTGAGTACAACACAAGCTGCTGGAGTAGCTCAGCGGTCAGGCGGCATCTCTGGAAGGAGTGGACAGGCATCGTCTTGGGATCTGGATCCTTCAAGCTCCATCTCCGACTGCAGTTCCATTCGCGAAGGAGTGCGTTTGGTCCATTGCCACGTGTGCCACAGTCTCTGTCAAACACATTCCCCAGTGCGTTTAGAGATGCAGCATGGAAACAGGCCCTTCGGCCCACCAAGTCCACGCTGACCATCGATCACCCGCTCACACTAGTTAGATGTTATTCTGCTTTCCCGTACACTCCCTACACACTGGCAGTAATTTACAGAGGGCTAATTAACCGACAAAGCTGCCGTCTTTGGTACATAGAAACATAGAAAATAGGTGCAGGAGGAGGCCATTCGGCCCTTCAAGCCAGCACCGCCATTCATTGTGATCATGGCTGATCGTCCGCTATCAAAAACCCGTGCCTGCCTTCTCCCCATATCCCTTGACCCCACTAGCCCCTAGAGCTCTATCCAACTCTCTCTTAAATCCATCCAGTGATTTGGCTTCCACTGCCCTCTGTGTCAGGGAATTCCATAAATTCACAACTCTCTGGGTAAAAAGGTTTTTTCTCACCTCAGTCTTAAATGACCTCCCCTTTATTCTAAGACTGTGGCCCCTGGTTCTGGACTCACCCAACATTGGGAACATTTTTCCTGCATCTAGCTTGTCCAGTCCTTTTATAATTTTATATGTTTCTATAAGATCCCCCCTCATCCTTCTAAACTCCAGTGAATACAAGCCTAGTCTTTTCAATCTTTTCTCATATGACAGTCCCGCCATCCCAGGGATCAATCTCGTGAACCTACACTGCACTGCCTCAATCACAAGGATGGTCCTTCCTCAAATTAGGAGACCAAAAACTGTACACAATACTCCAGATGTGGTCTCACCAGAGCCCTATACAACTGCAGAAGAGCCTCTTTACTCCTGTACTGAAATCCTCTTGTTATGAAGGCCAACATTCCATTAGCTTTCTTCACTGCCTGCTGTACCTGCATGCCAATTTTCAGTCACTGGTGTACAAGGACACCCAGGTTTCGCTGTACCTCCCCGCTTCCCTAACCTAACCCCATTGAGATAATAATCTGCCCCCTTGTTTTTGCCACCAAAGTGGATAACCTCACATTTATCTATATTATACTGCATCTGCCACGCATCTGCCCACTCACTCAATCTGTCCAGGTCCCCCTGCAACCTCCTAACATCCTCTTCACAGTTCACTCTGCCACCCAGCTTTGTGTCATCCGCAAACTTGCTAATGTTGCTCCTAATTCCCTCTTCCAAATCATGAATATATATGGTAAACAGTTGCGGCCCCAACACCGTGCCTTGTGGCATTCCACTCGCCACTGCCTGCCATTCTGAAAAGGACCCGTTCACTTCTACTCTTTGCTTCCGGTCTGCCAACCAATTTTCTATCCATGTCAACACCCTACCCCCAATACCATGTGCTCTAATTTTAGTCACCAGTCTTCCGTGCGGGACCTTATCAAGGGCTTTCTGAAAGTCTAGATACACTACATCCACTGGCACCCCTTCATCCATTTTACTTGTCACATCCTCAAAAAATTCCAGAAGATTAGTCAAGCATGATTTCCCTTTCATAAATCCATGTTGACTTCGACTAATGCTTTTACTGCTATCCAAATGCTCCATTATTACCTCTTTAATAATTGACTCCAGCATCATTCCCACCATCGGTCAGGCTAACCGGTCTGTAATTCCCCGTTTTCTCTCTCGCTCGTTTCTTGAAAAGTGGGATAACATTAGCTATCCTCCAATCCACAGGAACTGATCCTGAATCTATTGCACATTGGAAAATGATCACCAATGCGTTCACTATTTCTAGAGCCACCTCCCTGAGGACCCTGGGATGCAGACCATCAGGCCCACGGGAATTATCATCCTTCAGTCCCATTAGCCTACCCAATACTATTTCTCGCCTAATGAAAATTTCTTTCAGTTCCTCTACCCCCTTAGATTTTCTGTCCTCCAGTACATCTGGGAGATTGTGTCCTCCTTAGTGACGTGGAAACCGGAGCACCTGGAGGAAACCCACGCGGTCACAGGGAGAATGTGCATACTCCACACAGATAGCACTCAAGGTCAAGATCGAACCCGGGACTCTATGCTGTGAGGCAGCAGCTCTACCCGCTGCACCCCCATTTCTTATTTCTTAATATCTATATTTTCAGCACTTTATCCTGGTTGGCACAGATGTTCTGTTTGCAGAGGGTAGTTACAGAATTACTGCCCAGCAGGAGATGCAGTTCACTATCACTGACTTGTAGCCTGTCGCCTTGCAAAGAAGCACCTTTACAATCTTCCAGACTTGTCACTGATTTCCAAAGTTTCAGATAATTACATGTCCAATATTTTTATTTCAGATACCCAGCAGATTGTAATTTCAGGTGCAGGTCCACCACTGATATTCCGGCACCCTTCGTTCCAGAGCCTTTTTGGATTATCCGTTTTGCCGGACCAACAGGGGATGGCCTTTTGGTGGAGGGGGGCAGGGGGGCATTGATATCGGCCCACAAAGTCGGCTGTGAGAACTTCTGCTGGCTCCGCCAGGCCGGAGTTCAAGAGCCCCGACCACAGGGGGCAAGTTCAACTGTCATGCATCTTTGGTGCCTGAAAGGGTTGTTTCTGAAGTCTGAAGTCTGATGGACACTTTAGAGATAGAGCGTGGAAACAGGCCCTTCTGCCCACCGAGTCTGCCGACCAGCGATCACCCCATACACCAGCACCCCCGCCACGCCTGGGAGAGTTTCCAATGTGACTGAAGCCAGTTTACCTACAAACCTGCACGTCTGTAGGGTGAGGGTGAAAACCACGGCACCCGGAGAAATATCCCACATGGTCACAGGGCAAACGTACAAACTCCGTACAGTCAGGATCAAACCCGGGTCTCTGGCGCTGCGAGGCAGCAACTCTACTGCTGCGCCGAGACATCGAGACTGCAGACGGAATCTCAGCAACCTTCTGGAGGGTCTCAGTAGGTCTGCTTGCATCCAGCGATAATAGGTCGGGAGAATTTTCAGGTCGAGACCCATCCTCAGACTGATGGAGTAAGTGGGAGAAGGCTGGCAAAGAGAGTTTGGGGGTGGAGAAAGCCTGGCAAGTGATCTATGGATTCAGATGAGAGGGGGTGATTAGCAGGAGAGTGGTGATAGTGACAAAGGCTCGAGGTGAAAAGGAGACAACAGGGTGTTGGGGCAGCGGTAGAGTTGCTGCCCTCCAGCACTAGCAGCGCCAGAGACCCGGGACCAGAATCAGATTTTATTCGTCAAGTATGTTTTGCAACATACGAGGAATTTCTTTGGCCAGGTCAGTCATACAATTAAAAGCAACAGATCACTCAAAAATACATTTTAACAAGAACATCCAACACAGTGACTCCTACACATTCCTCACTGTGATGGAAGGCGAAATAAAGTTCAAGTCTCTTCCTTTTGTTCTTCCTCGGTCGGGGGCCTCGAGCCCTCCGTTGACGGGACGATCTTGACTCCCGTAGCCAGCGGTGTACGGGCCCTCCGCGTCGAGGCGATCAAGCTCCCGCATCGGGGGGATGTCAGCTCCACTGGCGATCGAACCTCACGTCGGGGCTGGTTGAACCTTCCGCGGCGTTGGAGCTCCCGACTCGGACTCTCCCGAGACAAGGGATCCGCTCCGACGTTAAGTCCGCGCCCCGCGGTGGGGCTCGCGACAGTCCGAGGCGGCTCCCAGCTCCAGCGATGGTAGGCCGCAGAGCTCGGAGATTGTGATCCGAAAATTGATCACATCTCCGGGAAGGTAAGAACTTGAAACAAAGTTTCCCCCGATAACCGCCCCCCCCCCCTCACATAAAACAAACCGAAGTACATTAAAACAAACTTTTAACAGACGCTAAAAATAACAAAAAGGTGAAAAAGGGAACAGACTGCCAGCAGGGCTGGCCATCTCCCCGGCGCCCTGGTGGTCTTGGCTACACATCCTGGCAATGGGTGCTGTCTGCACGGAGTTTGTACATCCTCCACGTCACCATGAGGGTTTTCTCCGAGAACTTTAGTTAACACCCACACCTCAAAGAATATACAGGTTTGTAGGTTAATTGGCTTGGTATAAATGTAAAGATGGTCCCTGTCAAAGTTAGTTTCTTAAAAAGCAGATAGCAACAAAACTGATAAAGGCAAACCATGGCAATCTTTAATTGATTCGTCGGACGGGAGTGGCAAGATCTACAATGAGCACAAACGTTGCTCAGTGCTTCTCAGGCTCCACTCACAGAACAAAGGAAGGTTAGCGCAATTATCAATTTTTCTTATCAGTAAAACCAAGTCTGAATATGGCATGACTGAAAGATTCTATCGCCTTTCAGAATATAGAAAAAGCTGGGTCCAAATCAAGCTCATCCAAGAACAAGTTATTACTTATCGCTGGAGCGTCAACTATTTTTTCAATCTTGGCTTCTTTATGGCCTTGAAAGAGCACATGTTATTACTGCAGGATTCCATCTTAATTTATTTATTAAAAAGACAACCTGTCCTCTATGTTGTGTTCCATATAATTTGCAAAGTCATTCAGACTTGGCACCGAGCCATTTTTTTTGTTCTACTAGATCATGCTTTTGCAGAAGAACGACTACATTTTAGATTTGACTGAGATTTGACTGAGATTAGCTCGCCCTAGTGCACAACGGTGTTAAGTTTGAAATTGAATAAATTTTATTAGCCAAGTATGTGTACGTACAAGGAATTTGCCTTGGTGCTTTGCTCGCAAGTAACAACGCCTCTTAATGTGCGACGATAGCAGGTCGGTGCCGACACTGAAGGGCCTGTTTCCGTGCTGTATCACTAACCTAAACTAATCTTAGAATAAAGGGGAGGTCATTTAAGACTGAGGTGAGAAAAAACGTTTTCAACCAGAGAGTTGTGAATTTGTGGAATTCCCTGCCACAGAGGGCAGTGGAGGCCAAGTCACTGGATGAATTTAAGAGCGAGTTAGATAGAGCTCTAGGGGCTGGTGGAGTCAAGGGATATGGGGAGAAGGCAGGCACGGGTTATTGTTAGGGGACGATCAGCCATGATCACAATGAATGGCGGTGCTGGCTCGAAAGGCCGAATGGCTTCCTCCTGCACCTATTTTCTATGTTTCAATGTTAAGCATGACGTGAGCTGCTTTATTAAAAGTGTCTTCTTGTACTCTTTTGTCAGTCGAGCGGGAGAAGCTGTTCACTCCGGTCAACAGCTATGGCTCTCAGGACCACGTCCATATCGTGTCTCCGCACTCCTGTGTGTCTTCTGGAGTGGCGTTGGACATACAAGAGGAAGAAATGAAGAGGAAACTGAAGTACTACTTCATGAGTCCCTGTGACAAGTACCGAGCGAAAGGCCGGAAGCCCTTCAAACTGGTGGTGCAGATCGTGAAGCTCATCTCCGTCACAGTGCAGGTAAGGAGTGACGTCTGCAGCCATCTGCTCCGCTGGCCTGGCCGTAGGTGAAAGCACAGGGCCCAACCTGGAATCACAGTGACGGTACAACAGCAATAGCAGACTGGAGGCACAAGATAGAACAATACAGCATAGGATCAGGCCCAATGTAGAGAAGATGTCTTCTCTACATCGGCGAGACCAAGCGCAGGCTCGGCGATCGTTTCGCTGAACACCTCCACTCAGTCCGTCTTAACCCACCTGATCTCCCAGTGGCTCAGCACTTCAACTCCCCCTCCCATTCCCAATCCGACCTTTCTGTCCTGGGCCTCCTCCATTGTCAGAGCGAGGCCCAGCACAAATTGGAGGAACAGCGCCTCATATTTCGCTTGGGTAGTTTGCACCCCAGCGGTATGAACATTGACTTCTCTAACTTCAGATAGCCCTTGCTTTCTCTCCCCATCCCAGTTCTCCCACCAATCTCCGCCTATATTTTATCTTTGTCCGCCCTCTCCCCTGACATCAGTCTGAAGAAGGGTCTCTACCCGAAACGTCACCCATTCCTTCTTTCCAGTGATGCTGCCTGTCCCGCTGAGTTAGTCCAGCATTTTGTGTCTACTTTCGATTTAAACCAGCATCTGCAGTTCTTTCTTACACACAAGAACAGGACCCTTGGCCCACAGTGTCTGCGCTGGACATGATGTCAAGACAAACTTATCTGCCAATACACGATCCATGTCCCTCCATTCCCTGCATATCCATGTGCCTATCCAAAAACCTCTTAAATGCCACTATCACATCTGTCTCCACCACCACCTCGGGCAGTGCGTTCCAAGCACCCACCTTCCTCTGTGTAAAAAAAATAAAATAATAATTTGTCCCGCACATCATCTTTAAACTTTGCACCTCTCACCTTAAACTTCTGCCCTCTAATTCCATCCTGTGAAAAAGGTACTGACTAATCCGTCCTTCTCATAATTGTATATGCTTCTATCAGGACTCCCCTCAATCTGTGGTGCTCCAGAGAAAGCAACCAAGTCCCGAGATACAGCATGGAAACAGGCCCTTCGGCCCACCGTGTCTGCGCCGACCAGCGATCCCCGCACATTAACACTCTCCCACACCCACTAGGGACAATTTTTAAATTATCAAGCCAATTAACCTACATACGTGTACGTCTTTGGAGTGTGGGAAGATACCGAAGATCTTGGAGAAAACCCACGCAGGTCACGGGGAGAACGTACAAACTCCGTCCAGACAGCACCCGTAGTGGGGATCGAACCCAGGTCTCCGGCGCTGCATTCGCTGTGAGGCAGCAACTCTACCGCTGTACCACCGTGACCGCCCTAATCTAGGCATAATTCTGGAAACCTCTTCTGCTCCCTCTCCAAACCCTCCACAACCTTTGTGTATTAGGCATCCAGAATATACATGCAATACCCCAAATGTGGCCTAACCAAAGTCCTATAGAGTTGCCTTCTAAAGTTGCTGCACTCTGCAGCAATATAACATAGAACAGCTGGAGGAACTCTGCGGGCCAGGCAGCATCTGTGAAGGGGTATGGGCAGTCGAAGTTTCGGGTATGCTTGTTATCATCAATAGACAATAGACAATAGGTGCAGGAGCCCTTAACAATCAGATGTACCTCTGCAGCAATACCTGCTGCGGTGAGTCAAGTCTGCACACACTGGTGGCATCTGTGTGCCATATTTGTGTTGGAGAGTCGAAGACCAGAGGCCATAGCCGCAGAATTAAAGGACGTTCCTTTCGGAAGGAGATGAGGAGGAATTTCTTAAGTCAGGAGGTGGTGAATCTGAGGTATTCATTGCCACAGAAGGCATGTGTCGGCCGTCAGTGGATATTTTTAAGGCTGAGATAGATAGATTCTTGATTAATACAGGTGTCAGAGGTTATGGGGAGAGGGCAGGAGAATGGGGTTAGGAGGGAGAGATAGATCAGCCATGATTGAATGGCGGAGTAGACTTAATGGGCCGAATGGCCTAATTCTGCTCCTGTCGCTTATTAACTTGTATCAGCAACAGTTGAATGAATGAACGAATACGTTTATTGGCCAAGTATTCACATACAAGGAATTTGCCTTGGTGCTCCGCCCGCAAGTGTCAACGACATACAGTGACAGTTAGGAATGACACATAAAACATTAAACATTAATAATAAAAACATTATTGATTAAATCCGTTGTGCTTGCTATCGCACAAATTGACGCCTCTGTGGGAATGCAGTAGTTTAACTTGTTTGTGCTTGTATGTCACGCGGATCTGCAAAGGTCTCCACTGTGCAACATAATTTGCAGGCGAGAATGAGGAACTAAATATATCAGCATTTCATAAATGGAACAGTGTTGGAGAAATGAATGGTGCGGAAAACTGATGAAACCTCGGGGCCTGATGACATGCATTCTCTAAGTCTTGGGGGGGGGGGGGGGGGGGGGTGGTGATGGCTATCATCTTCCAAAATTCTGTTTATTTTCAAGATACAGTGTGGAAGCGGGCTGCTCGGCCCAGAGTCTGCCCTGATCATTGTTTAAGAAGGAACTGCAGATGCTGGAACAATCAAAATTGCTGGACAAACTCAGCGGGTCAGGCAGCATCTATGGTGCGAAGGAAAATGTGACGTTTCGGGTCGAGACCCTTCTCCTCACAATGGTTTATTTCCTAAACCTTCTCGGAAGGAGTTTATTGCATACAAACAAAGCGGCCATATTTCTCAATCTCTTTGAAAGTATATTCCATTCACAGTACTTTCATTACCTCCAGATAGGCATGATGCAAATCATTGTTGATAAATCTCCCTTTTTCCTTAGCTGATTCAACTCGGTGTACCCCTCTCTCTGTCTCGCTTCCCCCCCCCCCCACCCCATCCCAATTACTTGTCTTTTTGAGACCCTCACAATGAGGATGGCGCAGCGGTAGAGTTGCTGCCTTACATCGCCAGAGACCCGGGTTTTGATCCTGACTATGGGTGCTGTCTGCACCTTCTCCCCGTGGCCTGCGTGGGTTTTCTCCGGGTGCTGCGGTTTCCCCCCCCAACGCTCCAAAGACGTGCAGGTTATGGTAAAATTGTCCTTGGTGTGTAGGACAGTGTTAGTGTACAGGGATCGCTGGTCGGTGCGGACTTGGTGGGCCGAAAGTGCCTGATGCCTCGTAGCTCCATCTGCAGTTCCTTCATGTACACAGAGATGGGGAATTCCTGATACTGGGGCAATACACTCATGTTTTGAAACTGCTGCCTCTTCCTGTTTCCGACAGTTAATCCTGTTCGGCTTGAGTAACCAGATGGTGGTGGATTTTACAGAAGAAAACACAATGACATTTAAACACCTATTCTTGAAGGATTACACCGTGGAATCGGACGGTTCCTATGCCGTGTACAAGCAGAGGGATGTTTATGACTCTATCTTCTACGCAGTTAACCAGGTAGGTTGCTCCACTGCATTAGTTTCTTCCTGTCTTCCGGTTTGTAGGTTAATTGGCTTGGCAAATGTAAAACTTGCCCCTAGTGGGTGTAGGATGGTGTTAGTATGCGGGGATCGTGGTTGGCGCGGGGGGGGCGGGAGATTGCAACCTTCACGTGGTCCGCCCTGTTTCGACTAATGCAATCAACTCGGCGTGCACAAACAGAAGACCAAATAGAACAAGTTGGCCTACAACTTTAGGCTGTGCACGCCACACGCAAGAAGAAGAAGAAGTGGTTGGCGTGGACCCAGTGGGCCGAAGGGCCTGTTTCAGCGCTGTATCTCCAAACTGTCAGGATGTTGACAGGAGCACAAATCCCTTTTCTCGCACTCCAAATTGCAGTGTGAGGTAACCGTTATTAACCGGTAACACATGGTTATTATCATATATAGTTTGCTTTGTTGGCTTGTATGCTAATATGAATAACTATTATCTTGCATTTCTGTGCCGGATTAAATGAACTTGTGTTGTTATGTAGTGCCCTGCAGTGCACTTAGCAGGCGGTGATGCAGTTCTAATGTAGGATGTACAGCAGCCAGCTTATGTCTGGCAGCACCGGACAATGACTGCGTTAAACCATGTCAATGATAAAAGTTGATCACAACACCATGGTTTTCTCCATTTTGTTGTAGGACCGAGGGAAGCTTTACATTCATAGGAAAGTCCTTCATTGGAAGTCCTTTAGATAGATACAAGGAGAAGTTGAGTGGGCTATGGGTCACACGCTGGAGTGGCTGCATTGGAGGGTGTGAGGTGAGAGCCAGTGTTTCAGAAGGAACTCCAGATGCTGGTTTACACCGAAGATAGACACAAAATGCTGGAGTGTCTCGACCCGAAACATCACCCATTGCATCTATCCCCATGTTCCTTTGTCTCCCCAACTATTGTGTTTCGTGGAGACGGCTCTTTTTTTTTGCCCTGGGCCGTACTGCACCAAAAAGATCATTTTATCCCAGTGTGTGTTTTTTTTTTAAAGTTAGCCCCAACCGGCAGTCTCTGACAAGACAATTTGGGAGTGTTTAGCAGGTCAGGCAGCATCTGTGGGAAGACAAACAATGAATGTTTCAGGCCGTATGGAAAACTCTGGAGAACAGCAGAGGCCTGCAGTTATTTCTTGTGTTTTATCCAGTGAAAGACTTTAGAGATACATTGCGGAAACGGGTCCTTCGGCCCACCGAGACCGTGCGACCTGCGATCCTGTACACTAGCACTATCCTACGCACTAGGGACAATTTACAGAAGTCAATTAACCTACAAACCTGCACAAACCAGCGGTAGAGTTGCTGCCTTACAGCGCCAGAGACCCAGGTTTGATCCAGACCACTGGTCCTGTCTGTATGGAGTGTGTACATTTTCCCGTAACCTGCGTGGGTTTTCTCCAGCTGCTCTGGTTTCCTCCCACGCTCCAAAGACTTGCAGGGCTGTTGGGTTAATTGGCTTTGTTAAAGTGCCCTGTGTGTGCCATTGGTCGGCGCGGCCTTGGTGGGCCGAAGGGCCTGTTTTTGCGCAGTACCTCTGAACTAGAGCAGAAAATGTTGGTTCTTTTTTCACTTGGAGGAATTGAAAAAGGAACCAACATCAATAACGGAATACAAGCCTAGCCTGGGGAAGACTGAGAAAGGTCAGCGTGTGACGTGTCAGTTCCCCTCTAAATGGATTGCTTCATCACTGAGACCTTCCCAATACTGGCTGATGCTACAAATCTGGAAGATGCTCGCTTAAAGTGAGATCTCATTGGCCTCATGGTTAGACACACGTGATAGGAAGTGTGAGAAAAAATGAGTTTTCCGACTGACATACCGGGTATTTTCAAATTCTGGACCAAAATAGCAAAAGTCTTGTTGCATGCAAGTCTAAAATGGCTGCTGTATATCCTACTGTGTTGGTAGGAAAACATCTTTGGTCTGTTATATGAAGAATTCCATTGAGATACTAGTCTTTTTATTTTAGTATCCCTCGCTGGTAAGATTCTGCAACTTTATTGAATGCTTCTTTCCTTACTGGTGACTCCATTGCATATTAAATTGTTACCCCATTATTTACACTCAACCCCTACCGACACATAGTACCTGGCTCTGCAAAATATGTCTCTGGGACACTACGCCTATGTGCTTGAGAATGACGCCAATCACACCGGCCTCCATCTCTGCCAGCGTTTTTACAAGAAGGGCAGCATCATCCCCGCGAACGACACCTTCAGCATCAACCCGCTGGTGATAACAGGTGAGTGACCACCACCAACACGGGACCAGTCTCACCCCGGCCGACAGTGAAGAAAGCTAATGGCACGTTGGTCTTCATTGCGAGAGGATTTGAGTTTAGGAGCAAGGAGTTGTACAGGGCCCCGGTGAGACCACACCTGGGGTATTGTGTGCAATTTTGCTCTCCTAATTTGAGGAAGAACATCATTGCTATTGAGGAAGTGCAGCGTAGGTTCACCAGGTTAATTCCCCGGATGGCGGAAGTCAAGTCAAGTTTATTCGTCACATCCACATACGGGATGAGCAGTGAAATGAAAAGTGGCCGTGCCTGCGGACTTTGTGCAAAAAACGAACAAACAAACAACCAACAGCTCTCTCTTGAAAGTATCCAGAGAAGTGGCCTCCACCGCCCTCTGAGGCAGAGAATTCCACAGACTCACTACTCTCTGTGAGAAAAAGTGTTTCCTCATCTCCGTTCTAAATGGCTTACTCCTTATTCTTAAACTGTGGATCTTATCCTAGAGTGCAGAAGGATGAGGGGTGATCTTATAGAGGTGTACAAAACTAAGAGAGGAGTAGATTGGATAAAGGTACAGTCTTTTGCCTGGGTGTTGGGGGTTATAGGGAGAAGGCTGGAGCATGGGGTTAGGAGGGAGAGATAGATTGAATGGCGTAGCTGGGCCGAATGGCCTAATTCTGCTCCTATCACTTATGACCTTATAACCGGAGATAATAGGTTGAAAGTGAGTCAGGAAAGATTTAATTGGGACCTGAGGGGTAACTGTTTTACACGGAGGGGTGGCGGGTGTATGGACCGAGCTGCCAGAGGAGGTAGTTGAGGCAGGGACTATCCCAACGTTTAAGAAACAATTAGATGGGTACATGGATAGGACAGGTTTAGAGGGATATGGGCCAAACGCGGGCAGGTGGGACTAGTGTAGATGGGTCATGTTGGTCGGTGTGGGCAATGTCCTGTTTGCATGCTGTATGATTTTTTTCATTCAATGCTCTTTAACTCAGTGACCCATTGTTGCTAACTCTTTGTTTTGATCTTGCAACCTTAAGGGCCTGTCCCACTTTCCCGAGTTATTCACGAATTCTCCCGTGTTTTCAAACTCGCAGAATGTTCGTAACGAGTCCGTAGGAGGCCGTGGGCGTCCGTGGATATATCGTAGCGGCTCATTATGCCAGCCGTAGATACTCGGGGCTATTTTTTTTTACTCGTGGACATTTTTCATCAGACTGGAAAAACGTCCCGACTTACCTGATGCCCGAGTACGTACGGCTGGCATTACGAGCCACTACGCTATATCCACTGACTCCTACGGACTCGTTACGAACATTCTGCGAGTTTGAAAACTTGGGAGAATTTGTGAATAACTCGGGAAAGTGGGACAGGCCCTTTAGGAAAGGTAGGTTGTGGTAGGAGGTAAGCTGTAGATCGGCCCTTGCTGCTCCGCAGGCAGATATTGAATGCCCAGCAATGTATGGAGCTGTGTGTGTGTGTGTGTGTGTGTCTGTTCATGCTAATTCTCCCCCCTCTTCTTGCAGACTGTGTGGGTGTCAGCCCCATCGAGACGGAGATGCACAAGAACCTCTCGCTGAAATTCTACAAGTAATGTCATCTTCAGTTTTTAAATAAGACCTTCCACGAACAGCCCTCACAAATCCGAGTGTTATTAAAGTTACTGGGAGGATTGATGAGGGAAGGGCGATGGAAATTGTCTTTGTATAGTTTAGCAAAGCCTTTCACAAAGTCCTGCATGGTAGGTTAGTCTAAAAGCCCTGTCTCCCTAGTTCGAGTTAATTCAAGAGCTCTCCCGAGTTTAAAAAAAATCAAACTCCTGGTAAGCACGTAGCGGGTACGTCGGAGCTCGGGGACGTCTCTTAGCGGCTCGTAACGCTAACTGCAGGTACTCGGGGAAACGCGGTAAACTCGGGAAGCCTCATGAAGATTTTTCAATATGTTGGAAAATGTCCACGAGAGCCCCGGGTACCGACGAGCGGCCATTACCGTAAATCTCCGAGTTCGAATCAGGGCAAACTTGGGAGAACTCTTGGAATGAACTCGTACTGTGGGACAGGGCTTTAAAGCAGATGGGATGGAAGGTGAGCTGGCCAGTTGGATTCAAAATTGGTTTGAGGGAAGGAATCAAAGGGAGATGTTTAGATTTTAATTGAGAGATACAGCGTGGGGAGCAGGCCCTTCGGCCCACTGAGTCCACACCAACCTGCTATCCCGGCACACTAACACTATCTCACACACACACACACACACACACACACACTGGGAATAATTTATAATTTTACTTTTGTACATTTTGGAGTGTGGGAGTAAACCAGAGCACCCAGTGAAAACCCACACAGGTCACAGGGAGAACGTACAAATTCCAAGGGAGACACAAAATGCTGGAGAAGAAATTCCTTCTCTCCAGTGATGCTGCTTCACCCGCTGAGTTACTCCAGCATTGTGTGTCTACTTTTGATTTAAACCAGCATCTGCAGTTCTTTCTTACACGTACAAACGCCATACAGACAGCACCCATTGTCTGGATCGAACCTGGGTCTCTGGCGCTGTAAGGCAGCAACTCTGCCGCTGCGCCACCGTGTTCCTCTAGTTGCGGAGGGATGTCTTTCAGATTGTAGTCTTGTGATCCGTGGAGTGCCAGAGGGTCCACCGCTGTTTATTGACATGAACTGTTCAGATGGCGGTGGAGCTGGCAATGTTAGTAGGTTTGCAGATGCCATCAAAATCAATAGTTTAGTGGACAATGAGGAAGGATATCACATATTACAATAGGATCTAGATCAGTTGGGGAGGCGGGCCAAGGAATGGTAAATGGAAGTGAACGCTGACAAGTGTGAGTAGTTGCACTTTGATGTAAATTCTTGCTACTGAGGGAGTGCAGCGTAGCTTTACACGGTTAATTCCCGGGATGGCGGGACTGTCGTATGCTGAGAGAATGGAGCAGCTGGGTTTGTACACTCTGGATTTAGTAGGATGAGGGGGGATCTCATTGAAACATATAAGATTGTTAAGGGTTTGGACACGCTAGAGGCAGGAAACATGTTCCCTATGTTGGGGGAGTCCCAGACCAGGGGCCACAGTTTAAGTCTGAAGAAGGGTTTCGGCCCGAAACATTGCCTATTTCCTTCGCTCCATAGATGCTGCTGCACCTGCTGAGTTTCTCCAGCACTTTTGTCCAGCCACAGTTTAAGAATAAGGAGTAAGCCATTTAGAACGGAGACAAGGAAACACTTTTTCTCACAGAGAGTTGTGAGTCTGTGGAATTCTCTGCCTCAGAGGGCGGTGGAGGCTGGTTCTCTGGGTGCTTTCAAGAGAGAGCTAGATAGGGCTCTTAAAGTCAGGGGATATGGGGAGAAGGCAGGAACGGGGTACTGATTGGGGATGATCAGCCATGATCACATTGAATGGCGGCGCTGGCTCGAAGGGCCGAATGGCCTACTCCTGCACCTATTGTCTATTGATGTGGCAAACCAGGGTAGGACTTGCCTAATGAGTGGTGGAGCCCTGAAGCGAGTTGCAGAACAGAACGGTCTCTGAGTAACTGAAGTCCTATAAAGATGCAACATAACCTCCTGACTCTTGTACTCAGTGCCCTGAAGGCCCTTGCCAATGAAGATAAGCATACCACACGCTGCCTTTACCACTCTATCCACTTGTGTTGCCACTTCCACACACATCCGACTTTCCTCTACTTCTTACTCGGACTCTGTTTTAAGGGCCTGTCCCACTTGGCGTTTTTTTTTTGCAGCGACTGCCGGCGTCATATCAGGGTCGCCAAAAGATTTTGAACATTTCAAAATCCAGCGGCGACAAAAAATGCTGCGACTCTTGGAAAAAGCACCGCGCGGCAATACGTCATCACGCCACAAATTTTTCGGTGACCTGATACTTCAGTCAATGATGCCGGCAGTCGCCGAAACAAATCACCAAGCGGGACAGGCCCTTAAGTAATATCTTGCCTGGATGTTGTAACCTTCCTTTCCAAATACCTCCGTGACATTTCCCCTGTTGCAATAACCACCTCCAGCCTTTACAACCTTCTGCAATATCTGCGGTTGTCCAGTTCCGTGCCCCCGTCTATTAAATTCTGGAGACGGACACAAAATGCTGGTCAAAAACTCAACGGGTCAGGCAGCATCTCTGGAGAAAAAGCAATGGGTGACATATCGGGTCGGGGGCCCTTCTTCAGACGTCTGTAGAAGGGTTTGAGTCCGAGGAAGGGTCCCGACCCGAATCCTTTTTCTCCAGAGATGCTGCTTGACCCGCCGAGTTACTCCAGCACTTCGGCACATACCAGCATCTGCGGTTCCTTTCTGCACATAATGAGTTCCGGAGTTCCTTTCCGCTTCACTTTGCTGTAAGCGTAGGCCCAATTCTTTGTCCAAGGTTTAGGATATCAGCTTGGTGTAAATTATCGTCAAAGTCTCTTATCAACAATTTATGGAGATAATTTGCGATGTAATTTGTTGTATTTGAACCAAAGATGCAAGCCTGGGGCACTCCTGGAGAAAACCAAACCTTCATGAGTTGGGCATCTGACCTTTAGCGTATGTCACCATTGTATGGAAAGTAAGACGCTTGACACTTGGGAGGTTGCCAAACACTTTGATTCCCATTCCCATTCCCACAATGACCTTTCTGTCCTGGCCCTCCTCCACCGTCAGGCTAAACTCAAAGTGGGGGAACAGTACCTCATATTTCACTTGGGCAGCTTACAACCCAACGGTATGAATATTGATTGATGAATCTAACCTCAAGGAACCCTTGCATCCTCTCTCTCTCCCTCTCCCTCTCTCTCTCTCTCTCCCCCCGTCCCTTCCCCACGCATTTTGTTGTACCAGCTCCAAAGTCATCTTGTTGAGTCTCATTGTCCACAACTCGTTTTCACCTAGCCCACGGCCTGTTTACTTGATCATCGTTATCTTTTTGCATACCTTTCATTCGTTTGTTCAAAATCTCTCTATATCACCGTCTATCTCTTGTTTCCCTCTCCCCTGACTCTCAGTGTGAGGAAGGGCCATGACCCGAAACGTCACCCATTCCTTTTCTCCAGAGATGCTGCCTGACCCGCTGAGTTACTCCGGGTTTTTGTGTCTACGCTTGGGAGGGATTCGGTTGCTCCTTGACTAATTACAAAGTTCCCTGATCCTTAATTAATACTTAAATAAATGATATTTCCTCTTGCGGCCCTTCCACTGCACCCAACTTTGGTTGCTTCAAGAGTAGAAACAAGGAACCGCAGATGCTGGTTTATAGCAAAGAGAGACGCAAAGTGCTGGAGTAACTCAGCGGGTCAGGCAGCATCTCTGGAGGATGTCTCAGCTCGGGACTGAAGGATGAGGGTCTGAAGAAGGGTCTCGACACAAAACGTCACCCTTATGAACTTCTCCAGAGATGCTGCCTGACCCGCTGAGTTGCTCCAGCACTTTGTCTATCTTTGCTTCATTCACTCACTTTATTTAACTCACCACAGTGCTAAGATTAAAGGGGCTGTCCCACTGTACGAGGTAATTCAAGAGCTCTCCCGAGTTTAAAACAAAATCAAACTCGTGGTAAGCACGTAGCATGTACGTAGCGGGTACGTCGGAGCTCGGGGACGTCTCTTAGCGGCTCGTAACGCTAACGGCAGGTACTCGGGAAACGGGGTAAGCTCGTGAAGACTCGTGAAGATTTTTCATCGTGTTGAAAAATGTCCACGAGAGCCCCGAGTACCGACGAGCGGCTATTACCGTAAATCTCTGAGTTCAAATCGGGAAACTCGGGAGAACTCTTGAATTAGCTCGTACAGTGGGACAGCCCCTTAACTCGCCCTCCGGGTCGAGGAGTGATGGAGTCATCCATGTTCTTTACACCCTGCCCCTTAGCAGTTTAGTGCTGTTCATTGACCCTCAATGTTCAGCGGCTTCACCTTTCTTGAATAACTTCATGACGTGGGCCTCTAGGTGACCGGTCAATGGGCATGTTGGAGTCAGTGTCTCTGAGGGAGTGAGATTGGAGAGGGTGCAGAATCAACACTGTGGAAATGGATTCATGTCGCTGTGTTTTTCCGTTCTTCTTGCTGCCAGCTGGAATGATATATGCAGTCAAGACAGAGTCACGAATAGTTTGTGTAAGAAAGGACTGCAGGTGCTGGTTTAAATCGAAGGTAGACACAAAATGCTGCGGATGAGGCAGCATGTCTGGAGAGAAGGAATGGGCGTTGTTTTGGGTCGAGACCCTTCTTCAGTCAAGAGTATTTTATTGTCATATGTCCCAGATAGAACAGTGACATTCTTACTTGCAGCAGCACAACAGAATATGTAATTATAATCTATGTAATTCATAGCTTATTTAGACAATAGACAATAGATGCAGGAGTAGGCCATTCGGCCCTTCGAGCCAGCACCACCATTCAATGTGATCATGGCTGATCATCCCCAATCCACCCCGTTCCTGCCTTCTCCCCATATCCTCTGACTCCACTATCTTTAAGAGCCCTATCGAGCTCTCTCTTGAAAGTCTCCAGAGAACCGGCCTCCACCGCCCTCTGAGGCAGAGAATTCCACAGACTCACAAATCTCTGTCAGAAAAAGCGTTTCCTCATCTCCTTCCTAAATGGCTTGCCCCTTATTCCTAGACTGTGGCCCCAGGTTCTGAACGTTGGGAACATGTTTCCTGCCTCTAGCGTGTCCAAACCCTTAACAATCTTATATGTTTCAATAAGATATCCTCTCATCCTTCTAAACTCCAGAGTATAAAGCCCAGCTGCTCCATTCTCTCAGCATATGACAGTCCCGCCATCCCGGGAATTAACCTTGTAAACCTACGCTGCACTCCCTCAATAGCAAGAATGTCCTTCCTCAAATTAGGGGATGAAAACTGCACCCAATACTCCCGGTGTGGTCTCACTAGGGCCCTGTACAACTGCAGAAGGACCTCTTTGCTCCTATACTCCTCTTGTTATGAAGGTCGGCATGCCATTCGCTTTCTTCACTGCCTGCTGTACCTGCATGATCACATGGGGGGAAACTGCACACAATACTCCAGGTTGTAGTGTTTAATAGTCTGAAGACTGTAGGGAAGGAGCTTTTCCTAAACCTCAAAGTTACAGATGTCGGGTTCCTGTAACTTCTTCCCGATGGCAGGGGTGAAATGAGCGCGTGGTCAGGGTGGTGTGGGTCCCTGATTATGCTGGCCGCCTTTTTAAAGGCAGCGACTCTGGTGAATCCCTTCGATGGTGGGGAGGTCAGAGCCAGTGATGGACTGGGCAACAGTGTTCGTGACTTTTTGGAGTTGTCATCCGACACGGCAGGAGGCTAATTCAGCTGGGTAGGAAGGAAGGGTACAGAGCAGGTTTACGAGGATGTTGCCAGGACTCGAGGGACGAACTGTGTATGAATCAGGTGGGGCACAGGGAAGTGGGGAAAGGAAGATAATCAAAGGTGGACAAAAATGCTGGAGAAACTCGAAACGTCACCTAAACGTCGAGACCCGAAACGTCACCTAGTCCTTCGCTCCATTGATGCTGCCTCACCCACTGAGTTTCTCCAGCATTTTTGTCCACCTTCGATTTTTCCACCATCTGCACTTCCTTCATAAACAAAGGTGGGTTGTTTGGAGAAACAAGGAATTGCAGGCGCTGGTTTACAACAAAAAAAAAGTCAGCGCTGGAGTAACTCATCAGGTCCGGCAGCATCGCTGGAGAACATGGATAAATGTTATGAAGAAGAGTCCTGACCCAAAATACCACATATCCATATTCTCACGTGATGCGACCTGACCCGCTGAGTTACTCCAGCACACTGTTATTTGTGAGGGTTGTTTGTAGGTTAGTTAGGTAAAAACAGAGAATGCATTGTTCATACCATAACCTCGTAAGCTACCCAAGCGGAATATGAGGTGCTGTTCCTCCAGTTTGCGCGGGACTTTGCCTTGCTGGCTGGTTAATTTAATCACTGGGAAGCATTCACTTCACTGATAAGGCGTAAAGGCAGCCGATTCAGAGACAACCCCCTGATACCTGTTCTGATTGTGTTCTCAGGCTCATCGATGTGTCCATCAGATTTAAACTGAAGGCTATTAACATTCAGACAATCATCAACCATGAAATTCCAGATTGCTACACCTTTAACATTCTAGTAAGTGCTGTTTTCAAACCAATTTTTCTCTCTAATTGGATTTCTTAATTTTAGTTTAGAGATACAGCGCAGTAACGGGCCCTTAAGACGAGCGAGCCCGCACCGACTAGCGATCCCCGCTCATTATCACCATCCTGCACTAGGGACAATTTTTTACATTTATTCCAAGCCAATTAACCTACAAACCTGTACGCCTTTGGAGTGTGGGAGGAGGGAGTGCAGCGTAGGTTTACAAGGTTAATTCCTGGGATGGCAGGACTGTCATATGCTGAGAAAATGGAGCGGCTGGGCTTGTACACTCTGGAGTTTAGGAGGATGAGAGGGGATCTTATTGAAACATAAGATTATTAAGGGCTTGGACACGCTAGAGGCAGGAAACGTGTTCCCGATGTTGGGGGAGTCCAGAACCAGGGGCCACAGTTTAAGAATAAGGGGTAAGCCATTTAGAACGGAGACGAGGAAACACTTTTTCACACAAAAAGTTGTGAGTCTGTGGAATTCTCTGCCTCAGCGGGCGGTGGAGGCCGATTCTCTGGATTCTTTCAAGAGAGAGCTTGATAGGGCTCTTAAAGATAGCGGAGTCAGGGGATATGGGGCGAAGGCAGGAACGGGGTACTGATTGGGGATGATCAGCCATGATCACATTGAATAGTGGTGCTGGCTCGAAGGGCCGAATGGCCTACTCCTGCACCTATTGTCTATTGTCTATTGTCTATTGAAACCGGAATTCTTGGAGAAAACCCATGCAGGACATGGGGAGAACATACAGACTTTGTACAGACTGCACCCATAGTCAGGATCGAACCTGGGTCCCTGGCGCTGTGAGGCAGCAACTTCAGCGCTGCGCTGCCCATAATACTGAGCATTTTTTGTGCTAACTGTGGGAAGCCCCAGTATTCTCACTTCAGGTCAATGATGAAGGAATCGATCCTAAAGTGAAGGCTTGTCCACGGGTGTAAATATTCACAAGGCCCAAACTCCCCTCGCAATGCTCCACACGGATCTCACTCGCTGGTCCTCGTGGACTCCTCTCTTTCTCTCTCTCCCCTCCCAATCCACACGGCTCCTGGCACTCCCCCCACCCCCCCCCCATCCCCCCCAGTTTAGAAGGCTTCGGGAGTTCAGCCTGTCCCCGCCGACTCTCACCACCTTTACAGATGGGTCGCGGAAAGCATTTTATCGGGATGCATCACAGCACCGTGCTTGATATCGGCTCCATCCAAGACCGCGAGAAACTGCAGCGAGGTTGCGGACATAGCCCAGACCTTCAGACAAACCATCCTCCCTGTCATTGACTCCATCTGCACCTCACGCTGCCTCAGCAAGGCCAGCAGCACAATCAAGGACCAGTCTCACCCCGGCCAAGCTCTCTGCTCCCCTCTCCCATCAGTCAAGAGGTACAGAAGTATGAAAACGCACACCTCCAGATTCAGGGACAGTTTCTTCCCCGCTTATAGGCCTGATAACAGCTGGGAAGAAACTGTCCTGAATCTGGAGGTGTTATGCTTTCCTCTCACCAACTAGAGAATGGTCGGTCCTGAGCTGCCACCTTCCTCATTGGAGACCCTCAAACTATCTTTAATCAAACTTGACTGGACTTTATCTTGCACTAAATGTTATGCCCTTTATCATGAGTCTGTCACTGTAAAGGGCTCGATTGGCCTGTGGAATTCTCTGCCTCAGAGGGCGGTGGAGGCCGGTTCTCTGGATGCTTTCAAGAGAGAGCTAGATAGGGCTCTTAAAGATAGCGGAGTCAGGGGATATGGGGAGAAGGCAGGAACGGGGTGCTGATTGGGGATGATCAGCCATGATCACATTGAATGACGGTGCTGGCTCGAAGGGCCAAATGGCCTCCTCCTGCACCTATTGTCTATTGTCGATTGTAATCATGTATTGTCTTTCTGCTGACTGGTTAGCACACGGCAAAAGCTTTTCCCTGTACCTCAGTACACGTGACTATAAACTAAACCTGGAACACCCTGCCCTACACTCCCCCCCCCCCCCCCAGCACCATCAGCTCTGTACGGGCACAGGCCTGCTGCACATGAGCGCCCCTCCTTCCCACACCGCTCCACAACGACTCCCTCTGGTATAGCCCACACCACATGGACACCCCTGCCCCCTCTGCTCTGCACAGATACAGCTTCTCCTGGCATCGCCCAATCTCCCAATCCCCACAACCCTGCGCCGCATAACAGCCAGGCTCGGTGGTTTGGTACGCAATACTCCAGATGTGGTCTCACCAGAGCCCTATACAACTGCAGAAGAACCTCTTTACTCCTGTACTGAAATCCTCTTGTTATGAAGGCCAACATTCTATTAGCTTTCTTCACTGCCTGCTGTACCTGCACGCCAACTTTCAGTCACTGGTGTACAAGGACACCCAGGTCTAGCTGTACCTCCCCCTTACCTAACCTAGCCCCATTGAGATAATAATCTGCCCCCTTGTTTTTGCCACCAAAGTGGGTAACCTCACATTTATCTATATTATACTGCATCTGCCACGCATCTGCCCACTCACGCAACCTGTCCAGGTCACCCTGCAACCTCCTAACATCCTCTTCACAGTTCACACTGCCACCCAGCTTTGTGTCATCCGCAAACCTGCTAGTGTTGCTCCTAATTCCCTCTTCCTAATCATTAATATATATAGTAAACAGTTGCGGCCCCAACACCGAGCCTTGCGGCACTCCACTCGCCACTGCCTGCCATTCTGAAAAGGACCCGTTCACTCCTACTCTTTGCTTCCGGTCTGCCAACCAATTTTCTATCCACGTCAACACCCTACCCCCAATACCATGTGCTCTAATTTTAGTCGCCAGCCTCCTGTGCGGGACCTTATCAAAGGCTTTCTGAAAGTCTAGATACACTACATCCACTGGCTCCCCTTCATCCATTTTACTTGTAACATCATCAAAAAATTCCAGAAGATTAGTCAAGCATGATTTTCCTTTCATAAATCCATGCTAACTTGGACTAATCCTTTTACTGCTATCCAAATGCCCCATTATTACCTCTTTAATAATTAACTCCAGCATCTTTCCCACCACCAAAATCAGGCTAACTGGTCTGTAATTCCCCGTTTTCTCTCTCGCTCCTTTCTTGAAAAGTGGGATAACATTAGCTTTCCTCCAATCCACAGGAACTGATCTATTGAAATCCCTTTTTCTTACTGTGGCCCTTGGTTCTGGAATGAACAGATTAAATCTCTCTTCCCCCCCCACCCCTTTTTAACTTAAACTGCCTCTGGCCCTTGTTTTCCCCTAGTTACCTGCCCTCAGACCCCTCCATTCCTTCACCCACAACATCAGTCTTAAATGGAGCTCATTTCACACAGCCACACCCGATTAAAAACTCTGTCTATTCATCATTTTAAAGACCTCAATCCCCCCCTTAACCTTCTGCGCTCCATAAAGACCTAACTCAACCTTTCTCTGTAACATAGTTGCCAACCCTCTGTTCTCTCTCTGTTGACATCCTTCCTATAACTAGGCGACCATGTCCTCTGGTTCTTGATTCCCCTACTTTGGGTAAAAGAGTAAGCCCACACATCTCTTTCTGATCCAAGCCAGTCCCCCATCTCCCTGTAGGAAGTGTGTGGGAAATGGTTTATTGTCATGTGCACAGCGGGACAGTGAGAAGCTTTTTGTTGCGTGCTATCCAGGCTGTCACGGGCTTGGCTCCAAAGCCACCTTCTGGTTTTAGTCCTTACTTTCTCCTCCCCTTCTCAGCCCTCCCACAGCCCACTGGCTCCACCTCTTCCTTTCTTCCCCCCCCCCCCCCCGCCTCCACCCTCGCATCAGTCTGAAGAAGGGTTTCGGCCCGAAACGTTGCTTATTTCCTTCGCTCCATAGATGCTGCCTCACCCGCTGAGTTTCTCCAGCATTTTTGTCTCCCATCTGGTTTAAATTGTTTGGATTCCTTGGGTGAGCATGAGCTTTGGGAAGCTGGGATTTATATTCCCAGCCGGAAGAGCAGGTGTTCTGCAGATGCGTGCGTGGGAGCAACTGGAGGAAATGTGACTGTTGTTTCCATTTCTTTCCAGATCCTATTTGACAACAAGGCCCACAGCGGCCGGATAAAGATCAGCCTGGTTAACAAAGTGGTCATCAACGAGTGTGCTGAGCCCAGTGTTTATGGATATGGTGAGCTTACCCTATAGACATTTGTGTGGCCACGGTGGCGCAGTGGTAGAGTTGCTGCCTTAAGACCCTGTCCCACTGTACGAGGTAATTCAAGAGCTCTCCCGAGTTAAAAAAACAAATCAAACTCGTGGTAAGCACGTAGAATGTACGTAGCGGGTACGTCGGAGCTCGGGACGTCTCTTAGCGGCTCGTAACGCTAACGGCAGGTACTCTGGAAACGCGGTGAGCTCGGGAAGACTCCTGAAGATTTTTCAACATGTGGAAAAATGTCCACGAGAGCCCCGAGTACCGACGAGCGGCTGTTACCGTATTTCTCCGAGTTCGAATCAGGGCAAACTCGGGAGAGCTCTTGAATTAGCTCGTACAGTGGGACAGCCCCGTTACAGTGAGTGCAGCGCCGGAGACCCGGGTCCGGCCCCGACTACGGGCGCTGTCTGTACAGAGTTTGTACATTCTCCTCGCGATCTGCGTGGGTTTCTCCGAGATCTTCGGTTGCCTCCCACACTCCAAAGCCGCACAGGTTTGTAGGTTAATTGGCTTGGTAAATGTAAAAATTGTCCCTAGTGGGTGTAGGATAGTGTTAATGTGCGGGGATCGCTGGTCAGCACGGACCCGGTGGGCCCAAGGGCTTGTTTCTGCGCTGTATCTCCAAACTAAGCATCCCTGTGATCAAACCTCTAAACTGGAAATGGTAGTCAGTCTAGTTTGGCGATACAGCATGGAAATAGGCCCTTCGGCCCACTGAGTCCGTACCGACCCTGTGTACACTATTGGCTGCAACCTTCCCCCCCCTCCCATTGACGAACTGCACACTGCAAGGGCCAGGAAGCGAGCGGGCAAGATCATCTCTGACCCCTCTCACTCTGACCACAAACCCTTTGCATCACTTCCCTATGGAAGGCGACTCCAGACTGTCAAAGCCGCCACAGCCAGACATAAAAACAGTTTTTATCCACGAGTAGTTGCTCTACTCCACAGCCAAAAATCTGTAGCCTCCCTTTGATCTGGTATTTTGTTGGTTCACATTTTTAAACTATAATGTTTTATTCTTAATGTTTTATGTTTTATTCTTAATGGTTTACTGTATGTCTCCCCCTCCCCACAAACCCCCCAATCCCCCCCTCTCCCTCCCTCTCCCTCTCCCCACGACAATTACAGGTGGGAGTGAGGTGGGCCTCCTGACGTTTGACACTTGCATCATTCTATTGTGTGGGCTATCGTTCGTCCTGTGCGTGAGATCCATCATCCGAGGCATCATGCTGCAACACGTGAGTCCCCTGGTCCTGCTGAACCCACGCTCCAGGGCGATAGAAGGAAGCTGCTGACGGGCGTGTCGGGGGTCTGGGAAGAGGTGGCTGTGGGGAGAGGGTGGATACACTTGATGGGCAACGTTCCAAGTTCCATACATCCTACATCCCACAGACTGGGCGGCAGCAAATGTTCCCCGACCCACCCGTTAAGAAATGAGTGAAAACTCAAACTGGGGGCGATAGACCAAGAGGCGGACTGGCAGCGCGGTAGAGTTGCTGCCTCGCAACACCAGAGACCCAGGTTCGATCCTGACTACGGGTGCTGTCTGTACGGAGTTTGCACGTTCTCCCTGCGTGTTTCATCCATTTGCTCCGGTTTCGTCCTACACTCCAAAGACATGCAGGTTTGCAGGTTAATTGTAAAATGATCCCCAGCGTGTGTAGGATAGTGTTACTGTACGGGGTGATCGCTGGTCGGCACGGACTCGATGGGCCAAAGGGCCTTTTTCCATGCTGTATCTCTAAAGTCTAAAGCGACGTGAGAAACTGCAGCCGCTTAAACCTTGAGCTTCGAACAAAATGCTGGATGACCTCGGCGGGTCAGCCTGTATCAGTGGAGGCAAACGTGCAGACGACATTGAGGGTCGGGGCTCCGAATCAAAATTTCATTCTGAAGAAGAGTCCTAACCCGAAACATCGCCCAACCTTTTTCTCCAAAGGTGCTTCCTGAGTTACTCCAGCACTTTGTGTTTACCTCCGGTATAAACCAACATCTGCAGTTTCTTCTGACACAACTTGGACAATAGGTGCAGGAGGAGGCCATTCGACGCTTCGAGCCAGCACCGCCATTCATTGTGTTCATGGCTGATCATCCCCAATCAGTACCCCGTTCCTGCCTTCTCCCCATATCCCTTCACTCCGCTATTTTTAAGAGGCCTATCAAGCTCTCTCTTGAAAGTGTCCAGATAACCGGCCTCCACCGCCCTCTGAGGCAGGGAGTTCCACAGACTCACAACTCTGTGTGGAAAAGTGTTTCCTCATCTCCGTTCTAAATGGTTTACCCCTTGTTCTTATCTGTGGCCCCTGGTTCTGGACTCCCCCAACATCGGGAACATGTTTCCTGCCTCTAGCGTGTCCAAACTGAGATGGGCGTCTTGGTCAGCCTGGGCAAATTGGGCTGAGGGGCCATTTGCCATGCAGCACAGTCCTGGCCTCTATCACCGTAGATTGACAATGTGCTGCTGTGAAGTGATTTGGCGTGGTGGTGTGGCAGCGCCTATCGGCAGCGGCTCGACCACAGTCTGACTTTTTATTTATTATTATTATTATTTTTTTTTGTCTCATTAAATGTATGTCTTGACTCTAGTTTTTATTATTTTTCTTTAGCTGTGTATATGTGTGTGGGGGGGACCGTTTAATCTCTTCCCTGTACGGGGACCCGACTTTTTCCCTGAGGGCTCCAGTCGCGGAGCCTGCGGACTCGCCATCGTCGGAGACTTCGGAGCGGGAGGAGCTGTGGTGGCGCGCGGCTACGGCCCGACTTCGGAGCTTCGGAGGCTCCGGCCGCAGGCCCGGTGGACAGGAACATAGGGAGCTCGCAGGTCCCTGGTGGGAGACCGCTTTTTGGAGCTCCCGCAACGGCAACTTAGTCCCGCTGGAATCGTGGGGTTTAAATGACCCGGAGCCGGGCCTAACATCGCCCCGCGCGGCTTAAACTGCCGCGGGACTTACCATCGCCCGTGGGGACTTTAACATTGGGAGCCCCAGTCGCCTCGATGCTGTAGCTGGACTGCTGGACCGCGAGAGAAGAACAAAGGGAAGAGATAAGACTTTTGCCCTCCATCACAGTGAGGAGGTGTTGGAGATTCACTGTGATGGACGTTTGTGTTAAGTGTGGGTCTTGGGTTTTTTTGTAATGTGAGACTATGGAAAATGCAATCGCGTCCAAACCACAATAAAAGGCATTCTATTCTATTCTATTCTATTTAAAACTGGATAATGAAGTGTTCAGTAAACCTCTTCCTCTTTCTGCAGGAATTTGGGAAGTTCTTCGTCCAGAAGCACAAGAGGAACGTGTCAATTGCCACGCGCATGGAGTTTGTCAATGGCTGGTACGTGCTCCTGATAGTCAGCGACGTCTTCACCTTCCTGGGCACGGTCATGAAGATAGGGATTGAGTCCAAGGTACGTGACGTTGTGCCACTTCACACTGCAGGTTACTGATCTCCTGTTTGCGTTCAGTGTGGCAAAGACTGTCGACAAAACCCCGCTCAGAGATTTGGATTCTGAGGAAGAAGTCGTTCGTGTGTCCACCCCCCCCCCCCCCCCGGGACTGAAGATAGACACAACATGCCCCTATCCCACGATGCGAGTTTACCCACGAGCTCTCCCGAGTTTTAAAAAAGACCTCAAACTCGTGGTAAGTGCGTAGCGGGCACGTCGGAGCTCGTGGATGTCTCGTAGCGGCTCGTAATGCTAACGGCAGGTACTCGGAGAAACACGGTAACTCGTGAAGTTTTTATAACACTGTGAAAAATGTCCAAGAGTTAAAAAAAATACTCGTAATGAAGTACCACGGGTTTGATTTTTTTTTAACTCGGGAGAGCTCTTGGGTAAACTCGCATCGTGGGACAGGGGCTTAACTCAGCAGGAGAGGCAGCATCTCTGGAGAGAAGGAGTGGGTGACGTTTTGGGTCGAGACCAGTCTGAAGAAGGGTCGTCTCCAGAGATGCTGCCTGTCACGCTGAGTTCCTCCAGCTTTTTGCGTCTATCTTCGGTTTAAACCAGCATCTGCAGTTCCTGTCCATTTCCCCTGGGAATGAGTTCTTTAAGAGTCTTTTTCAGTGAAAGGAGAGCAGTGTGTGTCCTCGATTAGGATCAGATCTACGGGTGTCGGTGCAAAGGACATGACCAGTACCTGAGAGGTTAATATGGCGCCAAAACCTGGTGCCGATTGGAATGCAATGGACTACGTCTGTACTCCTTACTAAATCAGGGATCGTGCTTGGGCATGGCAATACTTCACTGAACTGCAAAAAAAAAAAAAAAACACTGTCCGTTTGCAGATGACAATAAAAGCACCATTGGGTCATAAGTGATAGGAGCAGAATTAGGCCATTCGGCCCATCAAGCCTACTCCCCCATTGAATCATGGCTGATCTATCTCTCCCTCCTCCCCCCATTCTCCTGCCTTCTCCCCACAACCTCTGACACCCATACTAATCAAGAATCTATCTATTTCTGCCTTAAAAATATCCATTGACTTGATCTCCTCAGCCACCCATAACCTTGTTACCTCATGGATTTTTATTGTCACCTGCAAACACACAGTGACATTTTTTTATTTTTCAATACGGTTCAGTAGAGTGTCTATTGTGCTGAAGCAAAGCAAGAATTTAATTGTCCTACCTGGGACACATGACAATAAACTCTCTTGAATCTCTTCAATCTCGAGTATTGCCATGGCAAGCACGATCCCCGATTTAGTAAAGTGTACAGAGGTAGTTACAGAGATCACATGCAAGGGGTGCCATGTTTTGACGCCATTTTCAAAGTCCAGTCTGCGCTCGAGGTCTTGTGAGCGGGGCCCGATTCAGGCGAGCCCCAGGCTGCTGCAGGGCCTCCAGCCGTCGCTGCCTTTGGATGATTGGATCATCCGGCGAACTGACGTCCCTGTTCTCACCTGCCCACCTTTGTGCCCCGTAGCGCCTCCCGCAGCCTACCTCAAGGGCGCGGAAGGCCAGACCCTGATCCCTCTCCTGCCGTTCTTGCTTCTCGCGTCTGTCCGAACCAACTTGGTTTTGGAACAGCTCTGCCCAAGATCGCAAGGAATCGCAGGGAGTTGTAGATGTAGTGCGGCTTAGGTTCACTCCCGGGATGGCGGGACTGTCATATGCTGAGAGAATGGAGTGGCTGGGCTCGTATACTCTGGAGTTTAGAAGGATGAGAGGGGATCTTGTTGAAACATATAAGATTATTCAGGGTTTGGAAACGTGCTCCCGATGTTGGGGGAGTCCAGAACCAGGGGCCACAGTTTAAGAATAAGGGGTAAGCCATTTAGAACGGAGATGAGGAAACACTTTTTCACACAGAGAGTTGTGAGTCTGTGGAATTCTCTGCCTCAGAGGGCGGTGGAGGCCGGTTCTCTGGATGCTCTCAAGAGAGAGTTAGATAGGGCTCTTAAAGATAGCGGAGTCATGGGGATATGGGGAGAAGGCAGGAACGGGGTACTGATTGGGGATGACCAGCCATTATCACATTGAATGGCGGTGCTGGCTCGAAGGGCCGAACGGCCTACTCCTGCACCGATTGTCTATTGTAACCCAGTCCATCGCACAGACCAGACTCCGCACCATTGACTCCATCTGCAACACATGATGCCTTGGAAAAGCAGTCCATATAATCAGAGGCTTGTCCCACCCCGGTTGAAAGCTTGAAAGCGCGCACCACTCAGGAACGGCTTCTTCCCCTCTGTTATCAGGCTTCTGAACGGTCCTTCCATAAGCCTGGTACTGTCCCATTCACCTCTACCCCATTGCGGACATTGGACTTTGCCTGTGGAACTGATGCGCTACGATGCTGAGAACTATATTCTGCACTCTGTACCTTCCCCTTTGCTCTACCTACAGTACTTGAGTTTAATGGATGTATTTTTGTATATTATAATCTGATGTTTGGATAATCATAATGATCATAATCATGCTTTATTAGCCAAGTAAGTTTTGTAACATGCGAGGAATTTGACTTTGCCACACAGTCACACCAATAAAAGGCAACAAAACACACAAAGTACATCTTAACATAATATCAATCCAGCAACATCATACCCGAGTCCAAGAGTGCAACGATTGTAGTATAAATATATAGATTTCCGCTTACACCGTTAAGGGCCTGTCCCACTTTCACGACCTAATTCACGACCTTTTTTTACTCATGGACATTTTTCATCAGGCTGGAAAATCGCCCCGACCTACTTGGTGCTACGAGTACCTACGACTAGCATCACGGCCTGCTATGACCTACCTACGACCTCGTGACGACCATGCTGCGAGTACGAGTCAAGGGCTAACTCGGCAGAGGTCGTGAATTAGGTCGTGAAAGTGGGACAGGCCCTTTAGGCCAAGTTAGGAATGGACTGAATTGTAAAGATTAAAAATTGTGAGCCAGTTTAAAAAAAATGTTTCACTCTTCTCCCCTCCCCCCCCCCCCCCCCCCATCTAATCTCATCTACCTTGTGTTAATCCAACCCCTCTGGCTTGTTTTTCAGAATTTTGCATCCTATGACCTGTGCAGTATTCTACTGGGAACCTCAACTTTGTTAGTCTGGGTTGGAGTGATTCGCTATTTAAGTTTCTTTCAGAAATACAACGTAAGTAAGTAATGTGAAATCCATGATCACATCAGCCGTGATCACATTAAATGGCGGTGCTGGCTCAAAGGGCCGAATGGCACCTATTGTCTATTGTCTATTGAAATGAAGCCTCACCCTCCACTTCTACAGAAGCCTACAGATTAGACCTGAAGACAATTAGGTCAACACCATTTTGTAACTTTAGTTGCTAAAGCTTCTGCTGTTTAATTAATCCTTGGCTTATAGAGGTGTCTTTTGGAGATCTTATAGAGGTGTGCACAATCCAGAGAGGAATAGATCGGATAGATGCACAGGGCCTTTTACCCAGAGTAGGGGAATCGAGGACCAGAGGACATAGGTTCAAGGTGAAGGGGAAAAGATTTCATAGGAATGTGAGGGGTAACTTTTTCACACAGTGGGTGGTGGGTGTATGGAACGAGCTGCCAGAGGAGGTAGTTGAGGCTGGGACTCTCCCAACGTTTAAGAAGCAGTTGGACAGGTACATGGATGGGACGGGACTGGAGGGAACAGGGGAGACAAGACTTTGCCTTCCATCACAGTGAGGAGGTGTTTGGAGATTCACTGTGATGGATATTTGTGTTAATTGTGTCTTGGTTTTTTTTTTCTTGTTTGTATGACTGCAGAAATGTAATCTCGTTTGAACTTGGGTTCAAATGACATAATAAAATATCTTGTACCTTGGGATATGGACCAAGCGCAGGCAAGTGGGACGAGTGTCGCTGGGACATGTTGGCCGGTGTGGGCAGGTTGGGCCAAAGGGCCTGTCTCCACACTGCATCACTCTATGACCGTGGCTGAGCTTTGTCACGACTGCATTCACCTGTCCGATTTAGTCTTGAAACCCTGATTGATGTCCCCATCTGCCTCTCTCCCTCCCTCTCCCCCCTCCCGAAGGCTTAATGGTGTATTGGAGATGAGTTAAATCCACCACCACACTTTGTGTGAAAGAAGTGGTTCCTATTCCTGCCTCCAAACCATGTAGACTCATTCTGATGTTCCTTCTTGTCCTAATCTTACTGAATGGACTAAATTGATTCGATCTATAAATCCTTCAATCAGCCTAAAGTCGACTAAATCACCCGTTACTCTTTGGAGATCCCAGCCATCTCCACCCGCACATATGTCCCTGAAAGCTATCCTTGCATTCAACCTTGTTTTCCCTGGTCCGGGGAGAAGGCAGTTGAATGGGGTTAGAAACATCGAAGCGTAGAAAATAGGTGCTGGAGTCGGCCATTCGGCCCTTCGAGCCAGCACCGCCATCCAATATGATCGTGGCTGATCATCGAAAATCAGTAGGTAGACACAAAATGCTGGAGTAACTCAGCGGGACAGGCAGCATCTATGGAGGGAAGGAATTGGCGACGTTTCGGGTCGAGACCCTTCTTCAGTCTGAAACGTCGCCCATTCCTTCTCTCCACAGATGCTCCCTGTCCCGCTGAGTTACTCCAGCATTTTGTGTCTCCCTTCGATTCCAGCTAGCATCTGCAGTTCTTTCTGACACAATTTATCCAAAATCACTACCCCAAATCCTGCTTTCTCCCCATATTTGAGAGGGGAAGATGGATCAGCCATGACTGAACGGCGGAGTAGACTCTGCCTAATGGTCTAATTCTGTTCCAGTGACTGATGAACCTCTGTGAAACTCTGGTGAATTATCACATGTATCCATTTGTGGGTGGGTGATTGAGTGTGTGTGTTTACACGGCAGCCTCCGACCTCGGTCATTAATGGGCACTCCCTTCATTACAGATCCTCATCGTAACTCTCCGCGCCGCTTTCCCGAATGTGATCCGCTTCTGCTGCTGCGTTGCTGTCATCTACATGGGTTACTGCTTCTGCGGGTGGATCGTGCTGGGGCCTTATCACGACAAGGTACGTTGGGGCCACCTTGGCTCCCAGAGTAGTTGAGTGGAAGAAGTGGAGACTGAGCTGCTGTTGGAGCTGTGGGGCGGCACGGTGGCGCAGCGGTAGGGTTGCTGCCTCACAGCGCCCGAGACCCGGCTTCCGTCCTGACCACGGGTGCCGTCTGTACGGAGTTTGTACCTGAGTTTGTACGGAGTTTGCCGCAGTTAGGAGTAATTGTATACTCTTGTAAGCTTGTACACTCTGGAGTTTAGAAGGATGAGAGGGGATCTTATTGAAACATATAAGATTATTAAGGGTTTGGACACGCTAGAGGCAGGAAACATGTTCCCGATGTTAGGGGAGCCCAGAACCAGGGGCACACAATTTTCTCAATTCTGTTAACCCTTGCTGTCTCCTCCCCTTCCCACCTCTCCCTCAGCCCTCGGTCCCTGGCATTCCCTCTCTCTCTATCTCCCTCCCCCACCCTAGTCGCACTAGCTTCTCATTTTTCACACCACAAACAGCTTACAATGGCTTGTTCCCTTTATCATCGATACTTTTTTGCATATCTTTCATTCATTGTTCTTTATCTCTCCACATCACCGTCTATATCTCTCGTTTCCCTGATCCCTGACCAGTCTGAAGAAGGGTCTCGACCCGAAACGTCGCCTATCTCCTTCGCTCCTTAGATGCTGCTGCACCCACTGAGTTTCTTCAGCTTTTTGTGTAACCCTCGATTCTCCAGCATCTGCAGTTCCTTCTTTAACGCCACAGTTTAAGAATAAGGAGTAAGCCATTTAGAATGGAGACGAGGAAACACTTTTCCTCACAGAGAGTGGTGAGTCTGTGGAATTCTCTGCCTCAGAGGGCGGTGGAGGCAGCTTCTCTGGATGCTTTCAAGAGAGAGCTAGATAGGGCTCTTAAAGATAGCGGGGTCAGGGGCTATGGGGAAAAGGCAGGAACGGGGTACTGATTGGGGATGCTCCATTCTCTCAGCATATGACAGTCCCGCCATCCCAGGAATTAACCTTGTAAACCTACGCTGCACTCCCTCAATAGCAAGAATGTCCTTCCTCAAATTTGGGGACCAATACCGCACACAATACTCCAGATGTGGTCTCACTAAGGCACTGTACCACTGCAGAAGGACCTCTTTGCTCCTATATTCGATTCCTCTTGTTATAAAGGCCAACATGCCATTCACTGCCTGCTGTACCTGCATGTTTACTTTGCATCTTGCATGGGCTAGTAGATGAATAGTGGGTGTGTTACCGCCCACTCGCCGGAGGCAGGGGTCTGGTAAACGGGACAGAACTTAGAACAGTAACGGCGCAGGAACAGGCCCTTCGGCCCACAATGTCTGTGCAAATAGGATGCCAAGACCAACCTGTAGGATCTACTGAATCCCACGACAGAAAACAAAGAGCTGAGCCATTCAGCCCATCACAACACTTAGCTGAGCCAGACTATGGTATATAGACACACTGATCTGTTCTGTATTACGCCTACAATACTCTGTTGTGCTGCAGTAAGCAAGAATTTCATTGTCCTATCTGGACAATAAACATGACAATAAACTCTCTTGACTTGACTTAAGACATCTTGTGTCACGTTTATTCCAGAAGCCCCTTTTACCTACATTCTCGCTAATCATAACCCGTGTGCAGATAAGACCAATTAGTGTGTCTGACCTTGGAATTGTTATTGAGCTCTGGTGGCTGGGCCTTGTTGTGAGGCTGCTGAGTCTGTATGCAAAACCAACATGGGCGTGAAGGTGCCACACACTCCTATCGTAGCCGGGTGGCTCAGTGGTGCAGCAGTAGAGTTGCTGCCTTACAACACCGGACACCCGGGTTCAATCCTTACCTCAGTACGGGAGTAATACGTCTACGGAGTTTGTAGGTTCTCCCTGTGACCGCGTGGTTTTCTCCGGGTGCTCTGGTTTCCTCCTACATTCCAAAGCCGTGCAGGTTTGTAGGTTAATCGGCTTCTGAAAATTGCCCCTAACGTGTAGGATAGGGCTATTGTACAAGTAGACACAAAATGCTGGAGTAGCTCAGCGGGACAGGCAGCATCTCTGGAGAGAAGGAATGGGTGACGTTTCGGGTCGAGACCCTTCTTCAGACTGATGTACAGGTGATCAGCGGTCGGCATGGACTTGGTGGGCTGAACGGCCTATTTCCTTGCTGTCTCTAAAACTAACAGAGTTGTGAATTTATGGAATTCCCTGCCACAGAGGGCAGTGGAGGCCAAGTCACTGGATGGATTCAAGAGAGAGTTAGATAGAGCTCTAGGGGCTGGTGGAATCAAGGGATATGGGGAGAAGGCAGGCACGGGTTATTGATAGGGGACGATCAGCCATGATCACAATGAACGGCGGTGCTGGCTCGAAGGGCCGAATGGCCTCCTCCTGCACCTATTTTCTTTTTTTTTATATAGTTAACTTTTATTAGAGGCATGTACATGTCCTAGTCCAAACCATTACAAACTTTGTTAAACGGTTACATATTAAATATTCAGGATTCCAAGGACTCCACTACCAATGTAGCAGGCAGGAGTCTACATTTATCAGTTACATATTAACATTGACTCTTATTATTTTTTTTTAATAGATAGAAAAAATAAACAAAAAGAAAAAAAAACTTAGAAACATAAAATAAACTATCCATAATACAACTTAGGAGATAGGTCCGTAGGTAAGAAAACAAAACTATTCGTCTAGTCCTGGGTTCAAGCTTCCGTCGAGCCTCAGCGCTGGCCCATTCTACCCCTTCAAATAATCTATGAATGGGGACCATATTCTAATAAATAATTTTGGTTTGTCAATTAAGACAAATCTAATTTTTTCCAGATTTAAGGTCTCCGACATCTCCATAATCCACATTTTAATTATAGGGGATGCAGGATTTTTCCAAAACGTTAATATTTGTTTTTTCCCAGTTATTATACTATAATCCAGGAGATTTCTTTGGTTTATTGTCAGTTTTAGGTATTGTTCAGATATGCCCAATATTATTAATTTAGGATCGGGATCCTGTTGAATATTAACCACTACGGAAATAATTTTAAAAATATCCACCCAAAATGTTTTAATTTTTATGCAAGTTACAAAGGTATGGGTTAAATTAGCCTCAGAGTATTGACATTTATCGCAGATAGGAGAGATATTAGGAAAAATTCTATTTAATTTTGTTTTAGAATAATGCAATCTGTGTAATATTTTAAATTATATTAAAGAATGTCTGGCGTTTAATGAACTGATGTATATGTGTAGACTTTCATCCCAAATATCTTTCGTTATGGGTTGAACTAATTCATTTTCCCATGCTTGTCTATATGATTGTGTCGACGGATTCTCGCTATCTAACAGAGTATTATAAATATATGATATTAATTTGACTGTGTTGGGATGTTTATTCAAACATTCATCTAGAATCTCTGTGTCTCTGTTTCTATGTTTCTAAACTATTCCTCCATTTCCTGCATATCCATATGCCTGTCTGAAAGATAGTCTGAAGAAGGGTCTCGACCCGAAATGTCACCCATTCCTCCTATCCAAAGATGCTGCCTGTCCCACTGAGTTGCTCCACCATTTTGTGTCTATCTTTGGTTTAAACCAGCATCTGCAGTTCCTTGCTATTTATGCCTATCTGAAAGTCTCTTAAGTAAATCTCTTTGTTGCCTTGCAGTTCCGAACGCTCTCGATGGTCTCAGAGTGTTTGTTCTCGCTCATCAACGGGGACGACATGTTTGTGACGTTCGCACACATGCGGCAGAAAAGTACCATGGTTTGGTTGTTCAGCCAGGTCTACCTGTACAGCTTCATCAGTCTGTTCATCTACATGGTCCTCAGCCTCTTCATCGCCCTCATCACTGGCTCCTATGAAGCCGTCAAGGTTAGTAGCTGCACGTTTAGTTTCGTTTAGTTTAGCGAGACAGCGCGGAAACAGGCCCTTCAGCCCACCGAGTCCGTGCCGACCAGCGATCCCCTCACATTAACACTACCCCTCACACACTGGGGACATGGAAACATAGACATAGAAACATAGAAAGTAGGTGCAGGAGTAGGCCATTCGGCCCTTCGAGCCTGCACCGCTATTCAATATGATCATGGCTGATCATCCAACTCAGTATCCCTTACCTGTCTTCTCCATACCCCCTGATCCCTTTAGCCACAAGGACCACATCTAACTCCCTCTTAAACATAGCCAACGAACTGGCCTCAACTACCTTCTGTGGCAGGGAATTCCACAGATTCACCACTCTCTGTGTGAAAAATGTTTTTCTCATCCCGGTCCTAAACTATTTCCCCCTTATCCTTAAACTGTGACCCCTTGTTCTGGATTTCCCCAACATCGGGAACAATCTTCCTGCATCTAGCCTGTCCAACCCCGTAAGGATTTTGTAAGTTTCTATAAGATCCCCCCTCAATCTTCTAAATTCTAGCGAGTACAAGCCGAGTCTATCCAGTCTTTCTTCATATGAAAGTCCTGCCATCCCAGGAATCAGTCTGGTGAACCTTCTCTGTACTCCCTCTATGGCAAGAATGTCTTTCCTCAGATTTGGAGACCAAAACTGTACGCAATACTCCAGGTGTGGTCTCACCAAGACCCTGTACAACTGCAGTAGAACCTCCCTGCTCCTATACTCAAATCCTTTTGCTATGAATGCTAACATACTATTCGCTTTCTTTTACACTTTACAATTTACACTTATACCAAGTGTACAAAACCAAGCCAATTAACCAACAAACCTGCACGTCTTTGTAGTGTGGGAGGAAACCGAGGATCTCGGGACAACCCACGCAGGTACAAACTCAGTACAGACCGCACCTTTAGTCAGGATGGAACCCGGGTCTCCGGCGCTGCAAGGGGCCTGTAAAGGGCCTGTCCCACTTTCACGACCTAATTCACGACCTTTTTTTACTCGTGGACATTTTTCATCAGGCTAGAAAAACGCCCCGGCCTACTTGATGCCACGAGTACCTACGACTAGCATCACGGCCTGCTACAACCTACCTACGACCTCGTGACGACCATGCTGCGAGTACGAGTCAAGGGCAAACTCGGCAGAGGTCGTGAATTAGGCCGTGAAAGTGGGACAGGCCCTTCTGGCAGCAAATCTACCACCGTGCCCCCCTCTATGAGGACATGGCGTTAAATTTGGCGGGCGGCTCAAGCCTTCAAGGTGAAGTGGGAGGAAGGAGAGTGGATGGAAGAACAGGTAACATTGGACCAGGCCCAGTCTGCGCAGAGATAATATGCAGAAAGGGAATTCCTGAATTCCCAATTACCACTAGACTCAGGCCTGAGTGTTGCCTCAGTCAAGGGTTATGGGGAAAAGGCGGGAAAATGGGATTAGGAGGCAGAGATCAGCCATGGTTGAATGTGTAGGAAGGAACAGCAGATGCTGGCTTAAACCGAAGATAGACACAAAATGCTGGAGTAACTCAGCGGGACAGGCAGCATCTCTGGAGAGAAGGAATGGGTGACGTTTCGGCTCGACACCCTTCTTCATGATTAAATGGCAGAGTAGACTCGATGGGCCGAACGGCCTAATTCTACTCCTATAACTTGTGAACCTGTGAGTTGAACATCGGAGAGCAAACATCCTCTCTTCTCAGGACACGGTGCTGGAGTAACAGATGCTGCCTAACCCGCTGAATTACTCCAGCACTTTGTGTCCTTTAGTGCATTAGCCAGCACCTGCAGTTCTTTGCCTCCACTTCCTCTCTTCTGGCGTTGTGACAGAAGTCATGTGTTTGACAATACAATGGGTCGTCTACGCCCAGTCTGCCTTGGCCTACGCAATTTACCGGTTGTCAAACATTTTAACTCCCCTTCCAGCTCTGACCTTTCTGTCCTGGGCCTCCTCCACTGTCAGAGTGAGGCCACATGCAAATTGGAGGGACAGCACCTCATATTTTGCTTGGGCAGCTTACACCCCAGCGGCATGAACATTGACCTCTAACTTCAAGTAACCTCTGCATCCCCTCTCTCTGTATCCCTCACCCACCCTAGTCATCCTGCTCGTCCCACTGTTAGCGTCCATATATCCCTTCATTATCACCTCTTTCACAGCCAACAATGGACCATTGTGGGCTCCACCTTTCCTTGGTCATTGGCGCCGGCCCTTTCTATACTTTGTAACTTTTCATACCTCTAGCTTCCCTCTCCCCCGACTCTCAGTCTGAAGAAGGATTTCAACCCGAAATGTCACCCATAACATCTCTCCAGAGATGCTGCCTGACCCGCTGAGTTACTCCTTCTCGTGGCACAATGGTAGATTGGCTGCCCAACAGCGCCAGAGACCCGGGTTCGATCCTGACTACAGGTGCTTGTCTGTGAGGAGTTTGTACGTTCTCCCCGTGACCTGTGTGGGTTTTCTCCAGGAGCTCAGGTTTCCTCCCACACTCCAAAGACGTGCAGGTTTGTAGGTTAATCGGCTTGGTATAATTGTGTAGGATAGTGTTTTGTGTGTGCGGGGAACGCTGGTCAGCGTGGACTTGGGCCAACGGGGCTTGTTTCCGCGCTGTATGTCTGAACTAAACTAAATTCCCCTTGTGACTAACTGGGTGAACTGGTATGGGTGGCTATTTTACTCCAACCACACGGGGGTGCTGTTGTATCAAATGTGATCGATCGCTGGCTAATGTGCTTCAACAAGCTTCCCCTTTGTCATTCTCGCCCTCGGCCCAAACGTCATCTTGAGACTAAAGCCCCTGTCCCAATTGCGTGTCCTTGGCACGCTAATTAGGCGTGACGGTCCCGCGAAGGTCGCGCGCGGCTTAATGCGCCCGCACGTGACGTAATTTGAAGATCGACACAAAACTGGAGTAACTCAGCGGGACGGGCAGCATCTCTAGAGAGAAGCAATGGGTGATGTTTCGCGTCGAGACCCTTCTTCAGTCTGAAAGAAGGGTCTTGACCCGAAACGTCATCCACTCCTTCTCTCCAGAGATGCTGCCGGTCCCGCTGAGTTACTCCGGCATTTTGTGTCCATCTTCAATTTTCTTGGCCCCGCTCTGGGAGTATCCCAGTGGGGGCGGATCCGGACCGCAACGGCCGTGAGCCTCAGGCCGAGTTCGGCGATCGTTTGCCTGCTTCTGCTGCTGTTGGAGGTGAGACGTTGCGTCGCGCCAGGGTCCTGGGCCTGTCCCACTTTGGCCGTCAGTTACGCGACAGGCCGTTGGCGTGCGGAGATTTCGTTCGCTGTGACATTTTGGACACCACACAATATTGCGCACAACTCCATACCCCTCCGCGCTTCACAGTGGGACCTGCCCCGCGATGCCTGTGCGCCTCAACACGACCACTGGACACATAAGTGGGACAGGGTCTTAAAGCATTCACTCCATCTGTACAAATGATCAGCTTCAATGAGTTTTAGTAGATTTTAGACACAGAAAGCTGGAGTAACTCAGCGGGACAGGTTGCATCTCTGGAGAAAAATAATAGGTGACGTTTCGGGTCGAGACCCTTCTTCAGACCTGAAACGTCACCTATTCCGTCTCTCCAGAGATGCTGTCCGATCCGCTGAGTTACTCCAGGTTTTAGTGATGTGTTGGTGTCTCCATCTGACATGTAGCCAGTGAACCAGTGTGATTATTATCTTTGTTATTGCTGTGTTTCAGCACCACGGGATCAGTGGGGTCCATCCCATAGAGCTGCGTGAGTTCATCGCGGAGTGCATGGATGCTCCCAACTCTGGCAAGTACCGCGAGGTGGAGAGCTCGGTCTGCTCCTTGTTCTGCTGCTGCGACAGGTGAGGAGGGAGCGGGGGGGGGGAGGGGCTATGTCTGTGGGGGGGGGGGGGGCACTGTGCCTGTGTGGGGGGGCTGCTGTGCCTGTGTGGGGGGGCTGCTGTGCCTGTGTGTGGGGGGGGCTGCTGTGTCTGTGTGTGGGGGGGCTGCTGTGTCTGTGTGTGGGGGGGCTGCTGTGCCTGTGTGTGGGGGGGCTGCTGTGCCTGTGTGTGGGGGGCGCTGCTGTGCATGTGTAGGGGGGGGCGCTATGTCTGTGTGGGGGGGCTGCTGTGTCTGTGTGGGGGGGGGGGGCTGCTGTGTCTGTGTGGGGGGGCTGCTGTGTCTGTGGGGGGGGGGCTCGAGGGGGCACTGCGTTGCGGGGGACACCGTGGCTCTGGAGGGCGCTGTGTTGTGGCCTTGCTCTGGCAGTGGAGGAGGCCCAGGACAGAAAGGGCACCATGGGAAAAGAAGGGGCGTTAAATGGTTAGCGATTGGGCTTGAGTGAGCTTTTGCCTGCCAGACCCACCCAGTCCCGGATACCGGCCTGCAAAGTCGGCCTCGGAAGTCGGCTATGGGAACGAATCTGCAGGCTCCGGTTGGGCCAGAGTTCCCTAGCCTCGGCATCAGGGAGCAAATTCGACCGGCCGATCGCTGTGGAAGTCCCGATGAGGACGAGATCAAGCGGCCTAGGCAGTATATTTTCGAGGGTACTTCCAGTGGGGCATTGAAAGTGCTTGCAATTCCGTCCGGATTAAAGGATGTGCCGGACCACCAGTTGTTGGATAATCGGTGGTGGACCACCACCACAGAGGTCCCAGCTCGGATTCCTGTGGAACTCTGAGTTTGATAGCAGCTCTAACTAGTTTAGTTGGTAATTTGTACTATGTTGGTATTAATGCAACAAAATCTAATTGCAATCTGTCTCCCCTGCAGAATGACCACATATGAGGAGACGCTCTTGGTGAACTGACCCACTAGAGGAAGCTGCTCGGGATTCCAGCTGCCTGGGTGCGTCCCACACTAAATCCTCCGGGGAACCTCCAGACATTGGCAAGGCCTTGTCCTGAGGACCTTGAGGTGATACCGGGAGCAACTCAGTACAACTGTTCCAAGGAGACTTCTATATTTGCTTTTATCATTGACGCCACACTAAATGATCAGCGGCGTGTCCAATATATTTATTGCACAGAGGAATGCTGCCGGAGTGCAGGTTTCCATGTATGTCGATTTGAAGGGAACATTTCTTCAGTGTTCGTGATCTTAACGGCTGTTCGTGATCTTAACATTTAGAATTGGAGGCCTTGCGATCTCCCCTGGACCTTTCCACTGCCTCTCCATATCCCCCCAGCGTAGGAAACAGAATGATGGCCCACTCTCTTAATAGTTGAAGAGATTAGATCCACAACTAAATACTAAGGTCCACCACCGTCCCACAGTCTCAGATAAATACACATTGCCAATACTTTTATTTCAGATTGTCAGCAGATTATAATTTCAGGTACAGGTCCACCGCTGATTTTACGTTACGCTTGGTTCCAGAGCCATTCCGGATTCTCCGTTTGGCCGGACCAACGGAGGTCACGGCTTCCGAGAGGAGTCCATCGGTACCGGAGCGGCCCTCCGAGGAGCCGAGATACTGGCCCGCAAAGTTGGCTATGGGAACGGATCTGCCGGCTCCGGAGCCGGAGTTCCAGAACCCGCTGATCGGCCGTGGAAGTCCCAATGAGGTTGAGATCGGCCGCCTCAGCCAGCCTCAGTGCCACATTTTCCAGGGGGACTTCAGGGGCGTATTACAAGCACACTCTGGTAATTTTGCTCACATTAAAGGAGATGCTGGAACACCGGTTGCCGAAAAATCGATGGTGGACCTGGCGTTCAGTGATGTTCTCATCCACTGGAGAAGAACCGTTCTCCGTGCGTTTCCTGTGCTGGGTGATCTACTTTTAGCTGCTCTAGTGAACAAATTAGAAAATAGTAGGGAATAAAACTGGAAGCACGATAGGTGTCTAGCTTTGAGACCTTTAGCATTAGCCGGCTCGACTGTTCATTTAGATTCTGGCTAGGAGTCTGGACTCTGTTAAGCTTCACCTATCTATGTTCTCCAGAGATGCTGCCTGACCCACTGAGCTACTCCAGCACTTTGAATTCAAATTGAACTTAAGGCTGCTTTTTTGCCTGTTGATTTTTTCCTCCCACCAGTGTTTGATCAAGTTTAATTGCTGAGTGGACCATCCCGCCGTTTTAATCGGTAAACAGCCTGTACAGGTTACTTGCAGAAAAGCAGCCTGTTTGTGTTTTCAGGCTGTTTATTGAATCCATTCAGTCATCCAGTCAGTGAGAGATGCACTCGGACTTGTGAACTATCAAAAGGATTAATCTGCAGTAAACTGCCCACAGCCCGTTCAATGCTTTGTGGATAAAAGGTGCTGGAATGCAGATCAATTAATAATCAATTAATAATCAAGTTACATTTATCCAAAAAAAAAAATCCCCATATATATTATCTCCCTAAAGGGCCTGTTCCACTTGGCGATATTTGCCGGTGACTGTCGGCGACATATCTGGGTCGCCAAAAGATTTTGAACAGTCGCCGAAATATTTGGCAAGTGGGACAGGCCCTTAAGATAGACACAATGCTGGAGTCACTCAGCGGGTCAGGAGAAAAGGAGTAGATGATGTTTTGGATCCGAACCCTCCACTGCCTGACCCGCTGAGTTACTCCAGCATTTAGTGTCTTCCTACATATGTTATGTCCCTCTTGTGTTTTGAGGACCAATCAATTAATTTAATAAACTAACAATTAAAGTGTAAAATTAACACATATTGAAAATCTTATACATTTGCAAAAATGATCAAAATGAGTTGCTTTGATCGAAGTTTGATTGATTCCCTATCCCTATTCTCCGGAGGTGCTCCCTGACCCGCTGAGTTACTCCAGCACTGTATGTCCATCTATCACTCCCAGTCTTTGTTCCGCCCTCACTTCTCTCCCTGCTTTTCACCTCCAACTACAATCGGTCTAAAGGGTCCCGAGCCGAAACGTCACCGATCCATGTCATTCCTGCTAGACACAAAATGCTGGAGTAACTCAGCGGGACAGGCAGCATCTCTGGAGGGTGACGTTTTGGGTCGAGATCCTTCTTTATCTTCGATTTAAACCGGCATCTGCAGTTCCATCCTACACATGTTTTTCCTGCAACGTGTCCAAACTTTGTCCATCAGAAGCAAACCACCAACTTCACCTGTCACCACTGGTGTCTATGGCTGATCGTAGACCTAGATAAGCTGCTGAAGATGTTTAAGGAACTGACACCCTGAACTATTATTTTTTTTTAAACATCAGTAATCTTTTTGTAATAAAACATGATTGAAGAGCACAAAAATGCAAGTTCCGAAAATGTGTCAATCTAGTTTTTAATTTAGTATGTCAGAATAAAGTGCTGCTACAGTGTATTTTGGTTTGCATGAAGCACTCCACACCACTGCCAGCTCTCTTCAAGAAAAGGGTGAAGATAAAATGTGTGCACGCAGATATTCCTTGTCAAAGCTGCGTTGTTTTTTTTGACTTCCGACAGGTACAGTGTAGAAACAGGCCCTTAGGCCCACCGAGTCCGCACTGACCACACGCACTATCTCACACGCGCGCGCACACACACACACACACACCAATTTACAGAAGCCAATTAACCTACAACCCTGCACGTCTTTGGAGTGTGGGAGGAAACCGGGGCACCTGGAGAAAACCCACGCAGGTCACAGGGAGAACATGCAAACTCCACGTATACAGCACCCGTAGTCAGGCTGGAACCCCAGTCTCTGGCGCAGAACGCGGGAATTCTAACGCTGTGCCGCCATAACGCCTTTACATCTTTCCGCTTGCTGGGATGGTCTCCCCCTGGTCTGCTTCCTGAGATCTGCTCACACAGCCTGCTCGGCCACCTCTGGTGTTATTACCACGCCTGGGGCTGTGACTTTTGGTTCTGCAGTGATTTTTACAGAGAAGATCTTGGCCACTTAATAACATGCACCAGAGACCCGGCCTACGGGCGCTGTCTGCGGAGTTTGCACGTTCTCCCCGTGACCGCCTGGATACTCTCCGGGTGCTCCGGTTTCCTCCCACGTTCCAAAGATGTACAGGTTTGTAGGGTAATTGGCTTGTTAAAGTTGTAAATTGGCCCAAGTGTGTGTAGGATAGTGTATGGGGTGATCGCTGGTTTGGTGCAGACTCGGTGGGCCAAAGAGTCTGTTTCTGTGCTGTATCTCTAAACTAGAATGTTTTTTATCCGATCAAAAGATCTCCAGAATTAGGCCATTCAGCCCATTGAGTCTACTTTGCCATTCCATCATGACTGATCTATTTTTCCCTCTCATCCCCGTTCCCCTGCTTTCTCCCTGTAATATTTGACACCCGTACTAATCAAGAACCTTATCAACCTCTGCTTTTTAAAAATACCCAATGACTTGGTCTCCGCAGCCGTCTGTGGCAATTAATTCCACAGATTCGCAACCCTCTGGCTAAAGAAATTCCACCTCATCTCTTTGCTAAGTCCTTTTTATGCCTTTGAGCCCTAGCCTCTAATTCTAGTTCTGGTTCTGGACTCTCCACCCTAGTTGAGGATAGATTTGCAACAGAGACAACCTGGGATACCATCGGGAGTTGGTATTTGGGGTGGATTCATCATTGGTTCCAAAGCTGCTGAAAATGTGTTACATTTTTAAATAAAATTTTAATGTTTGAAAACTATATTTTAAAAATGATCGTGATTCAATCCTTCCAAATGTTTAGTCTGCTTGTACTAGTCTGGCTGCTACGTGAGTGGTAGTGGGCCTCTAACTGTGACCAGCTAAATGTAGAGGCAAGGAACTGCAGGTGCTGGTTTACACAAAGGGACACAGTGCTGGAGTAACTCAGCGGGTCAAGCAGCATCTGTCGAGCACAAAAGGACACTGGTCTGCACCTGAAATATGTTCATAGGTTCTAGAAGCAGACTTGGGCCATTTGGCCCATCAATAGACAATAGGTGCAGGAGTAGGCCATTCGACCCTTTGAGCCAGCACCGCCATTCGATGTGGTCATCCCCAATCAGTACCCCGTTCCTGCCTTCTCCCCATATCCCCTGACTCCGCTATCTTTAAGAGCCCTATCTAGCTCTCTCTCTAAAGTATCTAGAGAAGCGGCCTCCACCGCCCTCTGAGGCAGAGAATTCCACACTCACAACTGTTTTCCTCATTGCCGTTCTAAATGGCTTACCCATTATTCTTAAACTGTGGCCCCTGGTTCTGGACTCCCCCAACATCGGGGAGCATTAAGTCTACTCTACGTTCAATCATGTCTGATCTATCTCTCCCTCTCAAGTCCATTCTCCTGCCTTCTCCCCATAACCCCTGACACCCTTACGCCACCTTTCCACGTTCTCCAGAGATGCTGCCCGGCTCGCTGATTTCCCCCAGCGCTCTGTGTCGCTTTGTGGCTGGCTGAAGTCGGCAGGATGTGGGGGGGGTTGTGGTCAGAGATAAGATCATGAGAGGAATAGATCGGGTAGACGCACAGTCTCTTGCCCAGAGTGGGGGAATCGAGGACCAGAGGACATAGGTTCAAGGCGAGGGGTAAAAGATTGAATAGGAATCCGAAGGGTAACGTTTTCACACAAAGTGTGGTGGGTGTATGGAACAAGCTGCTAGAGGAGGTAGTTGCAGCTGGGACTATCCCAATGTTTCGGGCCGAAACCCTTCTTCAGAGGCCCGAAACGTTGCCTATTTCCTTCGCTCCAAAGATGCTGCTGCACCCGCTGAGTTTCTCCAGCGCTTTTGTCTACCTTCGATTTTCCAGCATCTGCAGTTCCTTCTTAAACAGGTACATGGATTGGACAGGTTTGGAGGTATCTGGGCCAAACGCAGGCAGGTGGGACGAGTGTAGCTGGGACGTGTTGGCCGGTGTGGGCAAGTTGGGCCTGTTTCCACACTGTATCACTCTATGAGAGAGGGAACCAAGTGTCATCAATAGTGTAAAATTCATCTGCGAGCCATGTGGTGGTGTTGTGGCACTTTGGTAATGTCAGCTTGGGTCTTCTGTCTGTGCCTTGTGCCCGGCAGCCTCTCCTCCCATGCCCCCTCCGTGAAGGCCAATGTCCACTGCTTTCCCTATTTTCCCGTGTCACGGTCCTTGGCGAAGATGCGGCCCAAAGTGATGGCGACAAAATGGAGCACGCTGCATATCCGCCGTGTGAAATAAAAGTGCGTTGTACATTCTGAGGCACTGGTGACGTGGCTGTGCAGAGACAGGCAGGTTAAAGTTAGAGTTGCTGCCTCACAGCGTCAGAGACCCGGATTCCATCCTGTCTACGGGTGCCGTCTGTACGCAGTTTGTAATTTCTCCCCGTGACTGCGTGGGTTTGCTCCGGGTGCTCCGGTTTCCTCCCAAGATGTACACATTTGTAGGCCAATTGGCTTCTGCATATTGTCCCTGGTGTGTGAGATAGAACTAGTGTCCGGGCCATCGCTGGCCGGCGCGGCCTCGATGGGCCGAAGGGCGTGTTTCTATGCTCCATCTCTAAACTAAACTGAACTAAGCCAGAAGGTAGTCTGACCCAAGACGTTCTCCAGAGACGCTACCTGACCCGCTGAGTTGCTCCAGCACTTTGTGTCGAAACTAAATCAGCCTCGGGTGTGACTTGTCTCGTGGGGTGAAAACAAGAGTCCAATCCCCACCCCGAGCTCTGGTTCGGGTTTTGAGCACAGCCGTCCCCCCCTGAATGTTTCTCCGGTGCAGAGGATGTGTTTGACCCTCTCTCCCAGCGTCTGTCTGGCAACCGTGTTTGTGTGTCAGAGCGACGAATCTCATCCTCTCACCCTTCCCCTACGGATCATTCTGGAAGTTCTGGTTTCCATCTGGTGAGGCCTTCTGTTCCCCTAAGCCAACTGTTGGACCAGCTGATGGGCACAAAATGCTGGAGTAAACTCAGCGGGACAGGCAGCACCTCTGGAGAGACCCAAGGGTCTCGACCCGAAACGTCACCCATTCCTTCTCTCCAGTATTTTGAGTCTATCTTCGGTTTAAAGCAGCATCTGTAGCTCCTTCCTATTAGTCTGTAAAGGGTCTGAACCCTATCCCTTTTTCCAGCGATTCTGCCTGACCCGCTGAGTTGCTCCAGCTTTTTGTGTCTTATCTTCCTGCACAGTTGGCCCAGCTCTTCCGTTTTTAATGATACGGAGAACTAGTGCACTTTGCTGTGGACCTTGTCAGAGTCGCTTGCTAAATATGGCCATCTTTCATGGCCAGGGCCTCCATCATCCCGTTCGAGAGATCAGAAGGTCCAGGGTGGGCCTGCACGATGGCGCAGCGGTAGATTTGCTGCCTTACAGCGCCAGAGACCCGGGTTCAGAGTCGCCGCGCTTGACGCCATCTTGCAAATTCTAAGACTTTTCAGAGACTTGAATTTGCTGGCGCAGGAAGGTCATAAGGGATAGGAGTAGAGTTAGGCCATTCGGCCCATCAAGTCTGAAGCAGGGTCTCGACCCGAATGTTGTCTATCTGAAGAAGGCTCTCGACCCGAAACATCGCCTATTCCTTCTCTCCATAGATGCTGCCTCACCCGCTGAGTTTCTCCCGCAGTTTTATCTACATTCAATCATGGCTGATCTATCTCTCCCTCCTAACCCCATTCTCCTGCCTTCTCCCCCTAGCCCCTGACACCCATACTAATCAAGAATCTATCTATCTCTGCCTTTAAAATATCCACTGACTTGCTCTCCGCAGCCTTCTGTCGCAAAGAAACCCGCAGATTCACCACCCTCTGACTAAAGAAAGTTCTCCTCATCTCCTTCCTAAAAGGACGTCCTTTAACTCTGATGCTGTGACCTCTAGTCCTAGACTCTCCCACTAGTGGCAACATCCTGGAAGGTGGCGACTCTGGGCCTGCTGTTCCAGAAGAGCATCTATTGTACTCGTGTTATGTATGGTATTATTTGACTGGAACTGTACCTCTGTATATGTGAAGATAAATAACCCTTTGAGTTGTAGAATATCGAGCGGCCCATTCCAGATGGTGATGGGGAAGAATTTCTTCTATTGAAGCGTGATCGATCTTTGGAGTTCCCAATTTAATGCCTGTGGATTCACTATTGTACAGTACCAAAACAGGCCCTTCAGCCCAACTTGCCAATGCTGACCAAGATGCCTCATTTACATTCATCCCACATTAGGCCCAGATCCCTCTAAACTCTTCCTAGCCAAGTACCTGTCCAAATGTCTTCGAAATGCAGTTATAGTACCTGCCTCAACTGCATCCTCTGGAAGCTTATCCCATACGCCCACCGCCCTCTGTGTAAGGTGATAGTAGAATTAGGCCATTCGGCCCTTCAAGTCTACTCCGTCATTCAATCATGGCTGATCTATCTCTCCCTCCCAACCCCATTCTCCTGCCTTCTCCCCGTAACCTCTGACACTTGTACTAATCTTAAAAATATCCACTGACTTGGCCTCCACAGCCTTCTGTGGCGAAGAATTCCACAGATTCACCACCCTCTGACTAAAGAAATGTCTCCTAATTTCCTTCCTAAAAGAACATCCTTTAATTCTGAGGCTATGACCTCTCGTCCTAGACAATATGTAAATTAATAACAATAAATAATGTAAATTAATAATTAAAACAAGTAGTTGCCGCTCGGGTTCCTATTAAATGGTTCCCCCCTCACCTCAAACCCATGTCCTTTGGTCCTTGATTAGCCCCTGACTCTCAGTGAGAGGCTGTGTGCATTCGCTATCTGTTCCCCACCTGAGGTGGTGTCGGTGAATATGTATTTGCGGAGATCTTATTCTCTGAAGTCTTCCGTCATGGAGAAGATGGGGAGAAGGTTGTTGAAGACCAGATTGGACCAGCCATGAGCTTACTGAAGTGCGCAGTGGCCTGGCGCTGCCTGCCTTGTGCAGTCTCACGTATTTAGCTTCAGAGATACAGCGCGGAAACAGGCCCTTCGGCCCACCGGGTCCGCGCCGACCAGCGATCCCTGCATTAACACTACCCTACACCCACTAGAGAAAGTTTTTACATTTACCAATTCACCTACATGCACGTCTTTGGAGTGTGGGAGGAAACCGAAGATCACGCAGGTCACGGGGAGAACGTGCAAACTCCGTACAGACAGCACCCGTAGTCGGGATGGAACCCGGGTCTCTGGTAAAGCAGCAACTCTGCCGCTGGGCCACTGTGGCCGACCCTATTGTGACCTCGTGAGCTGGCATTGCCTCCAGTTGTAACCTGGTTGCACCCTGTCTGGGCTCGGCCCGTTCCACCTCCTGTTTTTTCAAGCAGCCACACGGGGTTGAAAAGAATTCTTGTGCGGTGAGACATTGTAAAACCAACAGACGAATTTATATTAATGATCATAATCTTTCTACAACTTGCATTCCCTGGAAGGTGCAGCACAAAAACGAGGACCTTCAGCCCACAGAGTCTGCACTGACCAGAGATCTCGCTTTAGACATTACAGTGTGGCGCAAGGCCCATTGGCCATCCAAGGCCGTGCAGACCAGAGATTAACCCAGGGGTGGGGAACCTGCATGCGGCCTTCTGGGCCATTAAGTGCGGCCTTTTGAATGAATCCCAATTTTGTAGAACAAATCCTTTTATTTTTATTAATATGTTTTTGTTCATCTATTATTATTTTAATTTTAATCTTAAAATGAACGTATTTAAAATACCAAAGCGTAAAAGAAGATTCAGCAAAATGTTTTCATTTTCGTGAGGTTAGATTTTTACAAAATAATGTACATTTTGAAGTATATCTAATTGCAAAGTTTCTTGGATGTGGCCTTGTTAGATTACAGCTAACTTAATCCGGCCTTCCAGCATGAAAAGGTTCCCCACCCCTGGATTGACCTGTACACTCGCACTATATTACACACAGGGGACAATTTGCAGAAGCCAATTAACCTACAAACCTGTACGTATTTGGAGTGTGGGGGGGGAAACGGGAGCACCCATAGAAAACCCACGTGGTCACAGGGAGAACGTACAAACTCCATACAGGCAGCACCCGTGGTCAGGATCGAACCTGGGCCTCTGGCGCTGTGAGGCAGCAACTCTACCGCTGCGTAACTGGTAGCTGCTCACACCTTCTTCTTCTTAGGCCCCCTTCGGTCATGGCTGACCATGGGTGTCTCCAGGGTTGGAGGACGCCTGTGCGTGACTTTGTTTAACGTGGGGAGACTGGTGCACAGACAGCCACCCCACGGTCCTTGACAGATCCGGGTCAGGATCCAGTGGCATGGAGTCCAAGACGACCGGAGACCCTTTTCTGCTGCAGCCTTCATCCGCCTTCCCAGCCGTTGTGACGCTCCACTAAAGTCAGCCATCGTCCTCCGCCTGTTCCACCGTTGAGGTCTTGGTTGGATTGGCTCTTTGTCAGAGACCTCCCCCTCGACCTTACCGCCATGGGTGGCCCTACCAGGAGCGTAGCTCCAGACGGTATCGCTCTCAGGATCTCAGGTCCACACAAGCCTCTCCACCACGACAAGGTGACAACCCACGGTGAATCCGTTCATGCCAGTTCTATGTCATCCCACTTACTCATCCAATCCCACATATTTTACAAAGGGCCAATCAGCCTGCATGGCCGCACATCTTTGGGATGTGGGAGGAAACTGGAGCTGGGAAAACCTGCCAGCTCCGTACAGACAGCAGCCGAGGTCAGGATGGAACCCAGGTCTCACCGTGCCGTCTTGTATCGCCAACCCTGTGGTCCACCATTGTTGAGCCCAGGGCCTCCTGACCACGGGCCTACGGCTGACACCCACCTGACGTTGAAGCTCTCGCCAGCGTGGATGAGGGAAGAGGGCGGGGATGGAACCGGGGTCTCTGGTGCCGTGAGGCCGCTGCTCTGCCAACTGCACCACTTTGCCACCCGTTGTGTCTGTTATTAATAAATGCGATATTTGTATGCTGCAAGTGTGGCGTTCTCTTCTTGCTTAACCCTGAAATAAACAGCAAATAAAGACCAGTTCTTTGTCTCCTGTGTTTAGTTTAGTTTAGTATTTTCACGCGTACAGTACCTCTCCGGGATAGACAATAGACAATAGGTGCAGAAGGAGGCCATTCGGCCCTTCGAGCCAGCACCGCCATTCAATGTGATCAAGGCTGATCATCCCCAATCAGTACCCTGTCCCTACCTTCTCCCCATATCCGCTATTTCTAAGAGCCCTATCTAGCTCTCTCTTAAAAGTATCCAGAGAACCTGCCTCCACCGCCCTCTGAGGCAGAGAATTCCATAGACTCACCACTCTTTTGTGAGAACCGATCTCCGGTTTCCTCCCACATCCCAAAGACGTGCAAGTTGGGAGGTTAATTGGCTTCTGTAAATTGCGTCCATTTCAGTTTATTGTCACATGGACCGAGGGAGAGTGAAAGGCTGGCTGCGTTTGAGTGCTGGCCTGTCAGTGGAAAGCCTAGACATGATGGCAGTGAATCCGTCCACTGTGTTAGTTCGCTCGCTCCCTCGCCCGCTCACTGTTGGCTTCCGCCATCGTACAACATGTTGACAGAATCGTTCGCCCGGCGCGCCACTGAGTGCATCGTGTCGTCGCTTCCGGCGATGGCCACGAGGAGGCTTCTGTCATCACCCCCGTCCATCCACTGAGTGCAGATACAGGAGGAAGGGTTGAGCGTTGAATGCAAGATAAAGTCCAGTAAAGTCTGGTTTAAGATAGTCCCAGGGTCTCCAATGAGGTCGATGGTGGCTCAGGGCCGCTCTCTAGTTGGCGGCAGGACGGTTATGTTGCGTGATAACAGCAGAGAAGAATCTGGAATCCCTAAATCTGGAAACGACTGAGATTTCTGCAGTTGCATCTCAAGATCGATCGATCTGAATTTGACTGACAATTCAGCATGTCCTTACGGCAATCGAGTTTTACTCTGCCTTAACCGGTACACGTGGTGGCTCCATCTGGTGGTTAGGCCACTCACTGAGCAAACCCTCGGCGCCAGGGCTAGCGGGATCCCTAGCCTAGGGAAGGAGTTTGGCGGGAAGGAGTCCTCACGTGGTGAAGGGATGTGCCCTAGTATATAGTCACATCTCTGGGAAAACCCTCTCCAATCGCTTGTGTGTGTGTGTGTGCGCTGTTCTCCGTATTGCCTTAATAAAAATCACTTTGATTCACAACGCCTGGCTCACTATCGCGTGCCAATAAACAGACCTTTGAAACCATTGATTATTCAAAATGCAAGGCAAGGTAAAATCGGGTTAAAGATGGTACGAGGGCCTCAATAAGGTGGATGATCGGTCAGGACCGCTCTCTAGTTGGTGATGGGATGGTTCAGATACCTGATTTGGGAGTAGGCTTGTTCATACGTTCTCAGAGCAGAATTAGGCCATTCGGCCCATCAAGTCTACTCCGCCATTCAATCATGGCTGATCTATCTTCCTCTCTTAACCCTATTCTCCTGCCTTCTCCCGATAAACTATTCCCTGGAGCGCAGGAGGATGAGGGGCGATCTTATCGAGGTGTATAAAACCATGAGAGGAGTAGATCGGGTAGACGCACCGAGACTCTTGCCCAGAGTAGGGGAATCGAGGACCAGAGGACATGGGTTTAAGGTGGAGGGGAAAAGATTTAATAGGAATCTGAGGGGTAACCTTTTCACACAGAGGGTGGTGGGTGTATGGAACAAGCTGCCAGAGGAGGTAGTTGAGGCAGGGACTATCGCAACGTTTAAGAAACAGTTAGACAGGTACATGGATGGGACGGGGTGGGAGATTGCAACCTTCACGTGGACCGTCCTGTTTCAACGAATGCAATCAGCCTGGCGTGCACAATCAAGTCGGATCAAATAGAACAACTTTAGGCTGTGCATGCCATACGCAAGAAGAAGAAGATGGATAGGACAGGTTTGGAGGGATATGGGCCAAACGCGGGCAGGTGGGACTAGTGTAGCTGGGACATGTTGGCCGGTGCGGGCAAGTTGGGCCGAAGGGCCTGTTTCCACACTGTATCACCCTGTGCTTCTCAGCCCTGACACCCGTACTAATGACCAGCAATGTGGTGATACCGCCGTGCCTGACTGTTCCTCGGGCCGAGTCTCCCGCTGACTGCACTGAATGGAAATCGCCTTGGAGTTCAGATGCGCAAAGAAGTGGTTTCATAGCCACTGATTGCTAAAGAGCACAGTGATTCTCCTTGTTCACTGCCTGCCTGTGGCAGCAAGCCAGACCACAGTAGCTTTGGAGATTTATACATTCATAACAACATGGAAATGGGCTGATTGGGTAACCTAAGTCATTTTTGATCCCTTTTAAACTGTTCGTGTGGCAGCAGCATCAACAGGTTTTCTCCTCCACATGTTTGCCCGCGCAGACAATCGGGAATAATGCAAGGCCAAGATTAACGTCCGAGAGGCGTTTGACGGCACTGGACCTGCACTCGCAAGGAGTGTAGAAGGATGAAGGGACACCTCATTGAAACTTGAAAGGCCTGGACAGAGTGGGTGCGGAGAGGATGTTTCCACTAGTGGGAGAGTCTAGGACCAGAGGGCACAGCCTCAGAATAAAGGACGTAATCTTCAGAAAGGAGATGAGGAGAAATTTCTTTAGCCAAAGGGTTTCATCAGTCAATGAAAGTAACCGTGCAGGTACAGCAGGCAGTGAAGAAAGCGAATGGCATGTTGGACTTCATAACAAGATGCATTGGAGCAAAGAGGTCCTTCTGCAGTTGTACAGGGCCCTACTCAGACCACACTTGGAGTATTGTGTGCAGTTTTGGTCCCCTAATTTGAGGAAGGTCATTCATGCTATTGAGGGAGTGCAGCGTAGGTTTACAAGGTTAATTCCCGGGATGGCGGGACTGTCATATGCTGAGTGAATGGAGGGGCTGGGCTTGTATACACTGGAATTTAGAAGGATGAGAGGGGATCTTATTGAAACATATAAGATTATTAAGGGTTTGCACACACTCGAGGCAGAAAACATGCTCCCGATGTTGAGGGAATCCAGAACCAGGGGCCACAGTTTAAAAATAAGGGGTAAGCCATTTAGAACGAGACGAGGAAAACCCTTTTTCTCACAGAGAGTGGTGAGTCTGTGGAATTCTCTGCCTCAGAGGGCGGTGGAGGCCGATTCTCTGGATACTTTCGAGAGCTAGATAGGGCTCTTAAAAATAGCGGAGTCAGGGGATATGGGGAGAAGGCAGGAACGGGGTACTGTGGGTGATCAGCCATGATCACATCGAATGGCGGTGCTGGCTCGAAGGGCCAAATGGCCTCCTCCTGCACCTATTGTCTATTGTCTATTGAATCTGTGGAATTCATTACCTCCGACGACAGTGGCGGTCAAGTCATTGGGTGTTTTGAAAGCGGAGATCGATAGTTTTTTGAGTAGTACGGGCATCAAAGGTTGTGAGGAGAAAGCAGGTGAATGGAGTTGAGAGAACCCAGCTTGGGGCGACCGCCGTGAGGGAGGGGTGAAGAAAGGGGGACCTGGCGCGGGGGGGGGGTTGTAACTTTATCGGCGCCCTTTATGTAGTGACTATTTGCATACCTTGGGTACGCAAGCAAAGAATTTCACCGTGACTTGTCACATGTGACAATAAAGTGCTCAATTCAATTCAATTAAAAAAATAGATCAGCCATGATCAAATGGTAGAACAGACTCAATAGACAATAATAGACAATAGACAATAGGTGCAGGAGTAGGCCATTCGGCCCTTCGAGCCAGCACCGCTATTCCATGCGATCATAGCTGATCATCCCCAATCAGCACCCCGTTCCTGCCTTCTCCCCATTTCCCCTGACTCCATTATCTTTAAGAGCCCTATCTAGCTCTCTCTTGAGAGAATCCAGAGAAACGGCCTCCACCGCTCTCCGAGGCAGAGAATTCCACAGACTCACAATTCTCTGTGAGAAAAAGTGTTTACTCGTCTCCGTTCTAAATGGCTTACCCCTTATTCTTAAACTGTGGCCCCTGGTTTCGGGAACATGTTTCCTGCCTCTAGTGTGTCCAAGCCCTTAACAATCTTATATGTTTCAATGAGATTCCCTCTCATCCTTCTAAACTCCAGCGGGTACAAGCCCAGCCGCTCCATTCTCTCAGCAGATGACAGTCCCGCCATCCCGGGGATTAACCTTGCAATGGGCCGAATGAATTCATTCTGCTTCTATGTCCTAACTTAGAACTGGCGGAGAGCAGGAAGGGTGAGACAGAGAGAGAGAGAGAGAGAGAGAGAGAGTGAGAGGGACTGATGCAGATCATTATGTTTATGCGACAACATTTAGATAAGTTGGGAAGGTGGGCCAAGGGATGGCAGACGCAGTTTAACTCTGAGCAGTGTGAGGTGTGTCGGTCTGTGGGAGTACAGGAGCCTGGCTCCCACAAAGTGGCGAGGCAGGTGGTCAATGTCGTGAAGAAGGTGTTCGGAACGCTTGCCTTCGTTAGGAAGGGTATTGAGTACAACATTTGGGGCATCGTGATGCAGTTTCACGAATCACTGGTGCGACGCCACTTGGACTCTATGTACAGTTCTGGTCGAGCTGCTAAGGGAAGGATATCATTAAGTTTGAACGAGTTCAGTAGAGATTCACCAGGACGCTACTTGAGATTGTAGAAACAAGGAACTGCAGATGCTGGTTTGAGTACTCAAAGTGCTGGAGTACCTCAGCGGGTCGAGCAGCATCTCTGGAGAACGTGGATAGGTGAGGTTTTGGGTCGGGGCCTTCGACAGATTGGACTTGAGTTATACGAAGGATACAAGGACACAAAGGACATTTAATGTCACATACACCAATTAGTGGAGTGAAATTTGCGTTGCCATTTGCAGCACACTAGTAAAAATAAGACACGACGTTAACAAATTTAACATTAAACATAAAACGATCCCCCCACAATGGTTCCCGCCGTGGGGGAAGGCAGCAAAGTCCAGTCCCATCCCCTTGTTCACCCAGGGTCGGGCCTATTGAGGCCTCACCAGTCGCCGCGACGGCGGTCCGATGCTGCAGGCCCTCTCGCCGGACGATGGAACTCCGACGTCGGGAGAACCCTCTCAGCGGCTTGGAGCGCCTGGAACGGCCGCTTCCTCCCCGGAGACCGCGGCTCCCGGAGTCCACAGGTCGGAGCTCCGACACTGGTGATCTCGGCGAGCGATCCCAGGCTCCGCGGTGTTTAAAATTCAGCGCCGCCCGCGGCTGGGCGCTCCACAGACCGCAGATCCGCGATGTTGCAGTCGGCGGTCTCAGCGTTCCGGAGCCCACCGCACGGCGACCCGGGTAAGGCATCGCCCGCTCCGCGATGGTGCCTCAGCGCTGCCCCGCCGCCGCCGGAGCTGAAGTCCTGGCCGGTCCCGGCAGGAAACGGCGCTCCAGTCCCGTTGGCAGGCCGCGAGGAAGGGGCGAAGATACGGCTCGGAGGAAAACCGCATCTCCGACCAGGTAGGGACTGAGAAATACCGTTTCCCCCCACCCCCCCACCCCCCATATAAAAAAGATTAGACCTCCAAAACAAACACTATTTAACTCACTAAAAGTTAAAAAAAGGGTGAAAGGACTAACAGCTGCCGGCAGGGCAGCCATGCTCGACGGCGCCCCCTACAATGATAGGGATAGGCTGGGTCTTCCTCTTTGGATCGGAGGCTGAGGGGTGACCTGACTGAGCTGTACAAGACCATGAGGGTCATGGATAAAGTGAACGTCACAGCCTTTTTCCCAGGATAGAGGATTCTAAAACTAGAGAGCGTCGGCTTAAGGTGAGAGGAGAGAGATGTAAGAGGCGGCTCAGAGGAAACACACACCCAGAGGGTGGTCCATATCTGAACAGGTTTTAGATTGTGGAGATACAGCGTGGAGGCCGGCCCTTCAGCCCACCAAATCCGTGCTGACCAGCAATCGCACCAGGGACAATTTAATAGCTTACCAAAGCTAATTAACCTTCAAACCTGCACTTCTTTTATTTAATTTTCTATTATACAAATCAAATCAAATATCATAAAATAACAATAAACATACAGAGTATTAACACGATCAAAGCTGCACGTCTTGGTAGTGTGGGAGCAATAGACAATAGACAATAGGTGCAGGAGTAGGCCATTCGGCCCTTCGAGCCAGCACCGCCATTCAATGTGATCATGGCTGATCATCCCCAATCAGTACCCCGTTCCTGCCTTCTCCCCATATCCCCTGACTCCGCTATCTTTAAGAGCCCTATCTAGCTCTCTCTTGAAAGTATCCAGAGAACCGGCCTCCACGGCAGAGAATTCCATAGACTTATTTTTTCGTCTCATTCTCCCTTGTGTATAATATCTGAATAAATTAAATCAGTCATCCTCCATTTAATGCCTCTAGTTTACGAAGCACGGGTCTCCAGTTCTCCTTGTCTAATCGTGTCCAGTCCCAACCCAAAACGTCTCGCATTCCTTCTCCCCAGAGATGCTGCCCGCGAGACAACACCAGCCTGTTGTCTATCTCCATGGGAAAACTCGCAATTGTCATCGTGGAAACAGTCCCCAAGTTGTTACCAGCTTCGTGCTGTGTGTGCAACAGGTGACGACGAGGATGGGATTCGAACCCACGCGTGCAGAGCACAATGGATTAGTAGTCCATCGCCTTAACCTCTCGGCCACCGTGTCTGATCCTGGAGCACCCGGAGAAAACCCACACGGTCACAGGGAGAACTTGCACCTGTAGTCAGGATCGAACCCAGGACTCTGGCACCAGAAGGCATCAACTCTACCGCTGCACCACCTTAAGGAATATAAGCTACCAGAGGAAGCTACAGAAGTAGATAGTATTACGACCTTTATAAGATATTAGGACAGATCTGTGGATGGGTGGAGATTCAGGTCAGTTTAGTTTTATTGTCAGTTTGGTGGGATGTGGCCAACTGTAGACAAGTGACGAGAGATCCCAGGCTCCGCGGTGTTTAAAGTTCAGCGCCGCCCGCGGCTGGGCGCTCCACAGCCCGCAGATCCGCGATGTTGCAGTCGGCGGTCTCAGCGTTCCGGAGCCCACCGCACGGCGACCCGGGTAAGGCATCGCCCGCTCCGCGATGGTGCCTCAGCGCTGCCCCGCCGCCGCCGGAGCTGAAGTCCTGGCCGGTCCCGGCAGGAAAACGGCGCTCCAGTCCCGTTGGCAGGCCGCGAGGAAGGGGCGAAGATACGGCTCGGAGGAAAACCGCATCTCCGACCAGGTAGGGACTGAGAAATACAGTTTCCCCCCACCCCCCCACCCCCACATAAAAAAAATTAGACCTCCAAAACAAACACTATTTAACTCACTAAAAATTTTAAAAAATGGCGAAAGGACTGCAGGGCAGCCAACTCAACGGCGCCCCCTACAATGTACCTTCAGGAATATAAGCTAGCAGAGGAGGCTACAGAAGTAGATAGTATTTTGACCTTTAAAGGGTATTTAGACAGATATGTGGATGAGTGGAAATTCAGTTCAGTTTAGTTTTATTGTCAGTTTAGTGGGATGTGGGCCAACTGTAGACAAGTGGGACTAGCCCAGAATGCCAACATGGTTGGCATGGACAAGGCGGGCAGAAGGGCCTGTTTCCATGCTGTGCAGGCCTGACACTAACACGGGCTATCACCAGGCCGGCAGATCAAGAGAAAGGTCGCCATGGAGACGGAATGACTGGGAAAGAATGGAGGACAGCTCATTGAAGGACTTTCTTCTGGGAATTAGCTTTCTTTACTTGAGTTAGGGTCGATTAACTGTCTGTGGTTGTTGTCTGATATGTTCATGTGATCGGAGCAGAATTAGGCCATTCGGCCCATCAAGTCCACTCCGCCATTCAATCATGACTGATCTATCTCTCCCTCCTAACCCCATTCTCCTGCCTTCTCCCCGTAACCTCTGACAAGAATCAATCAAGAATCTATCTCTTCATTAATTCTGAAAAATATCCTGAAAAATATCCATTGACTTGGCCTCCCCAGCCTTCTATGACAAAGAATTCCACAGATTCATCACCCTCCGACTAAAGAAATTCCTCCTCATCTCCTTCCTGAAGGAATGTCCTTTAATTCTTAAAGGATGGAGCGACTGGGCTTGTTTACACTGGAATTTAGAAAGATGAGAGGGGATCTTATTGAAACATATAAGATTATTAAGGGATTGGACACATGTTCCTGATGTTGGGGGAGCAGAACCAGGGGTCTCAGTTTAAGAATAAGGGGTAGGCCATTTAGAACGGAGACAAGGAAAACCGTTTTCACCCAGAGAGTTGTGAATCTGTGGAATTCTCAGCTTCAGAAGGCAGTGGAGGCCAATTCTCTGGATGCTTTCAAGAGAGAGTTAGATAGAGCTCTTAAAGATAGCGGAGTCAGGGGATATGGGGATGAGGCAGGAACGGGGTACTGATTGGGGATGATCAGCCATGATCACAGTGAATGGCGGTGCTGGCTCGAAGGGCCGAATGTTTTACTCCTGCACCTATTGTCTCTTGTCTATTGTCGATTCATGTGAGTGGTTCTGGCACTCCAGGCTCCGGCACCTCAGAACACACTGAGACATGGATGTGGTGATGGCAGTGAATATTATTCCCCATCCCTCAGTGTTGACAAAGACTGTTTGCCTTTCAAGGTCAGCTTGGGCTGGGAGTGGAAGGCGATATGGCTGATGACTCAGACTCATTAACAGGGAACAAGCCGTCCTTGCGAGATCATGGATACTCCCCCTGCTTAAAGTTAGACAGGGCTGGTCTGGGCTGCAGGAGGCACTGATCCAGCCACAGACACTCACCCTCCATCACTCGCCCCCTCCCCTTGCCCCCTGCTAAACTCTCAACAAAATGCACTTGAAGCTGGGAGCTGCCAAGGACATTGTGTTCAGAACAGCTGGCACGTGTGTTGTGCCCACAGTGACTGCAGGCAGGGCCCACACTTGGTGCTCCCCACCCACTTACTTACTCTCATAGAGTGATACAGCGTGGAAACAGGCTTTAGGCCCAACTTGCCCACACCGGCCAACAAGTCCCAGCTACACTAGTCCCACCTGCCCGCGTTTGACCCACACCCCTCTAATCTTTTCCTATCCATGTCGCCTGGTGATAACAAAACATAACAAAACAAATACTTTATTAAATTTTTAAAGGGTAAATTTTTAAATTTTAAAGAATAAGGGGATTAATACTTCATTAATCCCCTTATTCGGGGGAAATTCAGATGTCCTTGCAGCACACTAATAGAAAATACAACATAGCGTTAAAGAAATTTAACATTAAAACATAAAAACATCCCCCCACTATGGTTCCCACTGTGGGGGAAGGCACAGAGTCCAGTCCCATCCCCATCCCCACCCAAAGTAGTCGGGCCTATTGAGGCCTCCACAATCGCCGTTACGGAGGCCCGATGTTCCCGGCTGTTCTCACCGGGTGATGGTACTCCGGCGTTGGCAGACCCTCTCAGCGGCTTGTGGTGCCAGGAACAGCTGCCTCCTTACCGGAGACCGCGGCTTCCACGCCAACAGGCCGTGCTGGACGGAGCTCCACACACTGGCGATCTCGGCGAGAGATCCCAGGCCCCGCAAATGTAAAGTCCAGCGCCGCCGCCCGCTGCTGGCCGCTCCCCAAACCCGCGGCTCCGCCATGTTTTTATCGGCGGTCGCAGCATACGGTTCCAGCGCGGCGACCCAGGCGAGGCATCGCCCGCTCCGCGATAGCGCTCCAGCGTTGTGCCGCCTCCGAAGCCGGGTCCCCTCAGGAAAACGTCGCTCCAGACCCCGCTGGTAGGCCGTGAGGACGGGTCGAAGTTGCTGCTCGAGGAAAGCCGCCTCTCCGACCAGGTAGGGACTTGAGAAAGCAGTCTCCCCCTTCCCCCCCCCCCCCCCCCACCACATAAAAAGACTAGACCCCCAACCAACACTTTTAACGTACTAAAAATAAAGAAAAGAAGTGAACAAAACGGACAGCTGCACGCTGTCCTGGCAGCCGCTCTCCTGTGTGGTGGTGAGTAGTCGCCCAAAGAGTCGGACCTTTTTCTGGTCGCCGCTGGATTTTCAACATTTGGAACATTTTTCGGCGACCGGCTGCGACTACGACGGGTGCCGGCAAGTCACCGAAAAAAAATCACGTCAGTGGAACAGGCCCTTAGAATGGGAGATGACTCTGAGGCTCTCCTCAAGAGTTGCCATATTTCCAGCTCCAGCTTCAGGTCAGGCAACAAATCTCTGAAGAACACGGGCGGCACGGTGGCGCAGCGGTAGAGTCGCTGCCTCACAGCGAATGCAGCGCCGGAGACCCGGGTTCCATCCCGACTACGGGCGCTGTCTGTACGGAGTTTGTACGTTCTCCCCGTAACCCCATGGGTTTCCCCCCAAGATCTCCGGTTTCCTCCCACACTCTAAAGACGTAGAGGTTTGCAGGTTAATTGGCTTGGGTTTGTCTACTTGGTATAAGTGTAAATCGTCCCCAGTGTGCGTAGGCTTGTGCGGGGATCGCTGGTCGGCACGGACTTGGATGGGCCGAAGGGCCTGTTTCCGCGCTGTATCTCTTAACTAAACTAAACTAAAGAGGACTCGAAGCGTCACATATCCATGTTCTCCAGAGTTGCTGCCTGAACCGCTGAGTTACTCCAGCACTTTGTGCCTTTGGTAAACCAGCATCTGCGGTTCCTTGTGTCCTCATGGTCTGATGGGTCTGATGGGCATCCCTCTCCCTCCACAGATGCTGCCTGACCCGCTGAGTCCCCCCAGCACTTTGTTTCCCTGCCTGGGATTGTGAGTTATTCCTTATTCCTTCCTGAAAGACACAAAGTACTGGAGTAACCTGGCGGGCCAGGCAGCATCTCTGGAGAACATGGATAGGTGATGTTACGGGTCCAAGGCTTCACACATCCATGTTCTCCAGAGTTACCTATTTAAGCGACAGGCCAGTTATCAGTCCTCCAGTACAATGATCCCCCAGTGGTGAGGGAGGATTAAACAATAGACAATAGGTGCAGGAGTAGGCCACTCAGCCCTTCGAGCCAGCACCGCCATTCAATGTGATCATGGCTGATCATCCCCAATCAGTACCCCGTTCCTGCCTTCTCCCCATATCCCCTGACTCCGCTATCTTTAAGAGCCCTATCTAACTCTCTGTTGAAAGTATCCAGTGAATTGGCCTCCACCGCCCTCTGAGGCAGAGAATTCCACAGACCCACCACTCTCTGTGAGAAAAAGTGTTTCCTCGTCTCCGTTCTAAATGGCTTACTCCTTATTCTTAAACTGTGGCCCCTTGTTCGGACTCCCCCGACATCGGGAACATGTTTCCTGCCTCTAGCGTGTCCAAACCCTTAATAATCCTATATGTTTCAAGAATATTGCCTCTCATCCTTCTAATTTCCAGTGTACACAAGCCCAGCCGCTCCATTCTATCAACGTACGACTGTCCAGCCATCCCGGGAATTAACCTGCTGGATGGTCACAGCCAACACAAAGCCCCCCTCTTTCCTGTGGTCGATCCCACCCAGCCCTGGGGACTCATCTATTTCCAAAGAAGGTTAAACCCTTTCACACTTCGTCTCCTGCAACGTTCAACCATCCATTACCTCGCACCGCGTTCCTGGTGGCGCAGCGGTAGAGTTGCTGCCTCACAGCGCCAGAGACCCGGGTTCCATCCTGACTACGGGCGCTGTCTGTACGGAGTTTGCACGTTCTCCCCGCGACCTGCGTGGGCTTCCTCCGGGTGCTCAGGTTTCCTCCCACACTCCAGAGACGTGCGGGTTTGCAGCTTAAGGGGCCTGTCCCACTTGGCTGTCATTTGCGCGTAATTTACGTGCCATCATTTACGCGTCACGAAGCGCGGGTCACCGCGACACGCACGTGATGCGCGCATGGTGCGTGGTGACATAGGCAGTGACGAGCGGTCGCGCGCGGCGTCCCAGGATTTTGTGATCTTTGAGGTCCCCCTTCAATCTTTCCCCTCTCACTTTAAGACCAGTTATGTTCTCATTCCCAGTCATATCCTTGCTCTGATCACACCCCTTAACCACAAACAACACTTCCTTTGGTTTGATGTCTCAGCATGTACTCATACATCCTTTGATTTTTCCCATTCCTCCTTATTTTCACTCCCACACATTCCTCAGCTGCACAAAACACTCCGTGTCTTTCCATTTCCCCCCTGATCTTACACTCTTCGCACCATAACATTCAGGGGACCGTTCTCCCATTTTCTGGGACCATATTCACCCTGAACCCCTGAAGCCTTTTTCAAAACCCCCTTAAGTTTAGTTTAGAGATACAGCCTGGAAACAGGCCCCACCAAGTCCACACCGACCAGCGCTCACCCCGTACACTAGTTATATCCTGCACATTTGGGACAATTTACAAAGCCAATTAACCTACAAACTCTTCGGAGGAAACCAGAGCACCCGGAGAAAACCCACGCAGGTCACGAGGAGAGAACGTGCAAATTCCGTACAGACAGCACCCGTAGTGAGGATCGAACCCTGGTCCCTGGCGCTGTGAGGCAGCAACTCTACCACTAAAGCACCTTCGAAGCAGCTGCAGTTCACCTTTGCTCAAACACTCCTTGGCTGGTTAAAGCCAGCCATCTCTGTAGCAACATTCTCCCAGCCCTGCCCCCGCCAGCTGTTCGGCTTCATTCCCTGAAACTAAATCCAGATGTTTCCCCACCCCCACTCCCGTTACACTTCTCCGGAACGCCAGAGGTTGAGGGGAGACCTGATAGAAGCGTATAAAATGACCAGAGGCTTAGATAGGGGAGACAGTCGCAACCTTTTTCCCTGAAAGACTAAAGGACACAGCTTTAAGGTGAGAGGGGCAAAGTTTAAAGGAGATGTGCCAGGCATTTTTTTAATACTAATAGCCCTGTCCCACGGTGCGAGTTCATTCCAAGAGCTCTCCCGAGTTTAAAAAAAAATCAAACTCGTGGTAAGCACGGAGAATGAACGTAGCGGGGACGTCTCTTAGCGGCTCGTAGCGCTAACGGCAGGTACTCGGGAAGACTCGCTAGCGGCAGGTAAGCACGGGAAGACTCGGGAAGATTTTTCAACACGATGCAAAATGTCCACGAGAGCCCCGAGTACCGACGAGCGGCCATTACCGTAAATCTCCGAGTCCCAGTCAGGGCAAACTCGGGAGAGCTCTTGGAATGAACTCGCACCGTGGGGCAGGGCTTCAAGAGTGTGGTGGGTGCCTGGCACGCGCCGCCAGGGGTGGTGGTGGAGGTGTTTGTGCGGCATTTAGAGAGGCAGAGAGGCGCTGCGGGAGAGTTGCTGCCTTGCCGACCCGGGTTCCATCCTGACTGCGGGCGCTGCCTGTGTGGAGTTTGCACGCTCTCCCGTGACCGCGTGGGCTTTCTCCGGGATCTCCGGTTTCCTCCCACACTCCAAAGTTGCGCAGGTTTGTAGGTTAATTGGCTTCAGTAAATTGCCTTCAGTGTGCAGGGTGAGCCAATGTGTGGGTGATGGCTGGTCGGTGTGGACTCATTGGGCCAAAGGAGGAAACCGGAGCACCAGGAGAAAACCCACGCGGTCACAGGGTGAACGTGCAAACTCCGTACAGACAGCACCCGTGGTCAGGATCAAAGCCGGGTCTCTGGCGCTGTGAGGCAGCAACTCTACCGCAGTGCCATTGAGGTGTAACTCTGTCGGTGCACCGCTCTACGCCCTTGCTTGCTTGGCTTCTCTGGCACAGGGTACCTGTCTGAGTGATCCCTGACCCCAGCCTCCCGGGGAAGTGGAACTTTCCAGCCTGGGTTTTCAACAACAAACATGAAGTGTTTATTTCTGTCTGGGTCAGACATTGGCACCTTTGTGCTGCCCTGCCCTCACCACCACCTCCCCCCCCCCCCCCCCCCCACCCACAGGAAATAACAAACTCCTGGCCCGCTGGCTGGCAGGCCCAGTCTCCAGCCTGCACTCACCCCGACAGCCACGGGAAGCCCCCCCCGCTCTCCGACCCCCCGCTCATACTCCCACCTCCAGCAGCCGGCACGCTGGCTCAGTGGTGGAGTTGCTGCCTCTCAGCGCCAATCTCCGGGAGCTCCGGCTACCTCCCACGTACGCTCCCGCACTCCGCAGGGGTTAGTTTCACTTGGCCTGGGCATTGTGGGCCGAAGGGCCTGCCCTGTACTGTACTGCCCCACTACACTCAGAGCAATGAAAGAACTTGCCAGTGTCACCGAACGGAGCAGTCACTGGCTGTGGCTGAAGAGGAAAGATGCTCTGGACTGCCGCTCGGCCATCTAGAAGCTAGCAATAAGACACACACCCAGCTCTGATCAACCTGTGGTGGGCCTGCCTCGACTGAAGGTGTCTCGTGATAAAAGGCCCAAACACCCAGTGACGTTGAGGTGCACAACTGAAGATGTGTCCGATTGTTAGCAAAATTCACCTGGTGGCCATACCCAAGAATGTCAATTGTAGTGAAATCTTAGGGATTGTAACATCCAAAGAGTCAAAAGAGTATTAAAGAAGGAACCTGGGCCTCCTCCACGGCCAGAGTGAGCAAGTTGGAGGAACAGCACCTCATATTCCGCTTGGGGAGTCTGCATCCTTTGGGCTTGAACATTGAATTTTCTCAATTCTGTTAACCCCTGCTGTCTCCTCCCCTTCCCATCTCTCCCTCAGCCCTCGGGCCCTGGCATTCCCTCTCTCTCTATCTCCCTCCCCCACCCTAGTCGCACTAGCTTCTCATTTTCACACCACAAACAGCTTACAATGGCTTTTTTGCATATCTTTCATTCATTGTTCTTTATCTCTCCACATCACCGTCTATATCTCTCGTTTCCCTGATCCCTGACCAGTCTGAAGAAGGGTCTCGACCCGAAACGTCGCCTATCTCCTTCGCTCCTTAGATGCTGCTGCACCCGCTGAGTTTCCCCAGCCTTTTGTGTAACCCTCAGTCAAAAGAGTTTATCGTCATGTGTTCCCCGACAGGACAATGAAATTCTTTCTTTGAAATCCAGTCTTAATAATCAAGCCTGAAGAAGGGTCCCGACCCGAAACGTCACTCATGGATGTTCTCCAGAGATGCTGCCCGCCCCGCTGAGGTAGTCCAGTACACTGTGTCTTTTTTGTTTTGCCCAGTCTGAAGGTGGGGCGCAGCGGTAGAGTTGCTGCCCTACAGCGAGTGCAGCGCCGGGGACCCAGGTTCGATCCCGGCTACGGGCGCTGTCTGTATGGAGTCTCCCCGTGACCTGCGTGGGTTTTCTCCGAGATCTTCGGTTTCCTCCCGCGCTCCAAAGACGTGCAGGTTTGTACGTTAATTGACTTGGTGTGGATGTAAATGGTCCCTAGTGTGTGTAGGGTAGTGTTAATGTGCGGGGATCGCTGGTCGGGCACGGACCCGGTGGGCCGAAGGGCCTGTTTCCTCACTGTATCTCTAAACGGTACTAAACCTCCTTAAAGGAGGCAGCCAATGCCAGACACAACTAACTCTTACCTCACCCTAGTTGTTAGCTGCAGCTCCAAGATCAGGAGCAGATGGGATGATCACTGTGGGATAGCAGAGTGGCACAGTGGTAGAGTTACTGACTCCCAGCGCCTGAGATCCGGGTTCAATCCTGGCCATGGGTGCTGTCTGTGTGGAGTTTGTACGTTCTCCCCGTGACTGCGTGGGTTTTCTCCGGGTGCTCCGGTTTCCTCCCATGTAAACATGCAGACAGTGAAGAAAGCGAATGGCATGTTAGCCTTTATAACAAGAGGAGTCGAGTATAGGAGCAAAGAGGTCCTTCTGCAGCTGTACAGAGCCCTAGTGAGACCACACCTGGAGTATTGTGTGCAGTTCTGGTCCCCTGATTTGAGGAAGGACATCCTTGCTATTGAGGGAGTGCAGCGCAGGTTTACAAGGTTCATTCCCGGGATGGCGGGACTGTCACATGCTGAGAGAATGGAGCAGCTGGGCTTGTACACTCTGGAGTTTAGAAGGATGAGAGGGGATCTTTTTGAAACATATAAAATTATTAAGGGTTTGGACACACTAGAGGCAGGAAACATGTTCCCAATGTTGGGCGAGTCCAGAACCAGGGGCAGAATAACGGGGATGTCATTTAAGACTGATGAGAAAAACCTTTTTTACCCAGAGAGTTGTGAATTTATGGAATTCCCTGCCACAGAGGGCAGTGGAGGCCAACTTACTGGATGGATTTAAGAGAGAGTTAGATAGAGCTCTAGGGGCTAGTGGAGTCAAGGGATATGAGGAGAAGGCAGGCACGGGTTATTGATTGGGGACGGTCAGCCATGATCACAATGAATGGCGGTGCTGGCTCGAAGGGCCGAATGGCCTCCTCCTGCACCTATTTTCTATGTTTCTATGTTACAGACGCAAAATCTGCTGGAGTAACTCAGCGGGTGAGGCAGCGTCTCTGGAGAGAAGGAATCGGTGACGTTTCGGGTCGGGACCCTTCTTCAGCCTGAGAGCCCAGTTCTGCGTTACACCTCTCGCCAAAGCTGCAGTTCACGTGATGTGGTGGGATTGTGAAGGGGGGGGTTGGAGTGTTTTCCTACGGCGAGGCTTTTGATGTCGGGCCCTGGGTTCACACACTGGGCTCTGTCAGTGTGCAGGCTGAGCAGTGGAAGGAGCCGGCAGGTCACTCCTAGCCCTCAGCCACAATTCCCCCTGCTCATGTGTACCTTGCTCTGTTTGTGTTGGAAGGAGGCACCGTTACACACAGCAGGCTGTTGCTGCACAACTCACCTCACCGTGTGTTGGCAAGGAGCCTCCAGACGCAAGGAACTGCAGATGCTGCTTTACACAAATAAAAACACACACAAAGTGCCGGAGTAACTCAGCGGGTCAGGCAGCGTCTCTGGAGAAAAGGAATCTGGCGTATTTTACATATCCATTGACTTTGCCCTCCACAGCCGCCTGTGACATGGAGAGCATGGGGAGTCGATGTTTTGGCCCTGGACACTTCTTCAGACTGTGTGTGGGGGTGGGGGGGGGGTGGGGCAGGGGGGGAGAGAAAGCTGGAGGAGAGGAGGGGGGTAGGACAAAGCCTGGTGAGTGATGGGTGGAAAAAGACTTTCTCAAAACATTTAAATATTTCGACAAGCACTTGAGAGGACACGGTACATCATGCAGAAATGAGGAACTGCAGATGCAGGTTTACAAAATAAAAGACACAGAGTGTTGGAGTAACTCAGCGGGACAGGTAGCGTCTCTGGAGAACATGGATAGGTAACGTTTCGGGTCGAGATCCTTCTACAGACTGATATTTACCAGAGATCTGCAGTCTGTTCCCGGTGTTGGGGGAACCAGGACCAGAACCAGGGGCCACAGTTTAAATATAAAGAGTAAGCCTTTTAGAACGGAGACGAGGAAACACTTTTTCTCACAGAAAGTTGTGAGCCTGTGGAATCCTCTGCCTCAGAGGGCGGTGGAGGCCGGTTCTCTGGATGCTTTCAAGAGAGAGCTAGATAGGGCTCTTAAAAATAGCGGAGTCAGGGGATATGGGGAGAAGGCAGGAACGGGGAGACTGATTGGGGATGATCAGCCATGATCACATTGAATGGTGGTGCTGGCTCGAAGGGCTGAATGGCCTACTCCTGCACCTATTGTCTATTGAAGAAGGGTCCCGACCTGAAACGTCATCTATCCTGTACCTGCCTTCTCTCCATACCCCCTGATCCCTTCAGCCACAAGGGCCACATCCAACTCCCTCTTAAATACAGCCAACGAACTGGCCTCAACTACCTTCTGTGGCAGAGAATTCCACAGATTCACCACTCTCTGTGTGAAAAACGATTTTCTCATCTCGGTCCTAAAAGAGTTCCCCCTTATCCTTAAACTGTGACCCCTTGTCCTGGACTTCCCCAACATCGGGAACAATTTTCCTGCATCTAGCCTGTCCAACCCCTTAAGAAGTTTGTAAGTCTCTATGAGATCCCCCCTCAATCTTCTAAATTCCAGCAAGTACAAGCCGAGTCTATCCAGTCTTTCTTCATATGGAAGTCGTGCCATCCCAGGAATCAGTCTGGTTTCCACGTTGTATCTCCAAACTTAACAAGGTGATGGCCACGAAATGCTGGAGTAAACTCAGCGGGACTGGCAGCATCTCTGGAGAAGAGGAATGGGTGACGTTTCGTGTCGAGACCCTTCTCCACACTGAGACTGAGGGGAGTGGGGAACAAGAGATATAGATGGTGAATTCCACTGACTTCATATTTCACACCTCGTCTCCCCTTACCCACACTTTTTGACTTTTCATCTCTGGCCTTTGTCCACCCCCATGGAGGCAAAACCTTTTTACCCAGAGAGTTGTGAATCTGTGGAATTCTCTGCCACAGAGGGCAGTGGAGGCCAATTCACTGCATGTTTTCAAGAGAGAGTTGGATTTAACTCTTAGGGCTAAGGGAATCCAGGAATATGGGGAGAAAGCAGGAAGGAGGTACTGATTGTGGATGATCAGTGCTGGCTCGATGGGCCGAATGGCCTACTCCTGCACCTATTTTCTGCTCCACTCACTCTCCTGTCTTCCAATGGACAATAGGTGCATGAGGAGGTCATTCGGCCCTTCGAGCCAGCACCGCCATTCAATGTGATCATCCCCAATCAGTACCCCGTTCCTGCCTTCTCCCCATATCCCCTGACTCCGCTATCTTTAAGAGCTCTATCTAGCCCTCTCTTGAAGGTTTCCAGAGAAACCCCACGCAGGTCAAAGGGAGGACGTACAAACTCCTGTAGTCAGGATCGATCCCAGGTCTCTGGCGCTGTGAGGCAGTAACTCTACCGCTGCGCCTCCATGCCGCCCAAAAGGTTATTAAGCTCCCTTCTATATTTTCTACCAAGTGATGTATTTATATCGCAAACATAAGAGGTCCCAGCACTGATCCCTGCGAACACTATTAGTCACAGAACCACTGCTACAAGAACACCCTTCAACCCCAGATGGATGAAAGCTTCACGTTACTGGGGGTAAATATCATCAGCAACTTGTCCTGGGACAAAGCTACATCAAAGCATTGGCAATCAAAAGCACATCAATGTCTCTATTTCCTTAGAACACTTTGGAAATTCAGCAAGTCCCGTACAACTCTCACCAACTTCTACAGATGCGCCATAGGAAGTTTGAGAACAGCTCCATCCAAGGCCGCAAGTGCAGAGAGTTGTCAACGCTGCCCAGACCATCACACAAACTAACCTTCCTGTTGGTGGTTCATTGCTCTTTATCTCTCCACATCACCGTCTATATCTCTCGTTTCCCTTACCCCCAACCAGTCTGAAGAAAGGTCTCGACCCGAAACGTCACCCATTCCTTCTCTGCCTGTCCCACTGAGTTACTCCAGCATTTTGTGTCAACCTTCCCTTCTATTGACTCCATCTACACCTCTCTCTGCCTTGGCAAGGACCAGTCTCACCTCTTCTCAGACTCAGGCTCCCTCTTCTCCCCTCTCCCATCGGGCAAGAGGTACAGAAGCGTGAAAGAGCACGCCTCCAGATTCAGGGACAGTTTCTTCCCGGCTGTTATCAGGCAACTGAACCGTCCTCTCACCAACTCAAGAGCGGTCCTGACCTCCCAACCACCTCATTGGAGACCCTCGGACTATCTTCAATTGGACTTTATCCTGCACTAAACGTTATTCCCTTTATCCTGTATCTGTACACTCTGGATGGTTTGATGGTAATCATGTATGGTCTTCCTGCTGACTGGTTTAGGGCCCGTCCCAATTAGGCGACCTTCACAGGCGACTGCCAGAACCCGTCATAGGTCGTTGAAATTTTCAACATGTTGAATTGTCAGAGGTCTCCTATGGTTGTGAGAGGTCTTCTATGGTCGTGAGAGGTCTCCTATGGTTGTGAGAGATCTCCAAAGAGTTGTAATGTTTAAGAAGGAATTGCAGATGCTGGAAAATCGAAGGTAGACAAAAGTGCCGGAGAAACTCAGCGGGTGCAGCAGCATCTATGGAGCGAAGGAAATAGGCAACGTTTTGTTTCTGAAGAAGGGTTTCGGACCGAAACGTTGCCTATTTCCTTCACTCCATAGATGCTGCCGCACCCGCTGAGTTTCTCCAGCACTTTTGTCCAAAGAGTCGTAACGTCTTTCTGGTCGCCGCTGAATTTTCACCATGTCGAAAATTTCGGCGACCAGTGACGGATGCCGGCAGTCGCCTGCAAAAAGGTCGCGAAAGTGGGACAGGGGCGGGTCGTATGTCGGGCGGGGGCGGGTCGTATGTCGGGCGGGGGCGGGTCGTATGTCGGGTCGGGGCGGGTCGTATGTCGGGCGGGGGCGGGTCGTTATGTCGGGCGGGGGCGGGTCGTATGTCGGGCGGGGGCGGGTCGTATGTCGGGCGGGGGGGGGTCGTATGTCGGGCGGGGGCGGGTCGTATGTCGGGTCGGGGCGGGTCGTATGTCGGGCGGGGGCGGGTCGTATGTCGGGTCGGGGCGGGTCGTATGTCGGGCGGGGGCGGGTCGTATGTCGGGCGGGGGCGGGTCGTATGTCGGGCCGGGGCGGTGCGGCGGGAGCCGGGCTCGGGAGCAGCTGCCGTGAGTAACGTGGGGAGAGTGTGGCTGGGGCTGCCCCTGGGTGGGGGGAGTCTGTCCCGGGGGGTGGTGTCTCTGTGTCCCCCCTCTCCCACTCTCACTCCATCCTCTCCTCTCCTCTCTCTCTCATTTATCTTTCTCTCTCACCCTCTCTCTTTCTCTCTCCCCTCTTTCTCTCTCCCTCTCTTTCTCCCTCTCACTCCCCCTCTCTCTCCACTCTCTTTCTCTCTCTCCCCTCTCTTTCTCTCTCCCCCCCTCTTTCTCTTTCTCTCTCCCCCCCTCTTTCTCTCTCTCTCTCTCCCCTCTCTTTCTCTATCCCCCTCTTTTCCCCGTCTCTTTCTCTCTCCCCCCTCTTTCTCTTTCTCTCTCTCTCCCCTCTCTCTTTTTATCTCTCCCTCTCCCCCTCTCTTTCTCTTTTTTCTCTCTCTCTTCCCTGTCTCTCTTTCTCTCCCCCCCCCTCTTTCTCTTTCTCTCTCCCCCCTCTCTTTCTTCTCTCTCTGTCTCTCTGTCCCCCTCTCCCAGTCCCGGGACGGGAGCGGTTCATTCTTCGCCGGCAATGTTCAGCTTCATGCCGGCGTCTCCGCCCCTCCGCGCCGCCAGCCCGGCTGCCGCTGCCCAGCCTGACCCATCTCTCCCCGTCTCTCTGCCCCTCTCCATCCCTAGTCTCCACTCCCCCTCCCTCCCTCCCTCCCTCCACTCCCCCGACCGCCCAACCCGGCAACAACTGTTTGCAGGCAGCTAGTTGCAGACAAAAGAATCCCCCTCCCTTCCTCACTCTCCCCTCCCCCTTCCCTCTTCTCCTCTCCCCCTTCCCCCCCCCCTCTTCTCCTTTCCCTCTCTCTTCATTCTCCCCCTTCCCTCTTCCTTCTTTACCCCTCCTCTCCTTCCCCCCTTCCCCTCTTTCCCTCTCCCTTCCCTCTTTTTATTTCCCCTCTCCTCTCCTTCCCTCTTTCCCCCTCCCCCCTCTCCTCTTCCTCTCCCCCTTCCCTCTTCCCCTCTCCCCTCCCTTCCCTCTCCTTAAATCTACCCGATCTATGCCTCTCATGATTTTATCCACCTCTGTAAGATCACCCCTCATCCTCCTGCGCTCCGAGGAATAGAGTCCCAGCCTGTTCAACCCCCTCCCCTCAGCTCAGTCTCTTGCCCTCTAGTCCCGGCAACATCCTCGTAAATCTTCTCTGTGCCCTTGCCAGCTTGACAACATTTTTCCTACAACATTGGGGCCCCGAACGGAACTGTGCTGCTGAGGGTGGCTCTATTGGTGGGTCAGTAGATATCTGACCTGCTGGTCTATTGTCACGTGTACTGAGGTACAGTGAAAAGCTTTTTTGTTGCGTGTTAACTGGTCAGCGTAAAGACTGCACTTGATTACAATCGAGCCGTCCACATGCAGGGAATAATGTTTAGTGTGAGATCAACGGCAGTAAAGTCCGATTGAAGATAGTCCAAGGGTTTGTGTGTCTGCTGCCCTGGGTCGCGCAGTTTGCCCAGATTTCGTCAGTCCAGATTGCCCAGATTGCCCATCTCCAGATTTCGTCAGTCAGCGTTTCAAAACTCTGCCCGGCAACTTGATTAGTGCGGGTGTCAGAGGTTTTGGGGAGAAGGCTGGAGAATGGGGTTGAGAGGGAGAGATAGATCAGCCATTATTGAATGGGGGAGTGGACTTGATGGGCTAACCCTGCTCCTATCATTTATGTATGACCTTGTGCTGGGATGGTCGTATTGTTCATGGGAATTCAGCTCCGCACTCTGTTTTGTGTTTACTGTATTTCATTTTTAAACCTTGACATCACGAGCTCACAAGTTCACGGTGTAGAATTCGGCCATTCGACTCATCGAGTCCGCTCCGCCATTCAATCATGGCTGATCTCTGCCTCCTAACCCCATTTTCCTGCCTTCTCCCCATAACCCTTGACACCCGTTCTAATCAAGAATTTGTCTATCTCTGCCTTAAAAATATCCACTGACTTGGCCTCCACAGCCCTCTGTGGCAATGAGTTCCACAGATTAACTAGCCTCTGTCTAAAGAGGTTCCTCCTCACCTCCTTTCTAAAAGAACGCCCTTTAATTCTGACGCTTTGACCTCTGGTCCTAGACTCTCCCTCCAGTGGAAACATCCTCTCCACATCCACTCTATCTCTGCCTTTCTTTATTCTGTATGTTCCAATGAGGTCCTCCCCATTCTGTATCTTGAGTTTTGTTCCAGTGGCTTGTGATAGTACGGGAACTGCTGAGAGCATTTAACACAACAGCAGACATGCTCGCTCGTTGTTTTGGAAACCAATAATGACATCTGAGCCCTTTAGATAGGCACATGGATATTCGGGGAATGGAGGCGTGTGACTCACGTGTAGGCAGAGACTGGTTTAACTTGGCATCATATTTGGCATGGACATTGTGGGCTGAAGGGCCTGTCCTGTACTGTACTACCCCATTGCAATCAGTCGGAAGAAGGGTCCCGACCCGGAACGTCACTTATTGATGTTCTCCAGAGACGCTGCCCGACCCACTGAGGTACTCCAGTACAGTGCCATTTTTTTTTTTTGCCCAGTCTGAAGGTGGCGCAGAGGTGGTAAAGTTGCTGCCTCACAGCGAGTGCAGCACCAGAGACCCAGGTTCGATCCCGACTATGGGCGCTGTCTGTACGGAGTTTGTGCAGTGGGTTTTCTCCGAGATCTTCGGTTTCCTCCCACACTCCAAAGACGTGCAGGTTTGTAGGTTACTCGACTTGGTATAAATGTAAAATATCCCTTGTGTGTGTGTGTGTAGGGCCTCACTCTGACACCGACCTGAAATGTCACCTATCCATGTTCCCCAGAGATGCTGCCTGACCCGCTGAGTTACTCCAGCACTCTGTATCTTTAGTTTTGTGAGCCGGCGTGTGCAGTTCCTTGTGTGTATGCTGCACTGTTCTATGTTCTAGATGAGTACGTGGGCAGCTCTTTAATTAATAGACACAAATTGTTGGAGTAACTCAGCGGGATAGGCAGCGTCTCTGGAGAGAAGGAATGGGTGACGTTTCGAGTTTCAGACCGAAGAAGGGTCTCGACCTGAAACGTCACCTATTCCTTCTCTGTAGAGATGCTGCCTGTCCCGCTGAGTTACTCCAGCATTTTGTGTCTATCTTCAGTGTCAAAGCCCTGTCTCACGGTACGAGCTCATTCCAAGAGCTCTCCCGAGTTTAAAAAAAAATCAAACTCGTGGTAAGCACGGAGAATGAACGTCGCGAGTACGTTGGAGCTCGGGGCCGTCTCTTGGCGGCTCGTAACGTTAACGGCAGGTACTCGGGAAGACTCGCTAACGGCAGGTCAGCGCGGGAAGACTCGGGAAGATTTTTCAACATGTTGAAAAATGTCCACGAGAGCCCCGAGTACCGACGAGCGGCCATTACCGTAAATCTCCGAGTTCGAATCAGGGCAAACTCGGGAGAGCTCTTGGAATGAACTCGTACCGTGGGACGGGGCTCTAAACATGCATCTGTAGTTCCTTCCCGCACAGCTCTGCAATTGTCACAGCCGTTCTGCAGCTCGAAGACTGCACAATTCACCTCTGTGCCACCAATCTGTTTACAGAGCTGAGTTCCATCGAATATCGGGTTTCAAAGTGGCAATTGTTGCATTCTTTGAAACCAGGGGTAAAATCAAGGCTCCATTATCCCCAGCTGTGATTTTTAAAGTCATGACAGCTGTTCTCTCCCTCTCTCTCCCTGTCCATCTCTCCGTCGGGATCGTCTCCTCTAACCTTGTAATCCGCCCGATTAAATCCTTTAATCAACTTAAAGGCATCCCTTAAGTTGTTTTTCCTTTCACAGACGGCCAAGGGAAGGCTGGCTAAGCAGCTGGGATCATTTTGGCAGCTGTACGCTGGGTTAGTCTGTACTATGGTCATCCACAGGCTGGGCGATTGGAAGCAGAGGGTATGAAGCAAACTGTGGCCTAGACTTTAGATTTAGAGATATATATATAGTGCAGAACCAAGCCCTGTGATCCCTGTAGACTAGCACTATCCTACACACACTAGGGACAATTTACAATTTTACCGAACCAATTAACCTACAAACCCACACGTCTTTGGTGTGTGGGATGAAACAGGAGCAATAGACAATAGACAAGAGGTGCAGGAGTTGGCCATCCGGCCCTTCCAGCCAGCACCGCCATTCAATGTGATCATGGCTGATCATCCCCAATCAGTACCCCGTTCCTGCCTTCTCCCCATATCCCCTGACTCCGCTATCTTTAAGAGCCCTATCTTGCTCTCTCTTGAAAGTATCCAGAGAACCGGCCTCCACCGCCCTCTGAGGCAGAGAATTCCACAGACTCACCGCTCTCTGTGAGAAAAAATGTTTCCTCGTCTCCGCTCTAAATGGCTTACCCCTTATTCTTAAACTGTGGCCCCTGGTTCTGGACTCCCCCAACATGGGGAACATGTTTCCTGCGTCCAGCGCGTCCAAACCCTTAACAATCTTATATGTTTCAATAAGATCCGGAGAAAACCCACGCGGGCACTGGGAGAACGTACAAACTCCGTACAGACAGCACCCGTAGTCAGGATCGAACCCGGGTCTCTGGCGCTGTGAGGCAGCAACTCTACCGCTGCTCCTCTTTGCTCCACGCACCTTCCTCCTGTGTGGAAGGAACAAGGAACTGCAGATGCTGGTTTACGGAAACAAAGAACAGGGTTGCATGGAAGATACGGTGGCACAGTGGCATCGCAGCGCCGGAGACCCGGGTTCGATCCTGACCTCGGCCGCTGTCTGTGTGGAGTTTGCACGTTCTGTGTGAGTTTCCTCCGGGCGCTCCGGTTTCCCCCCCACATCCCAAAGACGTGCGGGCTTGTCGGTTCATTGGCCCCCAGTGTGGAGGGAGCGGATGAGAATGTGGGATGACACAGAACTAGTGTGTGAACGGGTGATCGATGGTTGGCGAGGACTCGATGGGCCGAAGGGCCTGTTTCCACGCTGTATCTCTAAACGAAAAACGCATAAAGTGCTGGAATAACTCAGTGGGTCAGGCGACCATGGATACGTGATGTTTCGGGTCATCCATTTTCTCCAGAGATGCTGCCTGACCCACTGAGTTACTCCTGCATTTTCGGTGACATTTTGGGTTAGGACCCTTCAGACCGTGTTATCCTCACTTATCCTCCTCTCCTAATCCTTCACTTCCTCCTGGTGAGATTCCTGTTCTAAATATTTGACAGTGCTGTTTTTCTGCTGTAAGTAGTTGGCTTCTGTTGCCGTGAACTGTTATCAGTTGCTCTAAGGTCATAAGTCACAAGAGCAGAATTAGGCCATTCGGCCCTTCAAGTCTAAAACATCCTCTCCACATCCACTCTGTCCAAGCTGTGCCTCTGGCCAGTGAATACCCCCCCTGCTTTCAGCTCCATTCTCTCATCAGTTTGGGCGGCATAAGTGTCTTCTGCAAAACGTGGTGAGCACTGCCCAGTCCAACATGTGTACCGACCTCCCCAATGTCAAAGGGATCTACAGGAGTCGCTGCCTCAAAAAGGCAGTCAGCATCATCAGAGACCCACATCACCCTGGCCACGCTCTCTTTTCGCTCCTGCCATCGGGATAAAGGGAATAACTGGAATAACGTGCAGGTGCTGGTTTAAACCAAAGATAGACACAAATAGTGTATATCTAGGGACACAGAACCAGGGGCCACAGTTTAAGAATAAGGGGTAAGCCATTTAGAACGGAGACGAGGAAACACTTTTTCTCACAGAGAGTGGTGAGTCTGTGGAATTCTCTGCCTCAGAGGGCGGTGGAGGCAGGTTCTCTGGATGCTTTCAAGAGAGAGCTGGATAGGGCTCTTAAAGATAGCGGAGTCAGGGGACATGGGGAGAAGGCAGGAACGGGGTACTGATTGTGGATGATCAGCCATGATCACATTGAATGGCGGTGCTGGCTCGAAGGGCCGAACGGCCGACTCCTGCACCTATTGTCTATTGTCTAAAAAGCTGGAGTAACTCAGCGGGACAGGCAGCATCTCTGGAGAGAGGGAATGGGTGACGTTTCGGGTCTAAGAAGGGTCTTGACCCGAAATGCTGCCAGAGATGCTGCCTGTCCCGCTGAGTTACTCCAGCATCTTGTGTCTATAACGTGAATAGTGTTTAGAGGGATAACCCGATCAATGATAGTCGGAGGACTTGTGTGTCCTGCACCCCTGGGCAGGCAGTTTACCCCCTACTTTCATCATTTTGGGTCATATTCTGTCCAATACGGTTTCTCACCAAACAGCGACCGGCCAGAATCAGTGGTAGGTGCAGAATTAGGCCATTCGGCCCATCAAGCCCGCTCCGCCATTCAATCATGGCTGTCTCTCTATCCCTATCTATCTCTCCCTCTTGTGCAACCTGGTCTGGCCTTGATTGCTCCAGGATTGTCCGCTGCTAGAACAAGCCACCAACTTGGCCCCACACGGCGCAGCGGGTAGCGCTGCTGCCTCACAGGGAGAACCTGCAGACTCCACACGGCTGGCACCGGAAGTCGGGATGGAACCTGGGTGTCCGGCGCCGCGAGGCAACGGCTCTACCAACCCGGGTTGGATCCTGACCTCGGGTGCTGTCTGTGTGATGTTTGCACGTTCTCCCCGTGACCGCATTGGTTTTCTCTGGATTCTTCCCACATCCCAAAGACGTGCGGGTTTGGAAGCGAACAGTCGCCCTAGTGTGTAGGGAGCGCGTGAGAACGTAGAACTGGTGTGAACGGGTGACCGATGGCTGACACGGACTCGATGGGCCGAAGGGCCTGTTTCGATGCTCCGTCTCTAAAGCAAACCTGAGCACAAAAAAGATACAAAGTGCTGGAGTAACTCAGCGGACCGGGCAGCATCTCTGGAGGACATGGACAGGCGATGTTTCTGGAGGTCTGAACTTTGTGTCTATCTTTTAGTATAAACCAGCATCTGCAATTCTTTGTGCAGTGAAAGGCTTTTGTTAATGTGCTATCCGGTCGAAAAGAAAAGACACTGACATAAAAAGCTGGAGTAACTCGGCATCTCTGGAGAAAGGGAATAGGTGACGTTTTGGGTCGAGACCCTTCTTCAGACAGCTCCTACACAAAAGAAAAGACATGCTCCTCGGAGATGCTGCCTGAGTCATTCCAGCATTTTATTTTGTAAACCAACATCTGCAGTTCCTTGCATCTATCAACTTGAGGCATGTTCCTAAGATGAAGTGAATAGATTATTTGGAGTCTCCAGAAAGTGTCTCCTCCAGTAATTCCTTGCTCGGACCGAGACAGTTATCTCAAGTGCCTCTAATTACCAGCCAGCCCAGGGGTCTGCAGTTATCCATCTCTGGCTGAGTTACTATTGTTCTCTTGTCTGGCTTCTCGGACTATTCAGTGAGCGATTACAAGAACAGGAATCCAGTCCCCAGGAGGATTCAGGATCACATCTGTCTCGCTGTTCAAACTCTCCCGTTCCTAATACTACCTAAAACAGCATGTTTATATTATTTAGGTTTAGAATTAGGAGAGATACAGCGCGGAAACAGGCCCTTCGGCCCACCGAGACCCTGACGACCAGCGATCACCCCGCACACTTAAAGCCCTGTCCCACGGTGCGAGTTCATTCCAAGAGTTCCCCCGAGTTTGCCCTGATTCGAACTCGGAGATTTACAGTAATGGCCACTCGTCGGTACTCGGGGCTCTCGTGGACATTTTTCATCATGTTGAAAAATCTTCACGAGTCTTCCCGAGCTTACCTGCCGTTAGCGAGTCTTCCCGAGTACCTGCCGTTAGCGCTAAGAGACGTCCCAGAGCTCTGACGTACCCGCTACGTTCATTCTCCGTGCTTACCATGAGTTTGATTTTTTTAAAACTCGGGAGAGCTCTTGGAATGAACTTGCACCGTGGGACAGGGGTATTAACACTATCCTACACACCACGGAAGCCAATTAGCCGATAAACTGGCGCGTCTTTGGAGTGTGGAGGAAACCGGAGATCCCGGCGAAAACGCGTGTGAAAAAGTCCCTCCTAAATCTGTCCCCCCTCATCATTCACCCAGCCACGGTCGAGTCGGTCAACGAATTGCCGTCGGGAATTTGTCCCGTATATTGACCTTTTGTCCCTTATTTGGGAGTGAGAAAGTTGGCAACCCTACCTAAGAGCTTGGGGTGCTACGTGCAGTTCTGGTCTCTCGGCTACAGGAAGAATGTCATTAAGTGGTAAAGTGTGCGATGGTTTCCCAGGATGTTAGTAGGATGTGGGCCTGCGTTAGTAGTGATGACCTTATTGTTATGCAAAACCACAAGGTAAGTAAGCGCTAAGTTCGCGCTAAGTTCGCGGGTGACGTAATTCGCGTCATACTCACCAATCAGCTGGGCAGGAGGCGGGCCGGCTGAATTTGGGCGTCGCACGGCGTCGAGCGGTGACGTCATCGCGCAACGCCACTCGCTGGGCGTACGACGTCAAGACGCTGCGTACGCCCGCAATGCACCGTCGGGCCGACAGGCCGTTGGCGCGCGAAATCTTCGGACAGTGCGGGATTTTCGGAGCCCCGCGCGATGTCGGGACCAGACCCGCAAAACTCCATACGCCTCCGCGCTTGGTCGCGCCAGACGCATGCAATTGCATGCTGGTGGGACAGGCCCTTTAGTCTCTAATTGGAATGAGCTGTCAGAGGAAGCTATAGAAGATACAATTATGACTTGCAAAAGACCATTAGACAGATATATATATATGGTTAGGAACAGATTTGAGGGACATGTGTAGGATGGAACTGCAGATGCTGGTTTACAGTGAAGATAGACTCAACATGCTGGAGTAACTCAGAAGGACAGTGCAGTTTTGGTCCCCTAATTTGAGGACCAACATTCTTGCTATTGAGGGAGTGCAGCGTAGGTTTACAAGGTTAATTCCCGGGATGGCGGGATTGTCATATGCTGAGAGAATGGAGCGGCTGGACTTGTACACTCTGGAGTTTAGAAGGATGAGAGGGAATCTCATTGAAACATATAAGATTATTAAAGGTTTGGACACGCTAGAGGCAGGAAACATGTTCCCGATGTTGGGGGAGTCCAGAACCAGGGGCCACAGTTTAAGAATACGGGGTAAGCCATTTAGACGGAGACGAGGAAGCACTTTTTCTCACAGAGTGGCGAGTCTGCGGAATTCTCTGCCTCAGAGGGCGGTGGAGGCCGGTTCTCTGGATGCTTTCAAGAGAGAGCTAGATAGGGCTCTTAAAGATAGAGGAGTCAGGGGATATGGGGAGAAGGCAGGAACGGGGTACTGATTGGCCATGATCACATTAAATGGCGGTGCTGGCTCGGAGGGCCGAATGGCCTCCTCCTGCACGTATTGTCTATTGTCTATTGACAGGCAGCATCTGTGGAGAGAAGGAATGGGTGACGTTTCGGGTGGAGACCCTTCGTCAGACTGACATGTGCCAATCCAGACAAATGTCCCTCGGCCTGGAGGGCAACTTGATTGGAATGGACAAGATGGGCTGAAGGGCTTGTTTCCTGCTATCTCACTCTGACCTCATAGAGGGGTGCAGACAAGGAGAATGGTCGCCCTTCCTCCCAGGGTAGAGCAGTCCATAACTAGAGGGCGTAGGGTTTAAGGCGAGAGGGGATAGATTTAAAAGCGATCCGAGGCAATGACATCATGCAGGATGTGGTGTGTATGCGATACGAGCTGTTAGAGGAACTGGTGGAGATGGAGAAATTATGACATTTAACAGGTGTTAAAACATATTTATGGATTAAAAGGCCTTTATAAGGCTATGGGGCAGAATTGAGGCAGCTAGAGCAGATATAAAGGCGACACGGTGCTGGAGTAACACGTGGATCGGGCAGCATCTCTGGAGAACTGGAGAATCAGGGACATTTTGGGTTGGCTCCCTTCTTCAGGACAGTTTGGTCTGAATAGATGTTGGGCCGAGGGGCTGTTTCCTTGCTGTCTGACTCAGATTTTGTGACTGTGTTGGATGGGACAGGTTTAGAGGCACATCAGCAAAATGCAGGCAGTGTAGTTGGGGCATCTTGGCTAGCATGAGCGGGTTGGGCCGAAGGGCCAGTTTCTGTGCTGCTTAACTTGCCAACTTTCTCACTCCCAAATAAGGGACAAAAGGTCAAAATACGGGACCAATTCCCGACGGCAATTCGTAGACCCGCTCGGCCGTGGCTGGGTGAATGATGAGTAGGCCCGGGTGCTGGAGTATAGGAGAGCGTTAATGTGCGGTTATCGCTGGTCGGCGCGGACCCGGTGGGCCAAAAGGGCCTGTTTCCGCGCTACATCTCGAAAGAAAAAAACGAAACTAAACGTGCATTTGACAAAGTTGGAGTTGGTAACGATGACCTTGATGCGGCTTAAGTGTTAGAAAAACATCTCTCTCACAACGTTCTTCAGGGAAGGAAGTTTGTCGTCCTTGGGTGATTAACTTTTAGCTGCGCAGCTTAAACATGTGGAAGTTAGGGATGGTCTGTCAGTAAAACAACAACACACAAAGTGCTGGAGTAACTCAGCGGGTCAGGCAGCATCTCCAGAGAACATGGATAGGCGATGTTTCAGATCGGGACCCTTCTTTAAATTGGACAATCGGTTCCTGATTTATTTCAGTTTGGTTTGAGCGATACAGCGTGGAAACAGGCCCTTTGGACCAGTGATCGCCCCGTGCACTGGCACTATCCTACACACCACGCATAATTTACAAATTTTACTGAAGCCAATTAACCAACAAACCTGCATGTCTTTGGCAGGTCACGGGGGGAGCGTACAAACTCCGTACAGACAGCAGCCGTAGTCAGGATCGAACCGGGGTCTCTAGCGCTGTGAGGCAGCAACTCTACCGCTGCGCTGCACTGGGCTTGAAACTAATGTGGTTTAATGTGAAGCTAGTTCTTTAATATAAAACAAAAGTTCAAAGTATGAACCGGGAACTGGCTGCGGTTGTATGGGGAACTTATTCTGTTCATTGTCTGATGAGAGATAAATGGCGGTTTAGCGTTTAAAGAAATTATGCAGAGGTTGCAAAGGAATTGCATTCCTTTAAACGTTCCAGGAAAAGTGATTCACCCTTGGTTGACCAAAAAAATAAGGCTAATGTTGTGAAAAGAAGAGGCTCCTAAAGTTATAAAATATACGGGCCTTCTCCGCTGTCAGAGTGAGGCCCTTGCCAACGCAAAATGGAGGAACAACTCCTCGTATTTTGCTTGGGCTGCTTACACCCCAGTGGTATGAAGGGGCAAGATCCTTCTTACTCACTGAAGAAGGGTGTCAGACTGTAAGAAGGGTTTTGACCAAAAACATCACCCATTCCTTTTCTCCAAGATGATGTCTGACCCACTGAGTTTCTCCCAACCTTTTGTGTCCATCTTCGGTTTAAACCAGCATCCGCAGTTCCTTCCCACTGCAATTCCTTATCAGCATCTGCTTTGATCTGTCGTTTCCACACCTTACCCCTAGTCCTTATCACTAGACTCCCTCTCCCCTGACTCTCAGTCTGAAGAAGGGTTTCGACCAGAAACTTCACCCAACCCTTCTCTCCAGAGATGCAGCCTGTCCCGCTGAGTTACTCCAGATTCTTGAGTCTTATCTTCAGTGCAAATCAACATCCTCAGTTCCATCCTGCACCGGCTTATAAAGTTGCCAGGAATAGCTGGCGATCCCAGGACAGGGAGCATTTTGGACCTTGGCAAAAGAGGAACGAGGAATTGTCAATGAAAGGAAAGGTAGACCAGTGAAACACTGAAGGGATTAAAATCGTTAGAGCTCTGAAGAAAGGAAAGGGGGAGGGTGTGGAGGAATTTAGGATGAGAGGGAATCTCATTGATTTAGAAGGATAAGAGGGGTTTAATGTGAAGCTAGTTCTTTAATATAAAACAAAAGTTGAAAGTATGAACCTGGAACTGGCTGTGTTTGTTTGGGGAACTTATTCTGTTCATTGTCTGATGAGAGATAAATCTCATTGAAACATATAAGATTGTTAAGGGCTTGGCCACGCTTGAGGCAGGAAACATGTTCCCGATGTTGGGGGAGTCCAGAACCAGGGGCCACAGTTTAAGAATAGGGGGTAAGCCATTTAGAACGGAGACGAGGAAACACTTTTTCTCACAGAGAGTGAGTGGTGAGTCTGTGGAATTCCCCGCCTCAGAGGGCGGTGGAGGCAGGTTCTCTGGATGCTTTTAAGAGAGAGCTAGATAGAGCTCTTAAAAATAGCGGAGTCAGCGGATATGGGGAGAAGGCAGGAACTGATTGGGGATGATCAACCATGATCACATTGAATGGCGGTGCTGGCTCGAAGGCCCAAATGGCCTACTCCTGCACCTATTGTCTGTTGTCTATTGGGTGCAGGAGGAGAGATCAAAGAGCTACAGGTTTGACTACAGGGGGGAAAAAAGCATAATATCTGCGGACAAAAGTGGGTGGTATTACAGGCAGTGAAGAAGCAAGTCAAATGTTGCGGCAGCATCACGGTCGGTTGGCCAGGTGGGGCTGAGGAATGAGTTGCCTCACAGCATTAGAGTTGAGGTAGCGTTGCTGCCTAAGGGGCTGTCCCACTTGCCGATTTTCTTCGGCGACTGCCGGCACCATACCAGGGTCGCCAAAAGATTTTGAACATTTCAAAATTCAGGGGCGACAAAATTAAAAAATGTTGAGGAAACACGTCATCCCACCGCAAATGTTTCGGTGACCTGATACGTCCAGTCAATGATGCCGGCGGCCGCCGAGAAAATTACCAAGTGGGACAGGCCCTTAACAAGGCCAGGGAACCGGGTTCGATCCTGACTACAGGTGCTGTCTGTACGGAGTTTGTACGTTTTCCCTGTGGCCCGCGTGGGCTTTCTCCAGGTGCTCCAGTTTCCTCCCACATTCCAAAGACGTGCAGGTTTTGTAGATTAATTGGCTTTGATAAAATTGTACGTTGTCCTTAGCGTGTGTGGGATAGTGTTAGTGTGCGGGGATCGATGGTCGGTGTGGGCCGAAGGGCCTGTTTCCGCACTGTATCTTAAAACTATCTCTAAACTAAACTAAATGAGAGGAATCCCAGCCTATCCAGTCTCTTCTTATAACCAAGGGAACAAGGGAAGACATCAAGCATGTTTTGCCTAGTTTAGAGTCACAGCGTGGAAACGGGCCCACTCGGTAGGTCCGCCTTAACCTACCTGATCTCCCGGTGGCTCAGCACTTTAACTCCCCCTCCCATTCCCAATCTGACCTTTCTGTCCTGGGGCCTCCACCATTGTCAGAGTGAGGTCCAGCGCAAATTGGAGGAACAACACCTCATATTTCGCTTGGGTAGTTTACACCCCAGCGGTATGAACATTGACTTCTCTAACTTCAGATAGCCCTTGCTTTCCCTCTCTCTCCATCCCCTCCCCCTTCCCAGTTCTCCCACCAGTCTTACTGTCTCCAACTACATTCTATCTCTGTCCTGCCCCCTCCCCTGAAGAAGGGTCTCGACCCGAAACATCACCCATTCCTTCTCTCCAGAGATGCTGCCTGTCCTGCTGAGTTACTCCAGCGTTTTTGTACCTTCTACCTTCGATTTCAACCAGCGTTTGCAGTTATTTTCTACACCCTTTGGCCCACTGTGTTCACTCTGACCATCGATCCACCCGTTCACACTAGTTCTATATTATCCCACTTTCTCATCCACTCCTTACATACTAGGGGGCAATTTACAGCGGGCCCATTAAACCCAAAACCCGTACGTCTTTGGGATGTGGGAGGAAACCGGAGCACCCGGAGGAAACCCACGCGCTCACAGGGAGAACGTGCAAACTCCACACAGACAGCACCTGAGGTCAGGATCGATCCGGGGTCACTAATGTTGCACCAGCTGAGCCACTGTGCTTTTATTTTTCATAAGAACTGGAACAATGAAACACTTG